>CM075029.1:6011370-6070898 GCA_037576675.1 Pangasius sanitwongsei | reverse complement strand
ATCTGTGATTTGTTTGTTTGCTATAAAGTAAAAAAGCTGGGTGAACATCCTCTAAGTGTGGTGATTCCATAATTTTTTCCAGGGGTTGTATATGTTTTTTACTAGCCAGTGAATGAGCCGTTACTATAGAAACGTTAACGGAAGAATGAGTGATTGATGATTAACATGATTTACAATTTCTAGAAAATAAATCAACACTTTCTGACCAATCAGATTTGAGAATTCAACAGCACTGTAGTAAAAATTGAATTATTTCAAGGCATGGTATTGTCAAAACATCGTCGTAGAAAACATTTCTTTCTCGTAGCAGTTGCTATATGTTTTCTGTATGTCCTGTCCTTGTTTTTACACCCCCAGACCGTGTAACTGTCTTTTTGTAGCCAATTTAATTTCAACTGGCAGGCATAATGGAGCAAGAAAGTAAGCAATTATTTGATATTCATA
This sequence comes from Pangasius sanitwongsei, assembly GCA_037576675.1. NCBI lineage: Eukaryota > Metazoa > Chordata > Actinopteri > Siluriformes > Pangasiidae > Pangasius > Pangasius sanitwongsei. Next base: position 6,070,454 of record CM075029.1, on the reverse strand, counting down.
GAACAGCACCTGCCATAAGCTTTGGGTCCAGCGCAGATTAAATTAAAGAGGCTGACTGCTTACATTACAGCCTCCTCCATCAGGAGAACGCTCTGATTTTTTGTAAAGCGGGCACACAATACACACAAGCAAATCTAGCTATGAAAATATGACACTATAAAAGTCTTTATTTTTCTACCAAATGTTGACTTCATCGACGATGGAAAATTTATCCTTTCTCCAGGTGTTTATTCAAGGTTAAGCTCATTTCAAACCTTGAAACTTTCACACATTTTTTTAGTCTTTCAAGGATCTGTACATTACAAACAAAACAGTCAGAGAATGGAAACTATGTCCTGAATTGAATTTCTCACCATATGGCTGTCCTTTTTCACATGCAGCTTGACAGATATGTCCAAATTGCCGTTGGCTGTTTCCCTCCAGAGTTCAATGCGCTGCAAAACACACAGCGTAGAGATTGTTCCGGTAATAAGAAAATTCCACTGTTCAGTGGGAACAAAACGGTTGTTCAAAAGGTGCTTTCTTTTTGCTGAAGGTTATCTTTAATGCTTTAAAAGCAGAGGAAAGAAAGAATGCAGAGGAGGAGAAGAAACACAGTGGCACAGTGTGTGCATGTGTGTGTGTGGGTATGTGTTTCTCATGTGAACTCTACCTGGGTCACTGTGTAAGGCACCTCCTGAGGAAGATACTCCAGGAGTTTCTCTCGGATGGTGTTGGTACAGATGTCCTCTGGGCTCTGATCTGTGAGTACCGCACTGTGGTACTGCCATGGACCTGGCTTCGCCTCCACCATCAGATAACTCTGTCAAATCCAATCACATTTATATAATGAGCACATTCTTATTCAAAGTAGGGTGATACGGCCCTAAAATATCAATACTGTGATAAATTATTTCATAATACACTTTTTTTGAGACAAAAATTATAAATATAAAAATTATTTATTTAAATACAAAAAAAGTACAAATAATTATAATTATATTTATAATTTTATTTATATTTATTATGAAAATTATAATTTAAATAATAATTTAAAACTATAATTTATAATTTATTATAATTTTTCTAAACAAATTTATTATTATTTATAAAAAAATTTTTTAAATGAAACACTACAGCCAGTTTGTGAGCAACACAAGCACAGATATTCACATTCATATTGAGTTATATATTGTGGAAAAAATACAAAACAACAATTATCAAGTACTTCTTCATACTTCATGAAAGCCCAGGCAGTTTGGCAATCTGCATGAAGTGAGCCTGTTTTTTTTTTTTATTGTTATTATTATTTCCAGATGAATGAGAAGGAAATAAATAATGCTGCAGAAGATATGAGGTGCTGTAAATGCCGACGGTTTTTGTTACTGGTTGTTGCTGGCCCCAGATCATCTCTGCATCTTCCCCAGCATGTACAATCATAACATAGTGTTTTACATGTTATTTAAAAAAAAAAAAAAAAAAAAAAAAAAAAAATCAGACGATGACCAAAATGGGGGAAAAAAACAAACAAACAAAAAATATGATTATGGGAATAACTGGGGCAGTGTGATAAAGAGGAAAAAGCTATGCATGAGTCACGCAACGGGATTTCTTTTAGTGATATCTCCACAAGTAGTGCAGCTATTATTTTAATTACATGCTCCAGTAGTCACGTGGCAGCATTGTCTTACTTTGGCCAAACACATGTGTATACTAGTACTTTGACTAATACAAGTACAATCTAATTAATTAGCAGTGCACTACTAAACATCATTCTTGCTGTTCTTTTTCCAACTGCCAATCTTTTTTTCCCTATATAGACAGATATAACATAATGAAAGCTGATTCACAGTATACATGTGCTGAAAAACCTGATTATCATAAATCTTAAAATTTCTTGAAATTGGTTAAAGATGCTCAGATTATTATGATCAGGTTATTTACGATCAGTTGTCCCTCACAAGGTCCTATATAAGATTTCTTTAATCTGATTATGGTTTTAAGGTAGTGCACTATACTGTTCACATGAGCACTTTAATAATCTGGTAACTGCCAAAATCAGAATGATCAGAGTATTAGAGTATTTGGATGTAACAAAATTATGCCATTTCTATAACATTACACCAGTTCATTATCACTTACATTACTTAAGATACCTGTCAAATATTTCATCGCAACTTTAGGAATCTTGATAACTTTTGAACTTTTGATAAAATATGAATCTTCAACTTGCTCATATTTGTAAATTTGGTCACTCTCAGTTTTTCAGGCAATGCTAACCAAGACATGATAAATCCACAGCCTGATCTTTTATCTTTTAAACAATCATGTGACCCAGGCCAAGTGCATTTGATAAAGAATCTACATGGTGTCTACCTTCAGCGTCTGCACATCCTCGCCGTCTGTAGCACACATCATGAACACGTCCTTGAAGTGTGGCCATCCTTTACGGCTCTTCAGGGCCCTCAGCTGTTCTCTGCTCAGACCTCTTAGTAGCTGATTGTCTGGGTTTGGCATTTGCTCGTCTCCATTCTGCACACCTGGAGTCTTTTCCATCTGCTTCTCCTGTGTTTCCTTCTTTAGCGGCTTCACTAAGCTGCGCACTTTTAGCCTCTTGCCGTTCACGATGCCCTCAGTCAGTTCTGCAGTCATGTCCAGCAACAAGGGTTTGCTCTTTAGGAGGTCCACCTGTATGTGTGTGAGACATGCCCAAGCATAACATTACATAAAATAACTGCTAGCCTTTATAGTGACTACATTAAATTCATCCTGATAGCTTTATTTCATCAGGGATACTGTAGAATTCTACCTAAAAACTGTTGCCATAATCATAAAGACTGTCCTGGGCTCATCTCAGGACTCTTATTCACTATAAGCTCATACTGAACATCCTTTCCTTAAAGTTGTCCAAGGTCGTCTGGGAAAACCCATCTAATGTCAGTAGACGATTTTCAGGTTTTGACCAGTGTTTTTGTGGCAGCAAATTACTTCAGCATCTCTACTTTACAAATACATAAACAATTTATCGAAACGGCGTTGGATATATTTATATATGAACAAATTCTAAAAAAGAACAGTGAGCCAGCTGCACAAATGGGGTTACCTTATTGAGGACGAGGACAGCAGGAATATGTGCATTCAGGGCCAGACACTTCAGCACCTCAAAGTCCAGCCTACCACGAGTCCACTTGTCCGAGACGTCCACCAACACCACCACTGCAGATTGGAGCAGATATAATGCCCATTTCTGATACATATGGCAGTGGTCTATTTGACACATTTGGATTATCAGGTGGAAATGTGAAATGTATCAGACTGTTCTTGGGAAGATCATATGCCATTTTAGTAGCACTTTAAATGTCACCTTAAGAAACCTAAAAATCTGTTTCACAGATTTTAAAGATCATAGCGGTTTCAGTGCGCTAAGTAAGTAATAAAACACTTGGGCGCATGCTGGTATAGGAAAATAATCAACAGCGGAGTGGTGTGATGCAGCCGACACAAAGCCGAGCTGCTATTCTCGTCACAACGTTTATTATTTTCCTATAACCAGCATTTTATTCTTCTTATACCTCAGCAATTTGTCAACAATGACATTTTTTTATTCATTAAAGAACGTGACATCATACTTTGTTTTCAGTTTATAGTTATGTTTAATGGTGTGGAACACCTGCAAAACAAGCTAGTTCCTGTCACAGCTTTAGTAGATACATACTGTGTGTGTAATATATATATATATATATATATATGTATAAAAAAAGTAATTCCCTCACCAGCTTCTCTTTTTTCTCCTCTAAAACTTAATAAGACAAATAAACACAGCTTGTCATGCCACTAAGAAACCACAAAAAACTCCATCCTGAAAAGCTTCCCGTGTTAGAAAACTTAGGAACTCTGACCTTTACAACATTAGTAGAACAACTGAGTAGAATTCAGAGTACACGTTACCTAGATCAGCCTGTTGTAATGATTTCAGTGGATCCACAAGAAAAGTCTTTTCCAGCTGATGTCTGTAAACAACAGAAATTAGATGGGGGTGTTATTATTGCAATACAATTGTGTTGAAAAGAAGTTTACAGTGAAATTGTTCATTAAGGTCTAACTAGGAACCACAGACATCTCCAGAATAAAATCACACACAATACCCACATTTCCAATTAGAGACACTACTTACTTACAATAAAATGACTCTCATAAGAACTTTTCCTAAATAAGAGCGTTTTCCCTCAAAAACATACCTTTTATTATGGACACTTCTAAAGGATACTTAAAATGAGTGCAAAAAAAAAACATTCAAACTTGTTCTCAGTCTACAGAAACCCTACTGTTTCACACAAGTAAAATCACTTCCTCATACTCACCTTGCTTTCAGCACATAAGAGTTAGAGGGTGCCAATAATTCCAGTGCCAATACTATTTCAGATCTAATTCAAAAGCATTTTCAGCATTAAAATGTACCTTTTAGCTTTAGATGGAGTAGTGAGACCAGGCGTATCCAGCAGAATCTGATATTTAAAAAGACAACAATACATGATTTTCCTATTTGTTTCGTAATGACACAACACACATGCAATGTACATTTAACCTATACTAAAGACAAGCGCAACAGAAATCCTAAAATCTTTTTCTCTATAATGTGTCTTTCCAGTGAAATAGGATCACACTTTTGAAATGTCATTGTATTTTGATTAAGGATTACAGACCAAAAACAAAATAATTTACTTTTAGAATTGAGAGGAATGAATTATGAAAATGTGAAGTGTGGTTTGTTTTTTTGGTTTTTTTTAAACACAATCACTTACAATTTGAGTATTGTCCTCTGTGATCACCCCAAGTGCACGAGATCTTGTAGTATGCACTTTCTGGGAGGTTGCAAACAGCTGTTTTAAAGGGACAAAATATGAGAACGTTTCATAATCAATGAAAACTAATCACATCAAGCACGTAGCTAAGAATGAGAAAAACTGTACCTTTTTGCCCAGGAGCTGGTTGGTCAGGGTTGATTTCCCTGCATTTGGAGCACCGATTATTGCCACTCTTAAAACCTTTGGATCTTCTGGTTGATCTGGATCTTTCAGCATCAGGGAAAAGTGCTCAACTAAAAAAAGACAGAATAAAAACAAAAATAATATATACAGATAGACTGGTGGATGGATGGATGGATAAATCAATCATATATAATGGGATAATGTATAAATGGATTAATAATGTAATAGGATAATGGATGGATGGATGAAAGAATACGTAATGGGATAATGGATGGATAGATGAATATGTAAAAGGATAATGGATGGATGGATGGATGAATGAATGGATGGGTGGATGACTCAATGATATTTAAATAATGATGAATGGATAGATGAATTTACATTGAATATTAGCCATAATTACACATACAGCTGAGTGCAACACAGTGCAAAAGTGCATCTCCCATGTTCTGAGTAGAACATAGGAAAATGTAGGGGAAAAAATTATTAAAACATACATTCAAAATGTGTGGGTATCCTGCAACAATCAACAATGCAAAATATACAGCAAAAATTTATTTAAAAAATAAAAATAAGTAGAGGATAGTAACTCCAAACATTGAGAGAATCAAAAACCTGTTCAGAGAATATGAAAGATATTGGACACAGTTATAAAACATAGAGAAGGTATAAATGTTATTATTATAAAAGGAGATGCAAAATCTGTTATCATTTAGATATTTTCATTATTAATCTCTTAACACACTATTTGACCATGCTGTTGCTTAATGAGGCAACATCTGTGACACTTCAGATATAAAGTACTTCTTTCTTAAGGGGATGCAAACTTTTGCACTCAACTGTAAACACTGTTATATTGCATTACGGTGCTCGAGACCACCATGTTGGAAAACATCAAACAGAACACAGTGTGAATTAAGTGAAATCCAACTTTATGGCCAAATTACTGTCAGTCTGTAAAGGAACCATGCAAGTGAGATCAAACACCTGTTTTTTTTTTTTTTTGTAAATTGCCCTTTAGAGACGGTAGACTGGGGATGAGGATCAGGATCAGGATTACCTCTATCCGGGGGAACAGCAGTGTGAGCCGGGGAGCCTGAGGGATTCTCCGCAGAGCCGAGCGTACGTTCTTTCAGCAGTCTGTCCAGAAAAACCTCGGTGGTGACGGAACAGGCGGGAACAAAGCGAAACGCAGCGTTCCTCACTGCACAGCCACGATGAGCTGAAGAGGAGATTTCAAAAACCACCAATTCAGTTCAAGCAACTGTTATTTGGATTTTTACAGCGCCCTTCACTATTAAACCGTCTCAAAAAAACAGAATAGTAAAAACAGAAAATACAAGCATAAATAAAAAGAGACACAGGAAGGCACAAAAATATATATGCAATATATAGAATATACAGAACGGCTGTCAGTTATGATAAATGGCATACAAAATAGCTGAGCAATAAAACTGCAAACAGAAAAGGTATCATACAGTTCATCATTTTTTTTTAGGGTTTTGCCAATTTGTAGTCACTGTGGAGAAAATCGAATGCACTCCTGAAATCCCACAATCCACTGTGACAATTTAGAGTCCAAACAATGTATGCTAAAGTGTACACATTTCCCATAATGCACTTTGGTGTTTGTTAGGACTGGGAAGTGTGGCAGCAAATACAACATGTACCTAACATTGGCTGTCGCCTGATAGAACAGCAAGCTACTATTGTAATTCCACATACACGGCTGGATGCTATACACCGTTTGACTTGTAATATCACTTTCCCTTGCAGCACAGTGGTTTGTTAGAAAGTCTTATTACGACTGTATTACACCAGGATGCACTATGGGAAGAACGCAAGCCGGTGGAGGCAGTGCGATGCTCTGGGCAATGTTCTGGGAAGCCTTGGGTCCTGGCATTCATGTGGATGTTACTTTGACACGTACCACCTACCTAAACATTGTCGTAGACCAAGAACAACCCTTCATGGAAACAATATTTCCTAATGGCAGTGGTCTCTTTCAGCAGGATAATGCTCACTGCCACACTGCAAAAATTGTTCAGGAATGTATGAGGAACATGACAAAGAGTTCAAAGTGTTGACTTGGCCTCCAAATTCCCCAGATCTCAATCTGATCGAGCATCTGTGGGATGTGCTGGACAAACAAGTCCGATCCATGCAGGCCCGACCTCACAACTTACAGGACTTAAAGGATCTGCTGCTGACACCTTGGTGCCAGATACCACAGCACACCTTCAGAGGTCTTGTGGAGGGTGAAGGATCAGAGCTGTTTTGGTAGCACAAGGAGGACCTACACAATATTAAGCAGGTGGTTTTAATGTCATGGCTGATCAGTGTACACTACAGCGTTGTCCTGTCGAACTTGTGCAGTAATTCCAGTGTTGTTAGTGTGTTGGAGTGTGTTGCTCTCTGTCTCATACACACCTGTCCTCAGACGCAGTGGCGCAGTTTCCATCGACAGCACTTTGGAAAAGCGCAAAGTCCTGTACAAGAACGACTCGCACATGCGCAGAGCCATGTTTTACAACCGCCTTCGGGTCCCAACCGCGAAAATAAAAGAGTAAGCTTCGTACTTGGAAACACAGTTACACAAGCGAGGTGATGAGGCTGTGTAGTTTTGTGTACACATGCACACAGGGCGCAGCCATCATGCTTCTGCCAGAGAGTCAAAGAGCGCGCAAAGAGGAGCCGCGAAGTAACCGCAGCTTAATGCGCATGCGCCACCTACTGGACAGGTGGACTTGAAGTCAAGTCATATCATGGCACAATTACTGCAGATAAACGCTTCTATTACATCTGCACGGATCCATAGACACTGTCTAGGAATCCATGGTTTCAGGGCAACCTTTCAGACCCTTTAAGTAAAAAATTCTGTATGATAGCATAGATCTTGTGTATACATTTGCAAGCCATCACTAGCATGCATATTGCAAAACAAAAATCTTTCATGACTGAAAACAGTTTCTGATTGACATATTTTGCAATTTAGCATTCATTCATTCCTTATCCTGGTCAGTGTCCTGCTGAGTCAGGAATACACGCTGAACTGGACATCAGTGCATCCCAGGGCACCTACACATACACACCTAAGAGCAAATTAGCACAGCTAATACACCTGCTAGCATGTTTTTTGGAGAGGGGACGAAACCAGAGAACCCAGAGGAACACACACAGAAATTTCACACGGACAGTAAAATAAGCTCAGGAGCTGCGAGGCGTCAACACTTCCTGCTGCACCACCGTGCCACCCATGTGCAATTTATCTAAAGGGGGTGGGGGGGGGGGGCTGGGACAAAAAGTCAGATAATGAATTGTGAGTCTATCATCTAACGAGACAATAATCATAAATGTAAAACAAAATCAAAGATAGCTTGACAAGAACCAAAATAAAATTTTGTCATGACCACTCCTCATACGTACATATATAGGACCCCACTTTTAGAACCACTGTTCTGCTTTTTTCTTGTGGCTATTTGTTTGCTTGCTGTGCTTGGAGTCTCTTTTTGTTGCCATAGACTCTCTATTATATGAGATGACAGATTGCAAGCTACCTGATATCCTTCATCCTTCCCACTGAAGGTGTGTTTTCCACACTGTGTATGATGTTTATGATGGCCATCAGGAAAGCACATCTGCTCTCCCTGACTACGGTACACATGAAAATACCATCAACAAGCTCAAAACTTCTGCACTCCCTCAAAACACAGAAGCGTTTCAACGTGTAGACACACATACGCTTGTGGAAAAATTGTATGCATGTATTTCATGTGATCATATTTTGTCACACGGGATTATGTGAGTAATGTATGATCACAAATGTATGAAATACATGTTAAAGTGCAGTTTAACATGTTATGCCCTGAAACTGTACATGTGAACTCAAGTAACCTTGTGTGACATCATCTGAATTGTATGTGATAAATAAAACCACAGTCCTACATGCGGAAAATTAACTTGATGATAAACGAATCACTGGGGTTGGGGGTAAAAATATCACGTGAAAATGAATTAATTATGTAAAAAAAATCACACAGTAAAAATGAATCATGTATAAAAATATCATAAGGAAAGTAATGAAAAATGTAAAAAACAAAATCATAAAACTAATCCTATGGGGAAAAAAATCATATGTGAAAATAATTTTTGAAAATAAAAATTTGTTTTTAAAAAAAAAAAAAAAAAACATGTGGAAATAATGAGTTGAAAAATTACATGAAAAATAACTGCATTATTTGTAAATAAATAAATAAATAATTAAGTAGATAAATAAATAATAAAAACACTTGTGAAATTAAATGGTGGAAAAAATCTCATAAAAAATGAACCATGTTAAAAAAAATCACATGAATTTGAATCTCGATGAATCTTTTAAAAACCACATGTGAGAATAAATTAATAATTTGGTAAAAAAAAAAAATAATAATAATAAATAAAATAAAATTAAATTAAAAATAAATTGTGTAAAAAACTCAGACATGAAAAAAATTAATTGTGAGTAAAAAAAATCCTGTGTGAAAATTTAATCCTGTTTAAAAAATATATATATATATATCAACTGAAAAATTAATCGTGTAAAAATCACCTGTGAAAATAATCTTTAAAAAACAACATAGAATAAAAAAAAAAAAATAATTAAGGAAACATGCACCACATCTGAAAAACCCACATGTAAAAATGTGTTAAACACATATACACCCACACCCACACACACACAAATTCTTACACATACCCACTGCATACGAAAATAGCTGAGAGCACAAAAGAGTTTCTTGTGAACTTTTATTAACATTTTCAACACATTTCTCTCCCTCCTTCTCAAAAGCACTATTTTAGGGGCCAGTATAATCATCTTGTGGTTTTAAAAATACTTTTCAGCAAAAAAAAAAAAGGTCACAAATGCCACACAATTTCTCGTACAACTCTGATTTCCGGGGAAATGTTGTGGTTGTATAAAATATAACTCTATACTTTATGGGCCTTGTTCTAGGACAAAAAGCTTTTCCAGTAGAGAGTCACTAATATGAGTGTGATTTAGTGCATGCCAAGCCATTGGATCAGGGCAGGAAAAATGCTCGTCTTGACAAAAGAGAGCAGCAATTTGAGATGAACAATAGCTGGCTGAGCTCTGCAGTCCGTGCTGCCGCTGCTTCTGTTGCTGTTGGTGTCATTGTCATTTAGGAGCTGTGGGTGCACAGAAACTGCTGTCATGTCAGATATTTCAACAGACCTCATCTCCTCTTCCTGGCTGTGAGAGGCGAACACACACACACACATGCACACCCATCAGGCTAGAAGCAACCTGCTGTTCCTGTGCCATTTTTCAACCTTGCTGCAGGGGAGGAGGAACAACAGAGTTGATGAAACGCCGAGCGCCAGGGACAGGAGCGCAGGGACGCAGACAGTGCATTCTCGCTCTGATCCATTACGCGTGATTGCTGCCCAGCGCACAAAGCCACACAGCTGGTACATCCTTTGTGATGCCCTCATCAGCAAGCTTTTAGAGGGATAATTTAAAAAAAAACACTCACAGGTCACATTTGGCTGCCCTGAATCTAAATTCCTGCTCTGATTGGTGAGAGAAAAAGAGGGCGAGGAGAAGGAGGACAAAAAAAATTCATACTCAATCTAGAACTGCAATCAATATGACTTGTCTGTGAAGTGGATCGATAATACATCCCCACCAAAATCGTCAATCATGCCAGAGCTGGATATAAAAATCGTAATTAGGAACACCGTTCCTAAACATCCTGTATTGACATCTCCAAGGGCTGAAGAAAGACACCATTCTGCGTCATTAACTTTGTATTATTGCCTGATGGAGCCAACTGCTGAGTACTTCCCCTCTGCTTGACTATAAGTTGTCCTTTTTTTTTTTTTGCTGAAACTAGGATCAGTTTCCTGAAGCCTAACTGTACTTCCTTTAATCGTTAAAGCTGGTCTGTAATTCTGATCTCTGATTAAAGTGAAAGACGACTTTTAAGGATCAAGTGTGATCCTTTTTTAACTTGATGGATTGCAAAGCTGTGAATGAGCTTATCTTCATGCATCAGTGATGGACATAAATTTGGCTTTATTGTCAGCGAAAAAGATAAACAACAGACTGCAAACTATCAAGCCGATGCTGATGTGACAATGGCAAGGATGGATTCTTCAGTCAATGAGAGAGTACAAGCCATCAACTGAGCAGTATTGATTTCTATACAAGGCAATGTTTAACCATGACGGAGACACATCACTTTACATCACGTACCACTGGCAGCAGAACACATTAGAAAGCCAAATGCATTTTCACACACGCTTTCACCAAGTTACAATCATTTGCTCTGTGAGTCAGGATGTTTTTTTGTTTTTTTTTATGTCAATGCCACATAGACGGCAGGTGTGGGCATGTAATGAGCCAATTTATCTTAGCTGTCACAGAAATTTTAGACTCTGGCCAAAGATTCAGGCTCCACAATTGAGCTCTCTATCAAATCATAAAACATACTGACATCACTGCCAGTGTATATTAGGGATTTAGATCCATCAGGGGGCCTTGGAGATAATAAATATTCATTACTTTTCAGTTGGAGGCATGGTGGCAAAGCCACAGCCCACAGCCCAGAGTCCCTGGTTCTGTCTGTGTGAAACGTCGCATGTTCTCCCCATGTCCCTGTGGGTTTCCTGCGGGTTCTCCGGTTTCCTCCACGCTCTCAGAAACGCATTGCATGTTCTCCCCGTTTCCCTGTGGGTTGCCTGCGGGTTCTCCGGTTTCTTCCACGCTCTCAAAAACATGCTGATAAGTGGATTAGTTAGAATCTATTATTCCAAGGTATGAATGAGTGTGTGCATGGTGCCCTGTGATGGACTGGCATCTCATCCAGGGTGTTTTCACACTTCCTCAGGATCCACCACGATCCCCATCAGGGTAAAGTGGTTATTGATGATAACTGAATGAATGAATGAATGAATGAATGAATGAATGAAAATTTCAGTTTGTTTGTGTATGTTTCCAAGGATTAACTCATACTTTTCATGAAATACTCATACTTTTCATAAATACTCTGTTAAAGCTTTATTCACTATACACAAAGCAAGATCTTGCATTAAATTATTGGCTGTAAGTGCGGTTGATATTTAGTCACTGTAAATTAAACATATAAAAAGCTAATGAGAAATAATTGCATGACTAAAGATGGCATTTTTTCTGTTCAGGCGACGTCGAGACACACCTGATCCTTTAAGCGTCTAAAATCATGCCTGATTTTCTCAGGCAGGGGGCCGTTCTGCGCATGCGCCGGAAGTTGCTGCCGCAGACAGCAGCAGTGATTCGGCAACGCAGGGAAAAAAAAAAAAAAAAAACACTACCCCAAATAATAAACTATCACCATGTTTTGAGCCGCGCGCACTGCTGTTGTCCACAGAGAGTGAGTATTTTCTTTGTATATATATATATATTTATTACAGTGTGATTTATTAAAAAAAAATAAAAAATAAGTAGTCGCTCGTGCTTCTTCCATTTCAATCTTAGGAAAGCAACAAAGGAGTCAGCGCTTTCTATTAGGTTACCTTATGCTGCCTTCACGTGCTCAATCGGGTTAGTGTTATTTCCCATTTACCCAAGCTGTAATTGTGAAGTCTGTGCAATCATAGGTACCCTAACCTTCTAATAACTATTTTATATCAACCTTCTCATTGTAAATAATGTAATATTAGCTATTGTAAAATAATGAAATATAGCTATTGTATGGTAAAAGGAAGTTGTATTTATATAAAAATTTATAATAATTACTTAGAATTAGACACAGAAACTGAGCTTTTTTTCTATCACGATGAAAGGATAAAGGTTAGCAATAAGTCAGGAATTTGGTGATCATGTTCTTCTTGTAATTATGACATGTACGGATGCTGGTGTATAACTTTAGAGCCGAAAACTGGTGTTTACGAAAATTCAGGTAGCGCATGAAGGCTGCATGAATACTAGAAAGCTGGACTTAGCATGCTAGTTAACTCGTCGCATTAAAACTACACAAATAAATTCTGTACGGTTAAATGCACTGAGTGTTTGGGTTTATTCTTGCACAGTTTGGATGTGATGCGTTATTGTGTTGGGTTGTTGGTGTATTGCTTGAGGAGAAGTGTGCGAATAAGCCAGTTGTGTATCAGTCACTTGGGTTGTTACTGTTTTAAAACATGGTTTGCTATACTATTAATTATTGCTATTTTCAGGTGAAACGTTACAGCGTAGACCTTTTTGGCTTTATGTTTTATGAAATGCACTTGTAATATTAACGTTATATTTACATAAAAAATAAGACAGATAATGCACAATGCACCTGCATGTATATGTATACAAATGTGCAAGGTGCATGGGCTATGCACGTGCCTTGTACATTTCTAATTAGTCCTCACGCCTTGTAACTTCTTATTTTTGTTTATGTAATTGTATATAATTTATATAATTGTCATTTTATATGCACGCAGTGTGGTGCACTGTTCTGTGTTACTGCTATTGTAACACAAGTTGCAATTCTCTCTGGATCAATAAAGCATCCATCCATCCATCCATCCATCCATCCACTCATCTGTTCACCCATACATTCGTCCACTCATCCATCCATCCACTCATCTGTTCACCCACTCATCTGTTCACCCACCCACCCATCCATCCATCCATCCACTCATCTGTTCACCCATCCATCCATCCATCCATCCACTCATCTGTTCACCCACCCATCCATCCACTCATCTGTTCACCCATCCATCCATCCATCCACTCATCTGTTCACCCATCCATCCATCCACTCATCTGTTCACCCATCCATCCAATACTTCTAGACAGAATAATATTTGCTAATTAATTCTCAGCATCATTTGCTAATTGCATAATGTGTTTAATCCAAAAGGGGTTGTCATTTAGGCTGAAATGCTTGTGAATTAGGCAATATTTCTGGAAGTGTTAATCAAACAGAGTCATTTATCTCAGGTCCAGGTTGTCAGGCTCACTGCAGGGCTCAGGCGGTGCCCAAATAAAGTCGCGTTCCGTTTTCTGAAAAGCATTCATCCTCATGACCTTTGCTGAATATCAGAGCTGTTGTTTCAAAATGTCATGGTGGATGTTTGTGCGGTGTGTCTAAGCTCTGTGTTTTGACAGCAGAATAGCTGGAAAGTTAGAGATTTGCACATGGACTGAATAGCTGTTTGGCTGAATCTGTAATTGCATGAGTTGTATGGATGCTTAATTCAGCAACTACTAGTATGTGATTAGTGACTGCAGATGCACTGCTGTTCATTCGAGTTATTGGGGTTGTCAGGTGAGTTACAACTGCAAGGCTGCAGATTGGTTACTATATTGCATTGTTTTGTTATTGCATGTAACACATAGGCTACAGTATATTTAATTTATAACACGGGATAAGGATAAAGTTTGTTATGATGATAAGATGGTAAAAGTCCCTGTCTGATAGACACTGTTTCCAGTCTTTAAATCATGTGGCTTGAATTGTGAGTGCAGAAGTGTGATTTATGTCGGTGCGCCCTTTGCGACAGTAGATTGAACCTTTTATTAGCCTCACGCGCTGTTACAAATGAAAAGGGGTCGGCAAGGTAACAAAGGGTTGACGTCATGGATCGCATCCGGCCGCATGACTTTCCTCCCCTGAAGCCCCGCCTCTTTTTCACGAAGTCGCCAATAGGTTTGGCGTAAAGCACTTCCGCGTCTGACTGTCGCCCAATCGGTGTGAGCGCAGAGTGAAACTTCCGCGTTGATGTAAACGTATGGGCCGAGTTAAGTGACTGAAGTAGCAGTGCAATAGTCGCTGTTGCCTGTGCTGCCGACCGGATCCGGTTTAGCTGCCTGCTCCGCTGTGGACGTGCGGATTTCCACCTCTTTCTGCTGCCACACTTTGGGATTTTAATCATGCATCCGAGTCCGGTGGATCTGTGCTGAATACGCAAATCATCTCATCGTCGAATGCCACCCGTCTGTAATTGGATGGTGGGGTAAGGACCGTGTTTTTGTTGTGGAGCGTTCAGCACAGCCGTATTGTCTGCTTCTGTGCCCATATGTGCTTCTCCTCTCTGGGGCATTTTCCTAATCAGTCGACGATTTTGGTCCTTTTTTGCGCGTTGTTATGTTGATGTGCATGGTAAATAATTTATTTTTTTTAATTAATTATTTTTTACATTTATTTGCTCAGGGCTAATTACTGAAATCAAGGCACATCATCTGTTTTTCCTGAGAATGTACTGTAAATGATCGCAGCCTCTAAAAGTTATGTAGACTGATGACAGCTGGGAGTGAATAGCTCAGATTTCTAAAGGACAACATACTGAAAGTGCAGATCACTGTAGTAAGCTATAAAGTAGGTTATTTGTGCGTCTGTTGGAGAATTTTCTTCTAAATCCTTCGTGCTGTTTTCCAAACCGCTATCCTTTACTTAAAGGGCTTTCTTTTCGCTGCCAATTGAATACTGTCCATGTTCGCCCTTCCACAGGCCATCAGTAGTTCTTAAAAGTGCGATTTCTTTTGGCTGAGAGTGCTTATTTGATTTACGGATGGTTTTGCGCATGCGCACGGACGCTCTTCTTGGTCCGTCCGAAACGAGAGCTTGACATTAGCTCGCTCCAGAGTGCAGTTTCTGTCGTGCCCTACATTTCCAAAGAGTGGATAATTAAGTTTCAGAGCGCTTGTTTCACCAGAAATCCGGTCTCCTGTTCTCAGCCCAATTATCGTGTGCACTCAGGGATCATTTGGACGTCTGGGTGTCACGTTTGTCTTTACTGCGGAAAGCCATTATGTGATTTGGCATTTCAGATTTCAGCCCAAGACAGACAGTCATCCTAAAACGCCCATGCCTACTGATTCATTATTTTATGTATTGTGGTTTGTGAAGAGCTTTGGGCTATGTGTGTCCATAGGCAGCCTTCTATTCCAAAGCAAAAACTGTTATTGATGGAGAAGCTGGGACCTTTTCCTTCAAAAAAAAAAAAAAAAAAACTTCCATAGTGCCTCTTTGACCCATAATGGGTGTTTGAAAGCTTTCAAAGTCTACATCTTACATACTAAAAAGAGCATATCTGAATCCTGAAAGTGCCTTCTCCAAACCAGCGGTTGAGTAACAATGAGATCATTATGAGCCCACACAGAAAGAGCCACTATGTTCGGCGGTGCCTGACTGCCGAGCACTACAATACAAGGCCACCTACTAATGCATGTGCTAATTGGTGAGCGCCTCCACGTCCGTGCGCTAAGGGCTCGTGGCTGAGTTTGTCTTTTAAGTGCTTTATTATATTTAATTGACCTGCCTGCGTAAAGCATAACTCGCTGAAGGGGCACATAAAGGCAGTGCGAGCTCATTTCTGCGTGTTTGTCATTAATGTTGTTGGGCAAAGCTCTCCAAGCTGGCAAAGCACTTCAGTAAATATTAATTAGAGTCTTTGTGCATGTGTGTTGGTGTAAACAAGGTAGGTTCAGAGTAAAAGGTAGCTGCTAATGTGCACGCATGGCACAAATCCCAAACCTGGTACTCTGTCCTTTATGCATGCCATAAATGTATCGCATTTCACTGTGGAGCATTTTGCACGCTCTGCTGAATTCAACAGCTCCAGTTCTTGTATTCAGAATGCGCCAAAGGCGAGAAAATGGAGAGATTGATGGAGAGACAGGGCGAGAGTGTTGATACCTTTCTGTCCAAGTGATTGTCATTGAGCAGATGTCTCCAATCAAGCCCTAAAAGTTCTGTCTTACTCAGGCACTGTGTGTGTGTGTGTGTGTGTGTGTGTGTGTGTGTGTGTGTGTGTGTGGGAGAGAGAAAAATGAAAGCACGCCGAAAGTGTCAGAAGGCCACGATACTCTGCCGTCATGTAATTTTATATTCTGGCAGTTGGATCCTGACCCCTGACAGCGCAGCTCAGAGACAGGTTGTAAATACAGATAGTAATTGCTTAGAGAGGGAGGGAACGGGAGAGAGGCAACGAGAGGGAGAATGACGGAGCGAGAGAGAGCCAGGGCAAATTAGTTTCAGCCCCATCACACAAGATAAGTGAATTTGAGACATTTTAGAGCTCTGAGAGATGAGCCGAGCGCCCTCAGAATGGACTGATTAGGAGCAAGGGGCAGGTCACGCCACAGACTATAGGCTCATTCATCACAAAATTACATCCTGCCAATATAAACTAGCAGCACTTTGTACAGAAAAACGCAACAAAAAATGAAAGCACAAACGCACACTGCTGCTGTGGAGTAGGCTAAAAAGTGTTGACTTATAGCTAACACGCACCCTGTCCGAGTAACGAGAAGCAACCCGAGTAGCTTATCTTCCCAGATTTCTATGTGTAACCATAGCTACAGTTATAGATAGATACTTGGTTTGGATTTGGACTTATTCATTTCTATGCCTAGATGACAGGTGGCTTAATAGTAAATTGCACAGTGTTTATTGCAGGTCTGAACACATTTTCAGATCCAATCCTCTTACAACACTGTTGTCTTGACTGCTGCTTGAATGAGCCAAATTTAAAGTGAACTTTAGGGTCAACTTTAGGGCGTTTGGGTCAACTTCCTTAAAACAGCATGAAAGTCAAAATTTTCCATTTAAAACAGAGACTTTCTCAGTATTTCTGTATAACATTGATTTAGGAATTTAAATATGAGTTTAGTGTGTGAAAATCACAAAATATGTTTGCTGAGTTTTAAATTATGTTTAATATGCCCATCATTAGATGATGAAACTTTGACCTCAGAAACTGTCTGCTGAGCCAGCTAGCAATGTTAGCTAATGTTGGTGAATGAAAAGCTGGTGATACATTAGCTAGTGGTAAACAAAATAATTTGGATTATTATGACTTTTTGATAGGTTTGTTTACTGTTAATTAAACTGTTGACGATATGACAGTAAAAAGTCAAGACTGACACTAAAATCTCATATTTGTGTTTACCTGTGACAAATGTGCGCTAAATTACTAGCAGGTAACCCATCAGTTAGCTGTTAAGCATGTCAGGAGAACATGGGGCATTTTTAATGACGTAAACAGATGTGTATAGATGTTTTTTAGACCATTTTAATGATTTCTTTGGAAGTAAGAAACATTTTAGAAGATTTATCATTTCACATGTGTGGATTTAATGGTTTAAAATGACAATATAAACAGTTGTTTATAGCTTACTGCCCAGTCAAACAGACAGCACTTTTCCCCTCAGAGTTGTCCTGAGTGTTTTTTTTTTTTTTATTCCACAAAGGGTTGTATAAGTTTATGGAGCTTGTCGAACTCGCTTCTCATAGCTCAAATGTCTAGTGTGTCTGTACCCATTTGCACAGCTGTTTTCCAAAGTGCGCCATGAGGTGAAGAATGTATGTCTGTCTTTCTCCTTTCTCTCCCTTACCTAATGTAGTGACAGAGTGAGAGAGAGTCCCTCGGGTTAAACACTGAGCCGTTAGCCCAAGCCCCACACACAGAGCAGTTAAACGTCTTCTATTACACATAAGCAATAAACCTTAACTGCTGGCTCATTCATGTTTCATCCGGATTAGTTCGACTTGTATCTCTTCTTTATTACACAGACACGTCTGCATATATAGGCACACAGTCCCTTACTCAAAAACAGAAGGAAGAAGGTATGAAGCCTTAAGCTTTAATTCCTGTCAGGGGTAGGGTTCGTTCACAATAGCTCAGTGGGAACCTGGGAGCATCGAAGAACCTCAATAGGAACCTTTTGGTGAGGTCAGGAAGTCCGTTTGGTTTTACCGAGGTGGTCTGGACTGGATTACTGGGATAATGCAGCTGCTGGCACTCTCTGTTTGATTTTGCGTTCAGAAGAATGAGTTCATGTTTGTTCTTCCATTGGTGATATCTGACTGGATTTGAGCCCTGATGTGAGGCACATGTCCATGTGAGTGTGTTTGAAAGGTTTTTACAGGGGTTTTTGTGTTCAGGTGTGTCTTTCATGACTTTGTGGATGTGCTCAAAGCTGTATGAAAATCAGGTGTATGATCAGTTGAGCTGCAGAAACATTGTAAAGATCGTAAAACGTCATGTGGTTCACTGGTCAGATTCAATCTAGCACGAGAGCTGCACTGAGATTAGATGTAAGGCTGTAAGAAGCTTGGGAAACCAGCAATCTGGGTGAGGCATGATTTATGAAACTGCTTTCTTGATTCATGACGGTGTCATTTGTGTAATGCCATGCTTCACTAAGTAGAAATGCAAGCTGTGATTTGCACTGTTTTAAAACTGTACTGTGTGTCTCCATTAGTTTTCAAACAAATTATTATCTGGGAAATATAATAACTTTTGTTGTATTTTGATATTCGCAGATAAGTGCTAACATAATTATATTGATGTTGTATACCAACTAAGATTTAATGGATATCTTGGTCTTGTCTTCCCAGCTGTTGAACAGCTGTTGGACCTGTTTAATAGGACATTTTACCTCAAAGATTTATAAGAATATAAGGCATGTGGAAATTTGCAATATTGGCATCAGCTCAGATTCCTAACATTTACTCGCTAATGCCCAAGAACAGTGATATGGTCTGACCTTGTAACATTGTGTGTGTATATATACAGTCCCCTCTGAAAGTATTGGAAAGGCAAGGCCAATTCGTTTGTTTTGCACTATACACTGAAGACATTTGGGTTTGAAATCAGAAGATGAATATGAGACGATTGATTAGAATTTCAGCTTTCATTTTCTGATATTTACATCTAGATTTGTTATAATGAATATTGGTACGGCTGTGATTTGGCCACGGGATCTGTAGATAATCACGGCTGTGCCGATGTTCAGTATAACCACGCAACCGTGTGTGCGATATTGCTTTTATACAACAGTTCTGCCAAAATTAGTATTGAGTAAGTGAAATTTTGGACACAATACGGACAAATGTGTTTATTTTTTGTTCCGCTAGTGTAAACAGATCCCTGGCTAGCTAGCTCACATTGATTTGTACATTCCCATGGTTCTGGTGGTGAAACTGGCGTCACTTCTTCCTTTTCATCTTCATCTGATGAGCTTTCAAAAGTCAAAAGTTATATTCTTGAAAAGTATTGTTTGCCTTGTCTGCTGGTGATATCGCTAACTCTATGGTACCAACCGTTCTGAACTAAAGAAGTGGAATTTTACGTGGCGAACACAGACGGGCGGAGTGATACACGCAGTGAAACGTCCTAGTGAGGTTATACTAAATATAAGTACTCTTGGAATGCTGCTTGTCCAATCAAATTATTGGAGGGGAGCTAACTGTTGTATAATGTAGAACATGGCAACTTGTGTTTGAACCCACTCGTTTTTCACGTGATCAAAACTATTGGAACATGTGACTGACAGTTGATTCTTGTTGCCCAGGTGTGCCATGTTAGATTGATCATTTAAACAATTAATAGCTCTAAATGTCTACTCTTGGTGTGAGCCCTGGGATTTGCCTATGGAGGCTGAATTTGTTGTTAAAAAGGACAAATCATGTATGTATGTATGTATGTGTATGTATGTATGTATGTATGTATGTATGTATGTATTCTTGCCCAGCAGGACATGTTTATCCCCAGTCTGTCTGACTTCTCAGATGACTCCAGACCAAGTGATCTGGAAGCAGTGTGTGACGGTCGGATGCCATTATCTCAGCGTGACATGAGATAAGATGGCCGACCGTCTGCTGACCAAACTAATCAGCATCCTCCACCCAACAGTGTGGGTGTTCTGGCCTGACCAGTCAGCATCTTCTTGGGAACAGCGAGTGCGTGATATAGACTGTGAGACGCATCAATACCAGATGCGCCATCGCATTGCTGTCTGCTCTAGTTCAGCTCATTTCACTGCTAACGAGGGGTTACGGAAGGATGCCATTAGCATGGTGGCACTTTGCTAATTGGCCATTTGCTTTTCTGACTCTCGGGCTGCCAAAATCTCTTGGCAGTAAACGCTTGTGTCAGATACACATCGGCTTTGGATTATCTTGAGTGCAAATCTGTGATCTAGAGTAAAATCTCAAGGCCACTGGATCAAGTGTCTGTAGGTTGACCTGGCATAGCTGTATTTCACTAAGTGATGAAATGAAATGCAGTCTGGAGATGTATTTACTGGTTTAAAAAATAAGAAATGATGATTCAGGATTGGTTGCACCAAATAGGATTAGATTCAGAGTTTAGAGCTAATCAAGGATTCGTTGATTTATTATGATTATAGTTGTGTTGAACCAGTTTTTTTTAAACATGGCTTAACAAATCTGCTATTAAAATCCTAACCTCTGATTACGCCTTGAACTGGGATCAATTCGCTTGTACTGTCTCCGGACAGGAAAGGGAAATTTTTAACACTGTGACAGAAAATTTCTTAGCATCCTGTCTTTACAAGACAGTTTTGTTGAAACAATAAATGACGGGTGATTGTCTGTGTGCAGTGTTAGTCAAGTGGCCTCTTCCTGAGAAAGGAGGCAGGGTTTTTTTTTTTTTTTTTGTTCATATCTACTGAGTCTCAGAAATTCAAATAATCTTGGGTGCAAGATTGAAGCGAATCTTAAAACGAAATTTAAATCAGTTCATATAATGAAGCAGAGTTTACAGCAAAATTATATTTCAATGACGTAAATGATTTCTATACAGTCCTGATTGTTTTTAAGCAAGGCTTAAAGTTTGTTGTAACTGGATTATCTGGATAGGTAAACTCTGATTTAATCCAGTTTAAAGCGTAATCTTTGTTGGTTCCACCCAGTTTTAGAGCATTTGTGTCTGAATTTAGTCTGTGCACGGAGGTCACAGGAGATCATGAGAGACTGACCTGTCTATCTTTGATACTTGGCTGCAGTCTGCTCTGTTTCTTTTTAACAACAGTTGCTGGATCAAATGGCCGTGCCGCCTGGTCTGTGCTTTATGCCCCGTGAGTGGGCTCAGTCTGCCATTAGCATCTAATAAGGGCATGCATTGAGTCTATAGAACAAAGACAACATAAAAGCAGTCACATGAATGCTTGTTTGTGTGTATGTGTGTGTGCGCGCACGTCTACCTTCTGCTCATATCTTGTACATCTTGTGTCCGGCATTCCATTGTGTGGCTGCCTGGCGTAAGCGAGCTTGTTTAATGCACCGAGATTAACTGGAGCACTTAAGAAGTCGCTCTGAGAGGACAATGGGGGAAATGAAGACCAGGTCAAAACGACTCCTGCCAAATCAGGGAACAGGATCCGAGAGCACAAAAGGGTGAATTCGGGTTATAGGAGACAGGCGAAGACACTTGACAAAGCCAGAGAAAGAGAGACAGACTATGGTACAGTACATTCAGCCTGTTGTTGAAATTTCATCATCGCAGGCTCTGCTCCATCGCTCATAAATGCTCTTTGATGAATGATTTTTGCCCCCGGGCCAGCACCCACCACAAATCCTTGTGATTGGCTGGCTTTTTTTCTAGCACCTGTCCCCACTGGCTGCTTGTGATCCCCTCAAGTTCTATCCACTATCTGTTGGCACTCTGTCGGTGCTGAAAAAAAGTTGCTGGGATAAAGTAATTCAAAAGCCGAATGCGCCTAACCAGAAGTCATGACTTGCTTGTGTTTTCGTTTTTTTTTTCCCGTCCCCTTTTGTGTCCTTTCAACCTCTCAGGCTTCAAGATAAGGGCTGTGGAAAGTTCTGGCATTTTGGGAGCAAAACATAAGCACCCTTCCTTTGTGTTATCTTCTGTGTGCTGAATATCTGTTAACACTGAGCATATTAGGAGAGTTATTCCCTCTCTCCCCCTCTCTTTCCCTCTCTCTTGTCTGATATACGAGCTGGCTTGTCTGAGCAGACCTTCAATGAGTTTTGAGTGCGTGAGAAGTCACTCTGGTGTTGAGTGTTTGGACGCCAAGGATCTTAATAGTGGAGGAGGCGTAATATGACATTATTGCTCTGCGCACTGTACTGAGTGCTAATATAAATATATTGTCTGCTGTGAAGGCTCGCGCAGTATAAGGATGATACTCGTCTCTATATGATCGTGCGGTTGATATTGACTCTGATTGTATTATGTGCGCATCGTAAAGCTTCGTAAAACTTCATTGTTCTTTTTAAAGGGTAAAAATACATGCAGCTTTAATTTCAGTTCAGTTTTACAAGTAACTTCTTAAAACGACGTTCCATTACCTCGTTTTGAATCCATCTTTGACCATTAACCTTGGAAAGAAAATCACTGGTGAGAAAAGCTGCATGAAAAGGCCATCAGCAGTAAGGAAAATCCACTAGTTTGGTGTAAATACAAGAAAGACATTTCCCTTTCATGGTGAAATTCACACACAATTACTTCTGAAGCACCTGGTGGGGGATAAAACTAAAACAAGTCAGCTTTACTTTCATATTTAACTTTTTAGTGATTTTAATTACATGATAGTCTAATGTTAGTTAGTTTGCTAGGGCTTGGTTTTAATTACAAGGTATAATACAAACATAGCTTGTTAGTGAACTTGGCTAATCAAATAGCTGCTGCTGGAGAATTAACTTCAGCTGTTTCTTTTAAACTGTGTATTTACAGGCTCAAAACCTCAGCTAAGCTAGCTGCTTAGTTTCCACATTAGCACAGTTACATTAGCTTAGCCGAGGTTATTAAATAAGGACAAAAACGCAGCTTGTCATATTACCGAGAAACGACAAAGCATGAAGTCGTCTATACTAGGGCTGCACAATATATCAAAATGATCGAAATATTGCAAATGTAAACATTGCGGTATGCACATCGCAAGGGCTTGTGATGATGATTTTAATACTTCGAAAAGTTATGGTTTTAGTGTGACGCAGATAGCAGCGAATGCTTTCTTTTCCTCAAAAAAACGTGAAACATGTATGACAGTTGTCATTTTCAGTTTAAAAAAAATAAATATATATATATATATATATATATATATATATATATATATATAATTTAAATTGATTGTACACACTTATCTTGACAGCTTATATTAATCGTACCATATGTCTTATTATTTAACAAGTTATTGCATATTGCATTTTTCTTCAATATCGTGTAGTGTACTGAAGACTTTGCCGTGACTATTACTTACACTGACACTGGAGACTCCTTCCAAAATGCTAAAGAAATGTCTCCTCGCAGAAAACTTTGCCAAATCAATGATTTTACAACATGCTTATGTGGGGTGTCCGACATACAAGTCCCTATGTTAGTTGTTACTATAGAAATGAGCGCATTAATTATAAATCTTGCAGCCAGCACTACTGTCTGATCTGCTGTTATAGGAAATTACCATCTTTCTGACCAATCAGAATCGAGCATTCATCAGGGCTGAGGTATAAATACATTAACTGCATGATGACCCTGATGGCTTTTAGGTCATTTTTGTGGGATAGGTTTTTTAAAATTGGTTAAGGTAACTCAAAATAAAATGTGCTTAAAGTGCTGTATGAAAAGAGGTTATGAGTCAAAAGTTGGCTGTCCTGCGCATCCTGAAGTAATTCTGTTGCGTGCTGTAACAAAGCGGCATGTCATTCTGTTTGTGTGTCTTTGTGTGTGTGTGTGTGTGCATGTATAGATCTCGGAGAATGTGTTATTTTAGCACGAGGGACTTTAGAATAGGGGTCTTTTATGCAGGACACTGAATCTATGCTGTTGTTAGGACGCATTGTCGGAGCCGCTGAATGGCGAACGCTATCTCAACGGCGAGTAAAGCAGCCAGATGACATTCTTCCTGGAGAATGAAAACACATGCGGCCTGCAGTTTTGTTGATACAGCGAAACAAAGCCGGGGAAAGAGGAGCACTAGTTTTGTTTTTGCATGTGCGGTGGTGGAGAGAGATCCATTTCGGGTTCTTGCTGAGAGATAGCCTAGGGGAAGCGTATGCGGTGACCTCCACTGGACCCGGGTGAAAGCAGCCTGAATGGCTGTTTGTCTTCGGAGCTGAAAGCTGGTGTGATGCTGAGTGCGGAGGTTTCACTCGCTAAAGCCTTTCATAGAGAACGTCACCCCTGCTGCAGGAGATTAACCGCAGAAGTCAAAAGGGTCATATTATCTTACCTTACTTTTCCAAGCCTAGGCTGTAGAAAAAAATTATATGTTTCTAGTTTACAGAAGCCTGAAAAGCCAAGGGTTCATCTTTGCACACAATCATGTTTTTCTGTGTTAATGAGTTACTTTTATTTGTTTTCTCATGATCTTGATATAAAAGGATTAAGATCTTAACATAACAAAACATTGTTTGCCTGAGCTCTGAGTCACAATTAAAGTGCACAGAAGTGTGCTTTAATATTGGGATTTACAGACCTATGTCACAGATTATGAAGAAAAATTCCTCTCATCATATGAAAATACACAAATACATAACCTTTTAAGTTAATATTACCTCAGCAGTTCACATTTAATCTCAGTAGTAACTTCAGTCATTTCAGAAGTAACCGAGTCTGATAACAAGTTAGTTAATATTGGTCTAAGTATTATATCATGTACTAAATCCAATAGCAAGCTATAACTAACGCTAGGCTAACTATTATTTTGAGTAACCAGTACCCAACATTTCTAGTCAGCTAGATAACATTTGGCTGTCTATTCAACTAGATAGCTATTAGGTAATTAAAACAGTTTGACACGTTTGATAGCAAGATAGCTAACATTAGGGTGTTATATTGTGAAAATAGGTACCCTAGTCAACTAGATAACTACTATGTATTTAAAACCATTTAATATAATATAATTTTAGGCTATTATATTGTGTAAACAACTACCCAGTGTCACTAGCAAGCTAACATTCAGGTATTTTATTGTCTAAATATGTACCCAGGCTCACTAGCAAGCTAGCTAAAATTATAGTGTTATGTTGTGGAGAAAAGTACACAGTGTCACTAGCAAGCTAACTAAAATTATAGCATTATATTGTATAGAAACGTACACCATGTCACTAGCAAGCTAGCTAAAATTATATTATTATATTGTGTAGAAACGTACGAAGTGTCACTAACAAGCTAACTAAAATTATGGTATTATATTGTGGAGAAAAGTACGCAGTGTCACTAGCAAGCTAGCTAAAATTATACTATTATATTGTGTAGAAACGTACGAAGTGTCACTAACAAGCTAACTAAAATTATAGTATTATATTGTGGAGAAGCGTTAGCAGCGTCACTAGCAAGCTCTCTAACATTAGAGTATTATATCGTATAAAGAATTAAACAGTCACAACAAGCTAGCTAACAGAGTTTTATATTGTGTAAAGAATTAAAGGGTTATGTTTGGTAGACAAGTACGAATAGATGTATTATTTACAAAACCTTAGTGAGGTTTGCATAAAATAGGATCAGAGGACAAGCTTTGGGAAAGTGCTTTGGGATGTAGGACAAAATTACATGTAATATATGTGCTCCGGGTGCTGGCTTTCGATCAAAACTCAAGCTTTTTTTCCCCCTACTCATTTCATACTATTCAGCTTGTAGTCATTTGTCATGCAAAAGAGTCTGAACAATGCTCAGAGAGCAGTGAAGCAGTGAAAACTTGGCTTAACAAATTTCTGCATTCTTTTCCCCTTGCACTCCAGCAGTCTTCTAGAAAGTGTCTTTAAAGCAGGAGAAAGAAGTGTTGAGTCATTGCGCACTAAATCAAAAAGCTTGCACAGTCAGGGACTGGCATGAGGCGAGACCTGCTCCATCTGATTGCTACCTCGCGGCTCAGACTGATTTATCAGCGCTGCCCGCTGCAGTTATCAATCTCGCATCGGATGAGTGCTGGGAACGGAGACTTCTGTGCGTGCTAATGTATGACTTGCTGAGAGAGAGTGGGTGTGAGTGATGGGAAGAGAGGGAGGAAGGGAAAAAAAAGAAAGGGAGATGGAGAGAGAGAAATAGAGAACAGCAGGAGGCAGAGGATAGGTGCAGTGACAGATGAGAAGGAGGCTTAACGTCCATGTCAAAAGCAGCAGAGCCTTTTGGGCCGCTCTTGAACCGTTTCAAGCAGGAGCCGATCCCACATGCGCTAAACACATGACCTGCACATGTATGTGCGGCTTTTATTTGAGGCCTTTCATACACACAGACACACTCAGGATCATGTGGAGGGCAGCTGGTGGAATGAGTACATGGTTTGCCACAGGGAATGGTTTGTATGCTGAACACCCGAATGCGTAAAGACAGTGTTCAGGACCAGCATGTGCACTGTGCACATATATATGTGGCAGGCTGGGGGGAAAAAAAGTGAAATTTGGACATTTTCTACTATATGGTTCTGAAAACTACAGACTTCCCTGAACTGAAATGTGTTTCTATTTTGCATGCATCTCAGACAGCCAAGGCAAAGTTAGAAACTAGCCTAAAAAAAAAATAAATAAAAATTTCCTTATCATTTGGCACGACATGCATTTTTGTCTCTTTTGGTGTAGGCAAGTTCCAGTGGATTTTTCCAGTCTTCCTCATTCACTGTATATAAACCAGGGAAAAATCCATCCATCCATTTTATGTAGTGCTTATCCTACACAGGATCACCTGGAGCCTATTCCAGGGAACTCGGGGCACAAGGCAGGGACACCCTGGACGGGGTGCCAACCCATTGAAGGGCACAATCGCACACACATTCACACACTACGGTCAATTTGGAAACACCAATCAGCCTACAGTGCATGTCTTTGGACTGGGGGAGGAAACCCCCGAAGCACTGGGAGAACATGCAAACTCCGCGCACACAGGGCGGAGGTGCGAATCGAACCCCCCAACCCCGGAGGTGCGAGGCAACACTGCTAACCACTAAGCCGCCGTGCTCCCCACCAGGCACAAATTTACTGATTAAATAAAAAAAAATCCTATTCAAATTCAAAAATCTGAACTGCAATGTTCAATTCCATGCTCTTCATTTCCTAAACCTTTTAGCTAAATGACCCTTGGGATGTATGATGTAGGAAAAAAAGCTGTTTGTGTGTGTGTGTGTATGATTCCCTGTGATATAAACCAACATCCTGTCCATCAGGGTGTGTTCCCACTTTTCTCCCAGTGCTCCCAAGATGAGCTTTTTCTACTTTGAATGAACCAATTTTCTAATTAACTGTAAAAACAAACAGTATCTTGAATGTACTTGAATGCGTAGTTTCCATCCGGCTCTTAATGGAGTCGTTCTTTTTATGGCTGAATCTCATAGCAGAATTTTATCAGGCACACAGTGCACTGTCTAGGATCTGCAATGTCATTATGTTCTACCCCATGCAGTGAGCATATATAGTGAGTAGAAGCAATTTGAGATTTGACCACGCTGTGTGATGCACGCTTAAATAATAATAATAATTAAAAAAAAGATCCCTGAAGAAAGACGAGCATATGAACTTTTAACTTGTGGTAAATATCAGCGAGAAGAAACCACTGCAGCGGGGAAATAAATAAATAACAAATCTGAAACATAAAGATTTATGATTATGATCTTGCCTCAATTTTCACCTTCTGTGGTTTATGCAATATAAATGCATAGTTTATGCAACATTATAGGCTTATTAATATTTAAATACATTCAAATAATGAATCTTCTAAGTGATTAAATTTCACATGCATTTTTAAAGGAATTTGTCAGACGTAATGTAATACAAACGTTTTCAAGATTTACTTTTTGTGTGTGTGTGTGTTGTGGGTGTGTATTTTTATGTGTGCATGCTTGTGGGCATATTCGCTTGAGTGCACTTTTCGGTTACATATTTTCCTGGCATGGCTGCATTAAACATTTTTTTTAATGCAGTCCAAACAACAGCAGCACAGCTTTTGAGGACAAAAAGTCAACTTTCAGCATTTAAAAAAAGCTCATAACCTTGTGTGACCTACTTTTTCTGAAACATGAGGCTGCCTGGTTGGATTTTACAGATGCAGTATGCATGTGGATCACAAGCTGCACTGTAGCGTATGATCGACTGAGCACGGCGAGGGGGAGGGATGGTGAAAAATTTGACTAAGCACCCCATTGCCAGAAGAATATTTGGCTAAATCTGTGTGCGAGTGTTCACTCACGGACGGGCCATTTGTCTTCCTGTAATCGACGTCCCAGGGTCCCGTCTCACGCTGACCGTCCCTGCATTGGAGCTTCCTGTAATTAATAGGGACTCTCACCTGCCGGGGGAACCACAAGCTCCCATGATGCCGAGGAGGGAAGGATGGATTGGAGAGGTGTTATCTTTCAGGCCTGACAAATATTCTTTCCCTATATCTCAGCTTTCACTGACAGCACACACTCTTAGCTTCTGCTGTGAGATACAGAGCTCAGAGAAACTCTGCACACTGTGCTCTTTAAAAAAAAAAATGAACCTGAGGTAAACAGGGAACATTGCTCAGAGAGAGCTTTTTGCTTGGAGGAGATATTGGTATTCTGCTATTTTAGCTTTTACTGCTTTGTGTGAGTGTATAGGCACTGCTTTTAAAAAAAAATATATATATTCTCATAGGCTGGAGTGCTATTTGATGGAAAATGCGCCATAAAAACAGTGTGATGCAGACGTCTGGCATTTTTCACTTCATTCATTCTCTTAGTGTGACAGTTTCCTCACAGGAAGTGTTTTGGATATTTCCTGTTTTCTTCCTGAACACACTTGACTCATGGAGTCATTTGCCCTGAGATTATTAAAGGAATGGCCCAAAAGAGTCGTGCCTGATAGATAATACATGGCAAGACCTTCAAATACTGCTTTTCCATCTCATTGTAAGCCACATCTCGACTCAGGAATTGAACTGTGTTCTCTTGTCATTTACATAGCCAGAGCCGAGCTGGGCCGTACCCAAGTACCGGTGCTGATTTTGATTACCCTTCTTATGTGAGCTGAGCTAAAAATACTGCAGGCAATTGCTGAAATGCAATAATAACAGAAATGTCCTGATTAATGTTTCAGGCATGAACAGCATTCTTAATTAGCAGAGTAGTGATTACTAAAGTTTCTTTCTCTTTTTAAAGAGTTTTGCTTCTGCCAGATTTAATATATAACTATTGAGTCACGCAATTTCATGTTTCAGATTTGTTTTTATGTACTTAGCCGTTTAGTCTGAGATTTGATATAAAGGTTTGGCCCAAATGAATCAAGTCTGGTAGATGAAACATGGCAAGACCCTCAAATAGCACCTTTCCATCTGACAGCATCTACCGGAAGTGTCAATTTAAATGTATTCCTGTGTCTTTGTGGCGATTTTCATCACCAAAGTGGACCAGACTAGTACCAGTGCTGAATTTGGTTACCCCGAGAGCTGCGCTGGGACATAAATGTGGAGCAAAAATAGTGCAGTTTGATTGGTCAGCAGTCTTCATTAGTAGTGTGGTGATTAGTAAAGTTTTCTTTCTTTCTTTCTTTTTTTTTTATTTTAATTTTTTAAAAATTGACACCTATGGATGTGTTGGGATGTGCACACCACCAGTAAAACAAACTTTCTATGTCTCGTGCTTAAAGGGTGACCACCCTTCTCATTGGACATTTTAACAGCTTTTTCACAGAAATGGTGCCAGGATACAGATAGTCCAGGGATTGTATTTCCTACAGAGTTGTGCTACACCACACTGTTTGGTGGAAAAGTGCTAAACAAGAGCGGGTACTTAAGTGAGACGAAACCAGACCAAACATTTTCAAAATTTATATCCACTGAAATGGTGACGGATGTTGGTTATTAGAGAATATGGGGTCAGTGTGCCACTGCCTTTTAAACAGCCCCTTGAAAAAAAACTCTGCCTGGCTCCATTATAACCGAAAAGAAATTGTTTTGGCTCACAGCGTCCTCTTTGACTCTGCCGCCCTCAGCTTAATTAGACCAGCCCCCTGTGGAAGCGTGGCATTCTGTGCAGCGGGAGGCTTATCCCCGACTCTGCTCCCTGCCAACGCGGCCACGATTGATCAGTCGTGGTGTGACTGAGTCAGCCGCTATAATATTCATGATCTAATTATTCAGGTTAGAGCAGCAGGCTTTAACGAGTGATTTAACCTCTTGTCGGGGGCTATAAAAGGGAGCCGGGTTAATCTTTCAGGCAACCTTTTTTTGTGTGTCCACCCACAGGAACACGCCTGAAAAACTGCCTCCGCTTCCTTGGGGCTGGCGAGTGAGATGGCATACCAGCATGACAAGGCAACCTCACACGTATACACACACACACACACACACACACACACACACACACACACACACACACACACACAGATAGATGCACCCCACACCCCCACACACACACTCTTAAATGAGGTGTTGCTGACACTCTAGGGCTATTGCATTTCCCAGGAAATGACAAAGTGACCTTTGATTGCATGCGGCAGCTGCTTTTTACCACAAGAAGTAAACGAAAGAAACCATGTCCATGCATTTTCATGCATTTTTAAAAATCCCATTTTGTTTGTTTTTTTCCCCAAGTTTTCTTATGATTCTGCTTATGATTGTGGCTGCCCGAGGTAGCACCACGTGCAACCCACATACAGGCTAATAACCAACAGGAATCGTAAGGAGAGTTTACTAAATTAATGCATCAAATGCAGCTTTTGAGGGTTGCGCTTAATCAGATGAGAGCAGTCGTTGAAATAGTGAGGATTTGGAGAGATTAGAACAGCCTGTGTGAACCGCTGGAGTAAACCCAGTTAACTCGGCCCAGGTCCCAGTGTCGGCAAAGCCTCTACACTGCTGCAACCCCCATTACACACGGCCATTTCCTCCCATACAAACACCATAATATGCTTTTCATCACAAAATGTTATGCTGTATATGCCTATTTTCATCTGCGTTCCATAAAGAGACCTAGAAATGACTGAGAAACCTGAAACTCATTTACGCTGATAGGTTTTGTTCATTCTTTGCCATCATTTTGTAGGCACTAACCCCTGCACACTGTGATAAGGACATATAGAACTGAAGAGAATAATATAAAGAAAAATTACAAAAGGCACTGTGTCCACGGTAAACGGCAACCGGTCTCATAAAAAAAAAAAAGGCATATGTGTTTTGAAAATCAAGTTCTTTGCCGGATGATTCACGTGCTTTGAATAGCCTCCTCTTATCACACTCATACTCCTACACGAGCCAGAGGCCTCTGCCTCCACAAAGCCTACTTGATCTGATCTTGGACGAGTGTGCTTGAAGCAGCTCTGAGTGAATGGTTGATCAGAGATCAGCGCTCCTGCTGTGTAACATTAACATTAGTCACCAAGTGCTGAAAAATCACAACTGCTCTCAAATGAGCATTCAGAGATGCTGAATGTGAGAACATGCAGATGAAGCTTCGGTGATCAGTGTGTATGGCTCGGTAGAGTTACTAATCCAGATCCAGACCGATCAGTACCATATGTGTATTTCTAGGGATCCTGCTTTGAACTGATCTGATCCCACTGTGAACCAAGTCGACTGAACAGTGCAAGCTTCTGTTGCTTCAGAGGTGTGATGGTGGTGTGCTTTAGGGCAAATTTTGTCCTGTGCTTGTCAATCAACAATGTACACTGTATGACCAAAAGTTTGCGGACACCTGACCATCACACCCATATGTGCTTTTTGAACATTCCATTCCAGATTTAGTCCCCCTTTGCTGGTATAATAACCTCCACTCTTCGGGGAAGGCTTTCCACTAGATTTTGGAGTGTGGCTGTGGGGATTTGTGTTCATTCAGTCACAAGAGCATTAGTAAGGTCAGGCAGTGATGTCAGACTAGGAGGCCTGGGGTGCAGTCGGCATTCCCGTTAATCCCAAAAATGTTCAGTGGGGTTGAGGTCAGGGCTCTGTGAAGGACACTTGAGTTCTTCATCTCCAAATTTGGCAAATCATGTCTCCATGGAGCTTGCTTTGTGGACAGGGGCACTGTCATGCTGGAGCATGTTTATACCTTTTAGTTCCAGTAAAGTGAAATTGTAATGCAACACCATACAAAGACATCCTACACAATTGTGTGCTTCCAATTTTGTGGCAACAGTTTGGGGACGAACCACATATGGTCAGATTTCCACAGACTTGTGGCCATATAGTGTATCTATGCCATAAAATATGCCAGTGGATTGGAAGCCATGGCAAATCCAAATCCAATCCAATACCTATGCCACTAGCAGCCTTGATACCAATACTTGGTATCAGGGCTCAGTCTCCCAAAAGCATTGTAAAGTTCAGATCATCTTAAATTAGTGTTTATTGTGAAGTTTGCTCACTATTTAATGATGCGTCCCAGTCCATACCCATTGCATTAAGATCTCTGAGGTTGTGGGTTGGTGTCATCATTTCCAGATCTCTTGGGATCTGCTCCTATGACCACAGACTGATGAGGTCTTGCTTCTCAGTAGCTGACCAAACAGAACTTTCCAGGTGTTCCATTACATTGAACGGAATGTTGTGCAAGACAACTGAAGATTGATCAGGTGGAAAAACAATTCTTGCTAGATAGTGGTTTTTTTTTTTTTTTCCCCAAATGGTGATTGTTTTACTCTGTGATCATTGTGTTTGGCCAATCAATGGTCTGCACTATTTCTAGGTTAGTGTTTAGTACAGGGGTAGATAAATCACTAGCCCAGGCACCTGGAACAAGCAAAATACAGATCAGTTTTTCATTCTCAGTTGCCTGGAGGACTAGTAGGTTCAGTAGGCTGTTGGAATGATCGTCACCAGCATTTTTTTTTTTAAACTCACTCGTCCAACAACTTGAGAAAGAAAAGCCTTTACTTTCTGTTGACTTTAGCAAAAGAAAACTTTTCATTTATGTTTGTTTTAACGCTCCAATTGGTTCATATTTCACTACGCACACAAACTGAAGACCTGATCTGGCTGTTTACGTGGCATATTAATTAGCCTGAATAGAATCAGGATGTGGGAACAGTAACTAAACAGCAAGATATAGTAAAGTGCATCATAAAAAGAGAAGACGCTAGTCAGACTCGGTAACAATTTTTACACGAGACCATTACACCTCATAGCTAAAATCTTACCCAAGAACTTTCTGCCTTTTTGTTCGAGGACGTAAAGACGTCCGTTCTTCAGCAGAGACATTATCAGGAGAGGATAAAGACTTTGGCTACATATATTAATCCCTTTCAGGGACTTGCTTATTATCTATAGTCTGTATTAATGCACATAATTAGCGTGTCATACTTTCAAGTGAAATGACTTTTTAAGCCTGCTTAATTAGGCTTCTGGACTTGCTTGTTGGACTAGCTAATATATCTTTGATTTGTCCACCCCTGCAGTACTAGTAGTACCCTGGCAAGAAGACAATGTATTCAGAATGGGTTCTTAGTTACAGTAAAGCTCAAATGGCAATGGAAATGATGACAAAATGTGGAAAACAATTAAAAGAAAAAATTAAACCAAAGTTTGACTTGTAAGTCAGCCTTACGACTAACGGGTTAAACAGATGGGTTCCTATGTAAGCATTACTCCATGAGTGCTTTGATTAATCTTCTTTTCCATTCCAGGAACTGAAACTTGCACTCTCATAAGTCAAAATATTAATCTATACACCTAGTTATAGGTTAACTTGGTAAGCAATAAGGCACATTTCTAGCAGGGCATAAGCAACAGATATAGAACACGTGTCCGGCTAAGGGCATTGATTTGAATGTAGGCCATAAACTTGTTGACGGCCAGAGTTGTGGCTCAGTAGGACACGGACACCCTAGGTGGGACACACATTGAATTTATGACTTTGAGCTCATGGCCTGCTGTATGCTCAGCTTCACGCTATTCCGTGGACTCTTTCTTTCATGTGCATCTAGCGAAGTGTTGAAGAGTCATATTGGAAAGTTTTCAGCACAGCTTTTCACATATGAAACGTTCTCATGCTAATATGCCACACACACATACAGCGGCTGTGAAAGCCAAGGCCAAAAGGCCACACGTGATTTTAGTTTTGGCAGGTGCTAGCTGGTGGGGTTTGTTGGTGATCTAGTACTTTGTTCCGTACTATATTTAATCTTTAGCACTTTTGGCAAAACCATATCCATGCTGTTGAGTGATGAGAAATGAGAGAAGGCTGCTACTGCTCTTATGCTTAATCTCAAACACCCCGAGCAGTCGGTATGTATCAGCACTCACCTGGGTCAGCGCAAATCCTAAAATAACCCGACGCCCGAAAGAAAGAAGAATGAAGCAATAAAGCTACAGCAGCAGTTCGACTCCCCCGTGCCTTCCCTTTCAAAAAGTGCCTCTGCCTGCCTGGGAGTTTTTCACAGCAGTTTAGCAGGCCGTAAAGCTTATTGACCTTGTCAAGCCACTAGTCTCATCCCAAAGCCTCGCTTCATAAGCTTCGTTACTTATGGAATTTTCCAGACTCCCCCCTTTCTGCTTCCCCAGAGCCCTTGTGTCAACAGCCTGGTATCTGGAATGATTGATGCTGTAATGCTCATTGAAAAGGAGTGTGTGTGTGTGTGTGTGTGTGTGTGTGTGTGTGTGTGTGTGTGTATGTAAGGGGATCACAAATCTGCTGCAGGCTGCAGTAATGCCCTGCACAGCCATAAGTACCTTTGAACATGCTCACTGGGGCAGGAACAAAGTGGCTGTATGTATGAAGGAGGAAGATGGTTCAAAGGAGTGTGTTTGCATGCGTCTGTGTGTTATTTGAGTGTCGATCATGTAACCTGCGTGTGTGTGTTTTTGAGTGTCAATGTAACCTGCGCAGAGTCAATATCAACTTGGTGAATAAGCTTTTTCTCAGCGTGATCGTATGATTTGAAAACCCAGCATTTGTTCAGATCTCTGGATTGTGTTGTAGGTTTCGTATTAACATCCAGGACCAGAAAAAAAAAAAGAACTGCTGACATTTCGTTGTTCATTCATTTAACGATTGGAGTGTAATCGTTGTAAATCTCACCTGGTCATGACTTGAATTTGAAACGCATCTCTGCTTCCCCATAAAGCAACGTCTTGTCTGTTTCCAGTTCAGTGGTGCAGCAAGTCGAGGAGTGTTTTTTTTTTTTTTTTTTTTTTTTTAAATAAAATTTTTTTTTTTTGGATTGAAAGTTGTCTTGCTGTCCATCTGTTTAAATAGGATTTTGTTCAATCCAGAATCCAAAAATCCGTTCATCATGGTTTTCAATTTCAATTTCAGTTTCAGGTTAAAACATTTCATGCCTACCATTGAGCTCTTAGGATTTTATTATTATTTTATTATTATTATTATATTTATTATTTTATTTAAAATCTTTTATTCCAGGTCATTTTTTTTTACCTTGTTCTATTTTTTTTTATCATGATTTTAATCTCAGTTTATTTTTATTACTTCATTTTATTATCTTTTTGCTTATGCAAAGCACTTTTTAAATGTCTATGATATGTGCTACAAATAATCTTGCAGTGGCTTAGTAGGTAGATAAAAGATGGAAATGCATTTTAATCAGTATTTTAAAGGCAGTAGTGTGATAAGCGTCAGTTCTTTCACCGTAACTAGCTGTGAAAAAGCAACACCGTAACAAGCCTAATGCAGGAATGCTTTGTCTCTGTTATGGCTGAACTGTAGCTAGACTCACTGCTGGTGCAGCCTGGATATTCCCATGGTCACACACACTTGTGAAAAGTTGGTGTCAGGGTGCTAGCCTTGCTGTCTGTCTCCCTTCTCCACCACATGGGCCCGCTCTTCAAGAGAAGCTGTTTGGTTATTGGAGAAAATTGGAGCGTTTGGAAGGAGTGTAATTTGGTGAGAGGAAAGATAATCAACACTTAGAAGTGTGTGTGTGTGTGTGTGTTTTGAAGTTGAAGCATGATTTAAATACCGTCTCTGCTGGAGATCTGACCCTGACCTCTACACATCCTGCTGATCTAGCTGGACATGCTTGAGTCCATCTGGTCGGCTGGTTAAAACCAGCCTCCGGCTCCTGTGATTCTAAGCTTGAGCGCAAAAGAGCATGTCTGAGTGGGAACAAATCTCATCTACCTGTTAGCTCCGGCATCAAACACATCCTTCCTGTCTGACTCTGGGGCATCTCCAAGTCTCTCCATCTTCCAGAGATCACTCAGTGCTCACTTGTGTGCATTTGTGTGTTAAAGTCTCAGTGTTTGTGTGTCAGGTCCTCCTCAGAGGCCAATCACACAGACCGCCTTCTTCCCCTTTAGCTTTGTTGCCATGCCAACTGACCCGCTCCTTCCATCAGGTTTCTTTGACACACTGGTGCTGGGATAGTCATTGAGGTTGAGGGTGCGTTAGTGTTGGCTTAGGGATGCAATGATACCGATACTGGTATCTGGTATTGATCCAATACTATCTCATTTACTCGTGGGTACTGGTATTGACGAGTACCAAAAAACATGACTGGAAAAAAAATGATATTGATTTGACAGCCCAAATGATTTTTCTTCTACATGAAAAGATACTGCGTCCATAGTAAAGTTAAGATCATCTTAACTGGTAGAGATAGTGTTCAAAGTGATGCTTGCTCTACCATTAAAGATCTTTATTGGGAAACTTGACCTAGAGCTCTTCTCAGATCTGCATGAATTTTGTTCAGGTAGGCCTTGTGGACGTTCATTTTTTTTTTTTTTTTTTTTCAAGGCATATTTCAATGTTTTAATGAGTTGTTTTGTTTCTCCTGTTTTTCAGCATCTGTATTTATTTGTGCAGTGAAGCGTTTGTGGGAAATAATGTCCTGTTCTGCTTATGCTATAAATTGCTGGAGTAGTAACTCACTTGTCTAGAACAGCGTCAGAAAGCCATGTGTGCATATGCCTTTGTTTGAGAAGATGTACACATCTGTCATTTCCATAATATGCCATTTCCCATTGCATGTTTTTTTTAAATTTTTTTATCTGAGAGTGGCAGCTGTGGCTGCTGCGCTGGCTGCCTGCTCGCCGTGCATTCTGGGACGGAAAACGGCCTCCGACTGAACACCTGGACTGCGAGAGGAGGAGAGGGGAGGAAGTCGGTGTCCAACCCCCGCTCTCTCACACGAGAGAGAGCTTAGATAAATAGACGGACGGGCAGACAGACAGACAGACCCTTGTCGCAGCCACCAACTGTGCCCTTTTTAAAAGCATCTCCCTCTTTCTCTTTTCTTTCTTCCTTTCAGTCGCTCAGGCCGAGCTGTCAGCACCAGGGTGTCCAATTTCTGCTAAAGCGTGAAGCAGAGAGGAGGGGTGTGGAGGAGCCGCGTGTCGTAATTGGCGCACCTGTTCATGAATTAAATCATCAGTTCCCCGTCTTTGCTTTTCGTTTGTTTTGCATGTGTCGTCCGTAGCGACGCCACTGTGTTCTACATCGCTGCATTCACAAATTCAGCCGAGACAACATTAGGCTCCTTTTGCCATGTGTATGAGCACGAGAGGCTTTTTGCGACGCGCCTCGGTTTCACAGTAGATCGGCAGTTAGAAGTGGGAATTATTTTGGACCTTGTGATTCTTAATGCATGTCTGATTTCTCGGGTCTGTGACCATATGCGTCTTTAAAGTCGTAATGCTATAAAGTTTATCTATGATGAAAAACTAGGCATCATGGGTTTTTAGTTTAGTTGTTTTTTTTTTTTTTTTTTTTTTTTTTTTTTTTTTAACCATTTAAACACGAATTGAGTTTTTCAGAATATTTACACATTCAAATGTTCTCCTACTTTTAGATGTGGCTAAATGATCATTGACTCAATAGAAAAATGTGTGTCATGTATGCTTTTCTTTATTTTCACATATTTTAAAAAATATGAATCAATGTTGAAATTAAATTTAGAATACATTTGAATAGGTGAGGTCCAGGAGTTGCTCTCTTTTATTTATTTATTTATTTATTTATTCATTCATTCATTCCTGTGGCGATTTCTCAGTTATATGCTGCAGACGCCTTTATGTTATAGCCTATGTAGTGAGCATATATAGTGAATAATAAGCGACTTGGTATTCAGTCTCACTGTGAGGAAGAGTGGAAGAGTGGAAACTCTTACTTCTAAGGAAAATTTAGTTAAATATCAGTGACAAGAAAACATTACTGTCAGTAAATAAGTACAAATCTGACATGAATCCGAAGTTTATGATTAACATATGACTTTTTTTCCCCCCCCCCCTTGCTTTTTTTCTTTTTGCTTTTACGCAATAGATTTGTGGTGTAGTGTTAATTAAATGCATTTGAATACTTTAATAATTCGAAGGCACTGGAATGCTCATACTTTGAAGTATTAAGAATTTTAAAATGATGAAGTTTGTCATTTGTTGACATTTGTAAAAAAAAAAAAAAAAAGTGTAAAGGATTATAATGCTTTTGTGTATCATTCCAGAATCATTCAAGAGAGAATCACGGCGCATTAAAGAATCGTTTCTCCTCTCTTGGCGGTGTTGTGGGTGTCCTTGACGTAGCCGTCTTCACGTGTTATGGAAACGTTGCCAGAATAGTTTGGTGGTGAACCCATCGGGCGCCGCTGTTCAGTCTGATCTTGAAAACGCAGCAGCTGTGAGATCACGCGAGAACTTTGGATCGCTTCTCAGATGACAGTTAATGGACGTCTCCTCTTTAGACCGGCTTCGGTTTGTTACGTGGCACCTTTTTATCACCTCATAGCTTAACGTTTCTGTGCATTTCAGCGTGTGTGGTAGATGTGGACTTTTTTCGAAAGGAAGTGTGTACGTTGAGAAGATTGGTATGGACTGCATACCACAGTTGTTCACAGGTGTGTGGAGGGGCAGGGGTTGGGTTGAGATGGAGTGTGTGTGTGTGTGTGTGTGTGTGTGTGTGTGTGTGTGTGTGTGTTTAATTGGGTGTTATTGGAGGTCTGCGGCAGTGCTCCGACCTCGGCTCTGTCAGCTAACGTACTTTATGAGGCTGCAGGAGCCTGAGGTCTGCCTAGAAGAGAAAGCTGCTGATTTACTGCTCAGCGAGCAGGACTAAACCCAAGCCGTCCACCTACACACTCACATTCTTATTCTTTCTGGCTTCTTGTTATGTGGGTGTGTCATTTGTCCAAGGTTATTCTCCATGGACCACATTTGCAGTAATCTGTGTTTGAAAAGTGCGAGTCCAGAAGTAAGTTTGCATTGCAGCTTTGATGTTTCAGGTCATCGTGCAGGTTTGAATGGTGCGTACAGTTTAAATGGCAACATATTGTTGCTTTCTCACAGACAAAGCAAAACACACACCTTTGTAAGTTTTCAGGGTTGATACGCCAACGCACCAATGTATCAGCCAGCAAGCATTATCTAGTAATATCTATTCCATATTACAGTATGTTGTATATAATAATTATACATATATACTCTTATTACGGAATTATCCAGTCGTGTGGCAGGGAATGTGTGTCTTTGAACGTGGCATGGTTGTTGGTACCAGAAACTGCAGGTAAAAAAACCCATCATCTGCTTTTTTTTTTTTTTTTTTTTTTTTTTTTAAATCGTCAACAGCCCAATTTCAGAGAGCCTCAGAGCCCTGTTCTTCGCTGACAGGAGTAGAACCTGATGTAGCCCATCTGCCTCGAAGTTGTGTGTTCTGAAATGCTTTTCTGCTCACCATGTTTGTACAGAGTGGCTGTTTGAGTTACCATAGCCGCCTTCTCAGCTTGAAACACTCTGGCCATTCTCCTCTGACCTCTCTCATCATCAAGGGGTTTCAGCCCTCAGAACTGAAACTCACTGGATTTTTTTTAATGTGTGTGTGTTTTTTTTTTTTGTTTTTTTTTTTTGCACCTTTCCATATAAACTCTATAGACTGCCGTGCATGAAAACCAAGGGATCAGCAGTTTCTGAAACCAGTCTGCCACCATCCACCATGTCACTGAGTCACTGAAGATCACATTTTTCCCCATTCTGATGTTTGATGTGAACATTAACTAGAGCTCCTGATCTGCTTCTGCGGGATTTTGTGCTTTGCACTGCTGCCATATGACTACCTGATTGGATAATTTCACGAATGAGCAGATGTACAGGTGTTCTCGATCTTTTACACGGAAATAATTGTAGGTACATGATTGGACGTTAAGGACCAATACTGTAAAAGCTAATTAAAGGTACACCGTAGAGACACATTTTCATAGAACAAGTGCAGCTTATTTCTGAGAGTGTATAATTCCTGTGTAAAAAAACAAAAAAAACAAACAAAAAAAAAAACAAGATGATTGTGTAGCCTAAGAAATGTTAAATCAAGCTAAACATCAGCAACAACTAACCATTACTCTGGGCAAATAAATAAAACCTGTTTGGAAAAAAGTAACCATTTTCATTTTACATGGTTAATGTTGAGATATAGTTTTAAATTTTAAAATTTATTTCAGTATTTATTTCAGTATTAAAATTTTAAGTCAAATTTAAATACATCTGACAAATACTTAAATTTCCCTGGCCGTT
Source organism: Pangasius sanitwongsei (assembly GCA_037576675.1). Taxonomy (NCBI): domain Eukaryota; kingdom Metazoa; phylum Chordata; class Actinopteri; order Siluriformes; family Pangasiidae; genus Pangasius; species Pangasius sanitwongsei. Next base: position 6,029,346 of record CM075029.1, on the reverse strand, counting down.
TTTTAATGCAAAAGAAAAATGGAGGTTTTCTCTTGTAGGAGTAGTTTGTAATAGAGATGAGTTATTAAAAGTTTAAGAGAACTAAAGAACATTTAAGTTGACATTTGATAATGTTTTTTGGCCTATAAGATACAAAATAATTGCACTTTGGTTTGTGTAGGAATGCATTTTCCCTTATTTCAGAAATACACTTGACCAAATGTGGTCAAAACGGTACAAAGGTTTAACTTCGTGGTTTGTTGTGTAGCCTTAAGTAAAAATTATAGAATCATAGCCTCTAAGCTGTCAGGCCTATCAATATATTCAGCGATTTCCATGAACCTTTCTGCGTACAGATAAACACTGTTCCATATGACTGCATTCTCACAGACGAAACAAAGCCACACCTGTGCGTACGTTTTCATGGTTTATTCAGCCTGCTAGATTTAGGTCTGAGTGTCGTTCTCGGGTCACGTGTGGAGGTGAATTGGTGTTGTTCTGCCTGTGCTCAATCTGTGTTTGAACAGTTGTGTGGTGCTCCAGACAAAAGGCCAAGTACTGCTGCTTATCTGCCCCCCGACAGGACATACGGAGGAAAAGGAGAGAAATTCTAGGTAATGTAATCATTATTAGCTTTAATAGTGAGGAAAGAGGGAGATTAGACTTGTATTTTGTGATCACAACGTAGGTTTATTTACTTCTTTTGTGTGTGCGTGGGTGTTATTTTTCTGACTTTAAACCCGAGCTGTCTAACCCAAGGCAGTAGATGAGCTTTGACAGAATGGAGCAGCTTTTATATATTTATGCATCGTTCTTATCTTCTTCCTTTCTTCTGTCACTTTTCATGGGGCTTCAGATAGATCCCTCTCACTCAGGCATGACCTCTGTGTATGTATGTGTATGTGTGTGTGTATATGTGTGTCTGTGTGCATAATAATGAAAAAGTGCATTGGAAGTTCTGGCACTTCTTCAGTATGATTTCAGTGTGCTCTGGGCCTCATATGGACTGTAAATGTGCCACACACACACACACACACACACACACACATATATACACACACACACACACACAGGCACTTCAGACTTGGATTGGCATTCCTTTTAGTCTGTGGTGTTGAGAGCCTGATGCGTATAATATGCTTTCATACACAATTTAAATAATGAAATTTATCTGGAGCTGAAAAATAGATTCTGCCATGCAGCCCGATTCTGTATTGATGATGCACAAAACATCACGATCAGACCTTTTTTATAAACATACCTAACATTTCTTATGGAAAGTAAACATTATAGGCTAAGCCTGTAAAATACAAAATGTATCAAATAATGTTTGAATCATACGTTTATCTTTTATCTCAAAAATGGTTACCGTTTTTAGATATTATTCACCCGCAGTGTTTATCACGAATATTAAGCTCTATTTTACTATTTCTAGCCATTCCAAAAATTCAAGTAAACATTTTTAACTTGCCTACATGCAAACATAATTCACACTGCGAGGCTGAATCCCAAATATCTTCCCCTTAACTGCATGTGCTCCCTACATAGGGCGTATAATAGGTAATAGGGACTTTACGCAACAATGGCAGCAGGGACGGCTATGTTGGCTGAGATTTACTGCGCTTGTGCAAATTTGACTCTCTGTTTCCTGCCGCTTTGTTCTACCACAACACCAGTTTGCCAAAATGTGAGGTTTAGGTGAGATAATTTCACATTTTTATTGTGTGTTGAATTAGAGGTATATGTATACTAACTAACTATACCATTTCTTCAGTGAATTCAGAGCAGTAAAGAAAAAAGACACTTAAAATATAATCCATTTTTCTGAAGATATGTCAGACTCTGCTTGTAATGAGACTCAAAGCGACCACAGTATAACAGATCTGAGTTAACAGACCTGCTGGCATTGTACATAACAGCACAAGCTCTTGCTCTGAGATTAGCTTATTGTCTAACGCATAAACCAGTTCTGCTCTTGCTTATTTAAAATGACATTTTCTTAGTCAACAAAGATGGCCAAACACTTCATCCTGCCATAGAGTTAGAGTTGTTGCATAGTGACTTTGGTTTCCATGGCTACAGCGTGACCACAGACTTGGTTTCAGTCGCTGTAGCACACCCTACGATCATCACTGTCTGAAATATCGTCTGTAATAGCGTAATAACCCGAAGAAGCGCATTTGAAATTCATCTTTAGAAAGCGAATAATTCCAAAAACAAATGCATTATGGAAAATATAGTAGCAAATATGTTCAGACCCCTTTTTCTAAATCAAGCAGCACGAGTATCATGTAACTAGAAAGTCTGAAAAACGCTTTTCAATAGACTTCATTGACAAACATCAGATCCTAAACTTACCTTACCTTAGAATACGTACAAATTCTGAAAATTTGAATAGACAAACATGTTATATCGCAACACTTGAAGACATTTCCATCACAGTATATATGTTTGCTAACAAACTGCAAGGAAAACAGTAGTATTTATTCCTTTATTCATTTTCAGTAAGTGCTTTATCCTGGCCAGGGTCACTGTGGATCCAGAGCCTATCCCAGGAACCCTGTGCACGAGGTGGGAGTACAGCCTGGACGGGACGCCATACACACATTCACATATTCATTCTCACTTAGGAGCTATTTAGCATACCCAGTCCACCTACAGGCATGTTTTTGGGAGGTGGGAGGAAAATTGAGGAAAAAGGAGAATAGTATTATATTTAAAAAAAAAAAAAAAAAAAAAGAAGCTAAACTCAGTTTGGTGATGTTTTATTTAAAGTCTACAAAACTAAATTACCTGGAATATTTTTTATAACCTTGGACAAGTGATATCATAATGCTCAGCCCAATTGAATAGTTAGTTTGAGAATAGAATAGAATAGAGAAATTTTCGCCAGCTCTAATGGATACACAATAAGCCTTGTGATTGATAAATGATGATAATGTGATGTTTTAAAAGCAGTAAATGGTCTTAATGGAGAAGCAAAAACACCGTACGGGCTATAGAAAGCAAAAATCCACCGTCCACCACAGCGCATAATGAATTTATACTCGCACTGCGACGCCGTGGATCAAGCTCTAATTGAATGATAAGATCCCTGAAGATTCCCACGCCTAGAATGCAACATCTGTTCTTCACATTCTCATGCTGATCTCCAAAGGTCATTGCAGAGATTCCTTCCATTTCACCAGCGTGCTCTCTCTATTTCATATCATCGAAGGACTTCACACACACTTAAACACCCACAACTCCCTACACACACACACACACACACACACACACTCTCTCTCTCTCAGCTGCCCACACCTCAGATACAAGCCAGAAGGACCCATATCACACACACACACACACACACACAGCGTCCTGGTTTTTTTTCACCACCCCCAGTTCTTTTCCCCTCTAACCACAGAAAGTATATTACAGATTAAAAAGGTTTTTTTTTTCCCCTCTCTGCTAGACACTGAGGATAAATTGATATTGCCAATGATGTTTTACTTTTATGCCTCATCGTCAGCTTTAATTGTTGGTGTATTGCTTCCTAGTGCTCCCTCTTGATATTTTTCCCCGAGTGTGTGTTTTGTTTGTTTGTGTGTGTGTGTGTGTGTGTGTGAAGCATTTTATATCAGATATTTCTTTATTAATAACATCAGTTATGAATTAGGCTACAGCATGATGTGTCACTGTCTCTGTATTTCACCTGTCATGTCCAGTTTAACACACTATTAATGAAAAAAAAAAGTTAAGGTTGGGATGACGGGCAGTTCTGATCTAAAAATTCATAAGGCTATACAAACTTTTTTAAAAAACGTTTTTTATTTTTTTAGAAATTAATTTGTTTGAATCCTATTTTACGCAATATCAGAGCTATTTTATGATCTAATAGAACATTTGCCAGAAGGAGCAAAAAAAAACCTAAACATCTAACTAAAATGAAGAAATAGTTTCAGAAGTATAGTAAACCCTAAATATCCAGACCTGTTTACTGAAAGCCTCGTTTTCAGAAGTAACGATGTAGAAATGATGACTTTTCACTGTCACTGTTGTTATCAGCATCTACTGATAAATGAATGAATAAAAAAAATCACAGGAAATTATATTACATAAGTGACATTATTTTGAATTTAAAAGTAGAAGTTACCAGTAAAGAAAATCCTGAGCTCTACACTTTAATGCATTGATTTACTTCGGTGTATTTATAAAATTGGCATTTAAATGGTCCCCTTAATGTGACTAAAGCTCAGTCGTATTCTAATGTAAAGATTCACATACAGTATGTGAAGGAATGATAAAATTGTCTGATTATTTAAAATGATTAAATCATGGTTGGCTCAGTAATTGTTATGTCAGTATTGAGGGAAATAGCTATGATTTTAGACATTATAATGCAGTCCTGGGAAAAAAAGTTTACCGGTGTACATCGGTTCCACGTGATTTTGATTTGAGTTACATTAAGATTTTGTACATGCATTTTCACAGCCCTGAATATAATCCAACCCGGTACTCTTACTGGAACTGAGAACCGAGCCTGCGTCACTGGCATTCATGCATGCTTTGCGCAGATCAATTTTATACTATAGTTATTTATTAGCTATACTATAGTTACTCATTCCTGTCAGCGCCAACATCCTCACAAGATTTTAGCATATAATTGGTTTACGTTAATACTAAGTGATCTGATCACGCTCGCTCTACATAATTCAATCAGAATTAGAAATTTGTTTAAATTACATTTAGTGTAAGCACCTAATATTTAAAAAACTTAATATTTTATGTAAACTATAGGTCATGGTTATGTTCTCTTAAATCTAACTGACCACATATTCCATTTTTTTTTTTCAGTGTATCCTGAGCAAGTAACTCATTTCATACAGATGTCATAATCAATATTGTACCAAGGGTTGAACAGTTAAATCTTTTGTATATGAAAACTGTGGCCATGTCAAAGTTGAATGACCACAACGCTTAAATAAAATCTATACTGTATGATGTGCAATAAATGTAAACATAACACTGATGAAGAACAGTCTACATTTTTCATGGCTTTCCTTTTCAACGATATCTCGCTGTTCTTTGAGTCCTGACCTTTTTGCTCTGTATAGCGTCTAGATTGAAACCCAGCAGCTCATGTAGCTTTATACAGCTCACCATATACACTGAATCTGCGATTTATACGTTCTGCTGCTTTGGTCACTGCCTCAGGTTAAGCAGTTAATTGTTTTTTTTTATGTGAAAATGATGCCTTCAGTTCAGTAGCATGCCTGCTGCAAATAGCACTTCTTGTTGTGGCCATTTGACAAGTACACTAGCGTTCACAGGATACTTTATTTTTCCCTAGGCCTGTGACTTTAAATTGATTTTACTTGTCCTTTTTTGTCACGCAGTGAATAAGGAAAATCACAACCTGCAGAATAATTGCATGCATTTGTTGCCTTGTAGTGCTAATGAGCCCGTTTCATAACACTCTTCACTGTTTAACTCGATCTGTAATTGCCTAGCCAGGACTCTGGTAAATGAGGGGTAACCAGCCACTATATATAGTATATATATATATATACACACACACACACACACACACACACACACACACCAAGTCTATGAACCAGGAATACTATGTGTTACACATACACACACACAAGGGCCATATTCAGGGTTGAGTTAACCGCACATAGTGAAGATTTAACACCACATTTGTGCACATCAGTATTCAGACCTCAGCTATAACTACGGCCTTAAGCGTATCTATTCAGAGAGTTACATATGTTGGATGAGGTTTGAGTAACACAGAAGAAATGCAAATGCAATATAATAGGATGTGCTGGATCAAGTGCTATTTTATAGCTGATAAATACTGAGGGTGGAAGCCATATTGTTAAACCAAATTTTGCAGTGATTTAATATGATCATTACATCTAGGATAATTACAGCTGCCAATATAGTCGACTCCTATTTCCATGCTTGTCATCTTCTTATTCATATATCATCATTTTCCTTTCATTTTTTAAACATGGCCTCTTGCCTTTGTTACTTTGTATTACATTTGACAGCGAAAGAAAACACGCGCACACACGCACACAATCACTATTTTTTGTCCTCTTCAGTTCTCAAGTCCTCATTTCAGTCTCTGATTTTATTTATTTATTTTTCTCTCATAAAAGCAAGTGCTTGTGTTTAAAGGCGGTGGTCTAGATGTCTCAGATGCTTGTACTCAAAAAAATCTGCCGACTACAGAGGTGTGAACAACACACAGGTGATTTGGGAAATCTGAGTGGAGCTCGCAGAAAATTGACTTAAGCAGGTGCTTAACCCATCTCTGAATACTGACATAACATTTGGACTTAAATGGCCGACTCCGAATACAGCCCCAAGTCTATGAACCTGGGAATACCACGTGACACACACACACTGACACACACACACACAGACAGAGTGACAGATACATAGTTGAGACTCGACTCGTATTCCCCACCTCAGCAAATCCCGTTCCTGCTCTTTGTGCTTATAGATTTATGCTGCAAAGCGAGCCTGAATTGTCGCATAAACATATTGCAAAGTAACATTTGCTTGAGCCTGGCATTTCTCCATCAATCCCTTCACTCGTTTCTTTTTTTTTTTCTTTTTTTTGCTCCTTCTTTCTCCCTCTCTCTCCTTTCTTTATGAATGAATGAACAGCTTGGTGTCGTATTCAGAGATAACGCTGTTCATTCATTCTTTTCAATCTCCTCTCCCCCTCTGCTTTTTCTACCTCCTGCCTTCTGAGGAAATAATCTTGCTTTTACACTTTTTTTTCCCCTAAAAAAAAAAGTCGTTTTTGCTGTACGGCTTTTGTGTTCCTCAGAGAATCTACACAGTAGATTACATTGAAATTTTTTCTCTCTCTCTCTCTCTTTCATATGGAGTTCCATTATGGACCCATAACCTGAGGCCGAACATGCAATTAAATAAGAGCGGCTCAGTGTTCAGCTTCGCCTGTCGTCTTTGCTCCATTTGCGCACGCTCACACACACACACACACACACACACACACACACACACACGCGCGCGCACACACACGGATATACTGTATACTACCCATACACGTAGGTCACACAACATGCAGGTTTATTCTGTATTAATTATGGTTGTTCTGAATTAGCCTCCTAATTCACAAAGTACTTATTTATTCTGCATGTCGGCTTCTTTTTGTAGTGTTCGTCCCTGTTCCTTCTCAGTAAATGCAAACTGAGAAATGGAAGGACGTACATGAATTCTGCCTTATTATTTCTGGAAACAGCCTTGGGCTCTTGGTCTTTCTTTCACTCACTAACTCTCTCTTGCAATATGTCCCCCCCCCCCTTTCTCTTTCTCTCTCTCGCTCACTCGGCCGCTCTTTCGACCTTGCCTCTGAAATATGTGCATGTTTGTGTGTAATTAGCCTTTACATGTCAGCCTGCCTGCTGTATCCATACTGAGCACATCTTACCCTGAGCTGTGACAGCTAGGGTGCATCGCTCCATCCCAGTCTGTTTATGCCTGTAGTGCAGGGGTGTGTGACTCCAGAGCACTGCACACTTCAGCACTCTGCCTCTCAGACTGCTGTGTTTAGCATTCTAGCTCATTTAACACACCTGATTCAACTCGTCGGCTAATTAACGAGGCCTTCCTGGACTTAATTTGGTACATTAGGAGAGGGAAAACAAGTCTCTGTAGGGCTGTGGAGCACCAGGACCTGAATTTGACACTTGATTCAGTGAATAGTGCTCTTCTTCGTCTTCCTTTCCACTTGCATCGCTGTGTCTATATGGGTGCTTTCGCATATGCAGTGTTCAGTCTGTTTGGAAGCAGACTTCTCTGTGAGAACACAGTAATTGCACTTGAGTCCAAGCCAAGACGACGGATCTGAGACAGTCTGAGTGACCTTCTGGTCTTGGTACGGTTTCAAGCGAACTCTAAAACAGTTCGATTGCAGTAAGCAAGCGTTTCTACCACTTCTCAGGAAGTGAACCAAACAGCTGTGTATTTTTGGATGCATGATGCATATTTTGTAGACGTGAGCTGCTAAACTGACTCACAAGATGCAAGTTGAACAAAAAGACAGAGCTGTAGCACTACAGAAAAGCCATGTGATCAGATATTTGGACTGACGAATGCTGCGAATGTTTTCAACTAGCTATTTATATAATTATTTATTTACTTATCACAGCTCTGTGTTCTCCATACTTGCGTGACTTTTGTGATTACTATGCACTCTTGGACTTTTCTTTACCTTTTTTCTGCTGCCATATTTCTGAAGAAATCTTTTATTGAGTATGTTTTCAGTGCTGTATGTCATTTAGCCAATGTTTTTTTTTTTTTTTTTTTTAAATTTATCAAATATCAAAAACTTCTGCCCTGTTTCTGACTTGACAAATTGACAAATAGGTGTGAAAATGCTCTAAGAGATAAAAGCAAGTCGAAACAGTCCGATTTTTTATCAGCGCTAATACAACTCAGACCACATCCTCGTCACCAAGCTTATTTATTGCCTTTGTAGCTTATTTACTTAAACAGGAAATGACACAGTCCTTAGATTAGTTTACTTGCAACTGGGTTCAGAGTGTCTTGATGGAAAGCTCAATCTATTTGAAGAAGGACGCAAGAGGACGAGATCATCCAAGTAGGCAAAAAAGGATCTACTACTTTTGCAATCTGTTTGTAATTATACCACCTAAATGTCCAAATGGCAACGTGAGCACTGCACAAAGCTCTTTAAAAGAGAGCTCTGTCTTACTAATAACCTAGCTAGCTAACTAATGTATTTGTATAGGTTTTATTTATGCAGCTAGTTTTGGCATCTACGACGGTACACCTGGAGGGTCCTCCATTTTTTTTTTTTTTTTTTTAACTAACCATCCAGCTTGAAATTTTCACAGTTGCTGGCTGTGTTTCTGTGGAGTATGTGACTCAATCCATGATTCTGATATCAGCAACAAGAAAATCTAGCTCACTGTCCAAAATGGTATTAAACTCCAGATTACTATGTAATTTATTGATTTCATTCCCACTATATTTTCTTCACAGCTACAGCGTTGCAGTACTCCCAATATAGTCTGTTATGTAGTAAACAGGGTGGTAAATACCCTCAGTCTCTACTCAACTGCAGCTTGGAGTTTGTACTTGCATGCTGATGATTCACAGATTAAATTCATAGATTAAATTTAACTGCTCGTATATGAATTTTAAAGCATTATAAGTAGCAAGACCACTAAAGACAGCTATTAAAGATCTGAAAGCTGGACAGTGCATGCAAACACACACGATAAATTTGGAGTAACACCGATGACATGTCATCTAATGTGAATGCAGCTTGCTGACACTGGAGCAGTTCTACGTGACTGCCTGGGTCTCACTGCTCACAATACCAGCTATCTAACATTTCCTATAAATGTCTGGATCTGGTATACGTTCACTGTGAGTCCACTGTGAACCACATTAAACAGCTTGTCTTGTCTGATGGTCATCTGTATCAACTCTTCATGTCTGTGTGATTAATTTCATTTCCTGGAAGAACTAACCGGTCTTTGAAATTCGTGTCACTCCCTCATCCATAAAATGGGAAGTATGATCCCAGTTCAGTGGAGCAGAATGCAGGTGATACTGTTGCTTGCAGATGGAGGATTGGCTTGCAGTGACTAATCTGTAGGAAAGGTTTCTGTGACTGAGCAGGAAGAAATTCATAAATGTGTCAAAATTCTGTTGTGTGATATAAAAAAAAAAAAAAACATTATGGAGCAGGACCTTGTTCAGTTTTTGAACAGCTGAAATTTAGATTTGCCCAACAAAAGACTTCCAAGGTTTTACTATCTGAGGTCCAGCCTGTGTAACAGTGTCGCAACTCCAAATTTCCATAAGCCAAGTATCCAAGAAGCTACTCAAACATCCCTTTACACTCTTTAAAAACTTCAGGATTTATGAATATGCTAGAGTATGCAGACTGGCCACATCCAAAATATCCTCCTGACATGCATATTAGCTAGTCAAATAGTTAACTAGTTGGTTAAATAGTTAGCTGCTAGTTAACTTCCTCTTATTTGTCACAGGAAGCAAGTGGGATTTCAGGAGCGGATTCATAATTCTCGTTATTATGTTCTCAGTACTTTATTTAAAAGTAGCCAAACCTGACAAAACATACCATAACAAACATGGTTTTTGTTCAGTGAAGTTTTTTGTTCAATGAAGTTCGCTAGCTAGCTTAGCGCACAGATTCGATTGATATAAATTTTATCAATTTTATATAAATTTTATAATTTGATATAAATTCGGGAATTAGCCATCTAGAACGTGTTACTTGTTTAAAAATCACACTGGAGTTTCTGGTGTACCTTATGATTATGATGAAAGGCTGTTATGTAGTTTTATATACATATATTGCACACTGTTTTATAAGTTTTTTTTTTTTTTTTTTTTTTTTTTTTCTGTTTGGAGAGGTTTCTGGACTCTAAAGAAAAGAGCCACCATGGTGCTAAACGCTGTAACTTTTGATTGTATTGTCAACACAAGACGTGACACAGTTATGGCTTAGATGTTTCCCAACCCAACAGCTATTCTTACAAAGAGCAGATCCACCATTCCACCTTTGAATATCTATTTTTTTTAAAAAGGTTTTTTGAACAGTTTCTTAAGCTGAAAATCATGTTCTTCGGATTTTAAATGTTGCAGTTGATTGGAACTAAAAAACCGACATTTCGGTGTGAAAATGTCAGAATAATAAACCTTTAGTTTTGGGTATGTCATTCATAAAGAAACTGATTAAAAGTACCTTTAGGGTGTAAGGGATTGAACTACATGATGGACACTAGTGGTGTTACTTGTTTTGGTATTCAGCCTTGAGTTACTTTAGTGCACTTTTGAGTTTCCTTCCGATACCCATCTTCTCTGCCTCTCCTCTCAGCATTAACTGAGTGGACATTGGCCCATTGAACCCTTTGCAAGTTTTAGGGAGCTTGAAGGACATGCACCTGGATAGTGCATAATAAAATGACTGTATAAATGTTTAAGGGAAGAAACTATATTTTCTTGGCTAGTCTGCATATACATGACTTGTTATTGTGCATGCCAATGACACTTTGGTTTTTATGTGGTGCTTTTTAAGTCTAAGGCCTGTGTGAAAGAAAGAGTGAGCGCAAGACTGATTACGTCTTATTGGAAAACCTGGCAGCTTTAATAGTGCATCTTTATTCCTCATTATCATGCTTGAGAAACAGCCATCCTCTTTCAACACACTATTCCTGTAACTCGATATCACAAGCTCCCTTCCACCCCCCATCCCCCCCACCCCCTCCTCCCCTTCATCTCTCTTAATCCTTGTCATACTTGTTCAGGAAAAAGCGTTGGCACTTTCATAGATTAAACAAGGCTGGGGAAAAAAATACAGAAAGACAAGCGGCTGAAACGGAGCCATGCACGCACCTCCAAATCCTTCAGGAAGCAGAACGAACACGTCAGGCCAATTAGAGCTAATGCATGGTGACGCGGGGAATCGAGGGCAAGGGGATCGGTGCCATATGGCAGGACAAGCTGGAAATCAGGAAGGAAGGAGAGATACAGGCTGAAGAGGGAGTTGTTGGGTGAGGACAGAAGCAATAGGTGTGCCAGGATAGAGAGAGAAAGGTAGACAAATGGACAGAAGTTAAAAACTTATCTCGGCCCAGCGCGGTCTCGGGGGTGAGGGTCGGCGTGAGGATGGAGAGGCGGGAGACACGCACAGCAGTGGTGAAATGATGGCATGGGAGAAATGATCAGTTCTTTGATGCATCGTAATTCTTCGAATGATTCTACATCCATGCACAAAAACGTTATAATCGCTTGTTCGCTTATGCGTAAATGTTTTTTATGCATTAATTTAATTAACGTGTCAAAAATAAACACTAGGGCTGATTGCAATTGCAATTCAGTACATTTGAATATTAATTATTCTGTAAATTTTCACTGCCACAGTTGTTACACTTGTTGTCGAATCTTACACAAGCAAAGGATATTACACTGCAATGTCCTACTTTTATCATGAACATATGTTTCAAATTTAGTTTTACTTATTTACCCACAACAATGTCTTCCTGTCATTGATATTTCTCTATTTTACATTTCTTAGCAGACACAGTGCGACGAAATCCCAAAAGGCTTCCTATTCACTGTATATGCTCACTGCATAGGATGTAATATGATGATGACGTATGTATGTCTAATTTCAGATTCAGTACTATAAACAGCGTCACGCCAATAAGCGCCTGTTGGAAATGAACTAATTACTTATAGCATACGTTGTTTACTGTTTTATATTTAATTATTTAACTAAATGTATAATTAAAAATGTCTGACAAAAATAAACTACAGTATTAGACAAACTGTTTAGGGAAATTATGAAATTATCATTTATAGTTTTAAGCTACAATACATAGGATTTTTTGTTACACATGAAGCATGAATTTTAAAAAATATATAAAAATATATGATGATAAAAATGCAAGACAAAAACACTCTATAACATGATTTTTTCTGAGCTGCTAGGAGTCTCATGACAGGTCTGTAAAAGTAATTCACAGTCAGAGTGCCTGGGGTGTCGGGTCGGAATTGGCGAGAAGTGGGAAGTATGCCCCAACTTTAGGCACAAAAGAAGTTCTACTCCACAGTGGCTGGTAGGAGCTGGCAGCCAATCAGGAGACAGAGTGTAAACAAACAGGAGTGAGAGAGTGATATTCTTCTATAAGAGAAAAACAGATTCAAGACTGACTTTTTTCTTGTTTCTTGCGTTTATTTGTGACATAATTTTGTGCAAAGCTAATGAATGATAGTAATCTGATTTATCCTCATTGTGGTGCGTGTATCATTACGCAGTTATTAAGCCATTTTAGCTAGAGAACAGCTAGTAGCTAATGTTGACTTTTTGATGAGTTATGTGTAATTTTGAATTTCAAGCTTATTAAATTGGGCAAGAGAAAGCCGATCAGTACTTCTTTTTGCTCTTTGCATGTGTAATTTTGACGTCTATCTATTTATTATCTGATTTGTGTTAGGCAGTGTGCTGACAATAGGCTGGCTAGTGGCTAACCCTTTTTTTTTTTTTTTTGTAGTGTGTTATTTCTGTTATTTCAGGCAACGTTGGGTCAATCGTGGGTTCTTACTTTAATGCGTGTGTTTTATTCTGGGATCTGTTTTAGCTAGCATGCTAACATTAGCAGGCAATTAGCTAACATGTTTTTGATGTGTTTTTCTATACTTCCTGCATTTCAAACTTGGGTGAGTTAAAAACTATACTAACTTTAAAGCATTTATTCTTATAACTCTTCTGTAAACCCAAGGGGACGACAGAGTCGCAAATATTTGGATTGCTGTTTAGGGTTCCTGTTAAGTGCATGGAATATATTTGGAATGAATTCTCACTGAATGCATATTACATCCGCACAGTGGAAATGGCACAGCACAACACCTTACAAAGCAAGTAGCTCGCTTTTCTTCACTGGAAAGGCCAAAACTCTAAAACCTCACATCCTGCTGTTTTAAGTAACAACCATTCTGACAGTCCTAATGGAAAATACATTACTTCATGATGGATGAAAATGGCGTTGTTTTCCAAAAAGCAAAGGGTCTTACTGGAAAATGTAGTCATAATGTAGACTATAAAAATCCACAATCGAGCTGCATCAACATCATAACACCCCGAATCGAAAAAAAAAAAAAAAAATAATAATCGAATCAAATCGTGAGGTCTCGAGAGATTCCCAGCCTTACCAGAGAGGTAGTTGTAAAGGAAAAAAGAGAGCTTGAGCATCTCAAAGAGGAGTGACCTTCCCAAATCGTTCTGAGTCTGAACCACTGAGATCTCTCTCCTCATCCTTCCCTATCCTCAGGTTTCTCTCTCTCTGTCTTTCTCCTAAGTGTTTGTGTTCCTAACTGCTTTCTTTCAGGCGTGTGCAGCCCTGCTTCATTAGTGCTTGTTTTCACTCTCACTGGGAGGATTTAAATGAGCCATCGTTCTGACCTTTCTAATCTCTCTCTCCCCTGGTCCAGGTCTGTGCTCCTAAGCCCTCCGACAGCGGAGTATGGCCCTGTCGCGCCTGTTTGTTGGATAATTGCCTCTCGTGTGAGGTGTTTGTCTCCTTTTAGTTATTTCTCCTCCTTACTTATTGAAGGGTTAAAAAAAAAAAAGCAATGGAAGGGTGGGCAAGAAAATGCGTCTGCTAGACACAAATGACCAGCCATTAGCGTGCCACCGCTGCTTTTGTTCCTTAGGCAAAGCGTGTCTGCTGCTGTGAATACTGTAATTGAATTGACTGGGGCTGCCTGTGAACGCCGCCAAGCCTCCTTCCTCAGCTCAGAAGCCTGGGAAACCTGGATAACTAGAATTTCATATACTGATCAAACACACCAAACGCACACACTCTCACAAACATGCGCACACATACTTAGAATCCATGGTTGCTACATTCAGATTGTGGTTTTGTGCCCTGAGTACGTTATTTGTGCTACAATGTTGATGTTTCCTCAATATTGAGGAATCCATGGTGCTGATGATGCTAAATTAGAGTATAATTTTAGCCCTACAGAGACTTCTCTCAACAGTTCACCAGCACATCTGAGGAAAACGTTGATATTCCAGATGGTTCTGTCTGGTTTCTTTTGACATTCTGCCTTTACAGTATGAAAGACTTAACGGCTACTATGTATTAGCTGGCTAAATTCTTAGCCTCTACATTTGCTTAAAAATATGTAGCTCTGTGAGTAGTATCTTTTTTTAAAATACATATTTCATCTGATTTAGATTATCTTTGAACTGTTCATCTCTTACCCAGCATTTTTAAATATAAGCAGATTAAAAAAATCTTCTATGTACTAGCTAGCTAAATTGTTAACCTCAGCTTCAGCTAGCTTATGTGTGCTTAAAAACATGTAGTGCTCTATGTTGAATCTTTTTTTTTTTTTTTTGTTATTTGTTCATATTTGTTCTGGTTTAGATGACTTTGGACTATGTTTTTATCTCTTACAGAGCATTTTGAAGTATAATGAGAAGGAAAAAAAATGCTTCTATTTACTAGCTAGTTAAATTATTAGCCTCTGTCTTCAGCTAGCTCCATGTAGTTTTTTTTGTTTGTTTTAAATCATATCATATTTTTTCTGATTTAGATGATTTCTGGACTGTTTGTCACCTCTTATACAACATTTAAAATCTGAGCAGGCATCACATCAGCATGAATGAGCTAAACCGAGTAGGTCAGGAACTTCTTATACTTCCCTATACTTTCTCAGCACGAATAGATGTACACACACGACAGATCATGAGACATGGTGGCCATGGCAGATGGAGGAGTAAAAGTAAGTCCAATGGAATATCAGGATACTAGGCTTTGGGGATTTGAAGATGCAGTGGGAAAGCGAGAGAGAGATTGGAGCAGAGAGGTTGAATTACTCTCGGCTGCTGGCCCCGAGGCCCCGGCTCTCCACGGCGGCCATGCTGCGTTTGAAGTTTAATTAAAGTTTAGATTGGGTATCAAACGTGGCCTCACCTGCTTCGAGTGAGGGAGCAGGGTCTGAAATTGAAAGGTGGGAGAGTGACCTGTCTCTGATCCATGGGTAAAGCGGCTAGGATTAGGTTCTATCTGCATGAAGCATACGGCTGGCCCCAAGAGCAAGCAAGGCTGTGTGTGTGTCTGTGTGTGTGTGTCTGTGTGTGTGTGTCTGTGTGTGTGTGTCTGTGTGTGTGTGTCTGTGTGTGTGTGTCTGTGCGGTATGGTATGCTGTAGAGGTCAGAGCACACACATATGTTCATTTGGATTATATCTTAAACTATTAGGTTTGTATTAGGTGAGGGATGTTCGGGTGTCAGGTCTGAAGAAATATAGCTTTGTGTGTGTGTGTGTGCTGTCATTTTGATTATTTTGAATTAGAGCTGGATGACATGATGATATAAAATAGATAGTGTGTGTGTGTGTGTGTGTGTGTGTGCGCATGTGCGCAGTTGTCTGCATTTGTGTGCATGGGTGTGTGTGTTATTGTATACTGTGCTCCTCATACACATGTACATATACTGTTGAAATAACCTGCGTAACTAATCCTGTGTCTCTCGCTGTCTCTTTGCAGTGTGAGGAGGAGTGTGTGTCCCATGTTGCACTAGGAGTGTGTGTGTGTGTGTGAGATGCTGGCCTGTTTGCCAGGGCCAGGTGACCTCTCCCTCCAGCTTCTTCCCCACTCGCAGATGAACACTGGACTTCAGAAATGTGAGTACTAATTTACACATGTATACACACGGTAAAAGAAAAAAAAAAAAAAACAGTATTTTTAATAAAATAGGCAAAGGGGTGCAACCTATTACCAGAGCTTCAAAGAGTACCATGACTGGCAGTCATCAGTGATCAATAAAGAAAACAGGAATACAGTAATATTGCTTATTAAACAGTACCATAGACTCTGGGATAGGTTCCGGATCCACCATGACCCTGATCAGGATCAGTCACTTGTGATTGAATAAACATACTGATGTGTTAAGCGGAAAAGTTGCCAGATATGTTTCCTCTCCAGTTTGCTTTTACCGAGTGAATAATGCTTCCTGCTCAGTGGAACAATCCATTTCAATGGCGTCAAGCAGCACATTGTTTTTTCTTTTTAAGTGCCAGGATATGACCAATACACAAATGCAATTCAAATCAATATCAGAGTCTCAGTGTCAGCTTCACATCTCAGACTTTCAGCGTCAGTATAATTCATGAGCAAACATTAGCATGCTAAAGTTAAACTTTAGTCAACTTCAGTAAACTTTGAAACACCCTGTCGATCAATAGCACATCTGCACTGGTTGAGTTGAGACTATAAAGGAGGGGTTCTTCATGTTGCAGCACATTCGAAAAATGTGCAAAATGCTAACTGTACCAGTGTGTAGGTGTGAGTTTTTATGTAGTATTTCCTGACCCAATTATAAATTATATTGAAATATAAGAAGCAATATTGTATGCTTATTCGATTAGATAACTTATACAGTAACAGTCTTTGTAAAAACTTGTGTTTTTTACTGTTTCTAGCTAGTTGCAAGCCACAGGCTCTGAAAATACAACATGTTTTATATATACATTGTACTACACATAGATCCATAAATTAATTTAGGGAGGTTTAATTGCATTTGTGTAAGTGGCAAAGTTGGATTAACTCTCAACTTAGTCATAGCCAAATTACTACCTTGAACCAAGATTTTTTTTTTGCATCATCAAACTTCCAGTCTCACTAGGAGATGCAAACTTTTCAAGTGATTGCAGCTCAAAGTGAGAATCTTAAAGATTTACTGCTTGCATACATTTTGCCTGTAGTGCATGCATATATGTGTAGCGGTGTGAGAAAATCCATCAGCTGTCACTCTGCCTGAACAGGAGAAAAAAAGCAAGAAAGAAATTCAGGCTTTATCCGAAACAGGGTTTTTCTGCTTATATACTTTGACACCTAAAATTTACAAAACCATAAATATATTTCACCAAAACAGGATTCTCGCAAATATCGTGTTGGTTAACGAGCCCATTTAACAGTTGTGGTTTAACAGTCTGCATAAAGATGTCTAAAATGTTAAAGATAAAGATGTCTGTAAATGCTATCTGAAAACACACTGAATGTCATGCTTTGATTAAGTTGTTGTATAGCTGTATATGCTGTATGTGCTGTAGTGACAGGTACATAAGCCTGACCAGTTCAGTTTGTAATCAAATAGCGGCTGTCAAATTGTTCCTGTACTGTATTCAGAATAAAATTCAAGGATTCAAAGATTTTGTCACATACAGTTATACAGTATTCAACATGTAGTGAAATGCAGCGTGGTTGACACTGGGACTGTGCAAGAAAGCAAGAGTAAAGAGTAATAGAGGGTAATAATAGGAAAAATATATACTTAGACATAAGAAAAGATAATGTCTAGTGTGTGTGTGTGTGTGTGTGTGTATATAGATAAATAGTGTGTGTGTATATATATATATATATATATATATATATATATATATATATATCAAAAATCAC
>CM075029.1:5974399-6009399 GCA_037576675.1 Pangasius sanitwongsei | reverse complement strand
GTACGTTTTCCACCACAGGAAAGTTTATCAATAGCATTTATCACCATTTATTTGGTGATAAAATAACATAATGCGTTATAATGACATGAACTAACTTGTCACTTAGATATTCATTAAATGAAACATTAATTGTAATTATAAACAGATAAGAAGTATGACGTATGGTTCTTTAATAAATAAAAAAAATGCTGAATTTGCTGTAGTGTAAGAGGAATAAAACACTTTGGGATGATATCACTCCACTGTTGATTATTTTCCCATAACAACACACCCCATCATGGTTTATTCCTTACTTAGTGGACATTTTGCTGACAATGACATCATTTACGAGTTGGTAAAAGCACAAAAATGAGCACAGAAATCCTTGCAATCAGTCCATCCACTGAGAAATACACTTGCTTTCCTTAAAAAGACCCCAGAGAGGGAACATGTGGAGTGATGGACACTTTGTGCAGCAACCTGTCCCATCATGCACCAGGAAACGAAAGCAGAGGCATTGTAGCAGATAACAGACACAACAGCATTTGCAATTCTGTCTCTGTTTCAAAACTGTACTTGTCCTCCCCAAAAAAAGACGGAAAACTACAGGTAGCACTGTGACACTTGGTTAAATTAGCGAGCGAACATCAGGTAGAACTAAACACAGACTGGCACTGTTGTCTAAATCACATGTATTTTTTTTTTTAGCAATTTTACAAATATACAAATTCATTTAACAGTAAGTTCTACCTACTAATCTTGTTTGTTGACTAGAACATATCTTTCAGTCTTAGCTCACAGTGTGTGATTTATGAGCCTTCCTTTTGTCATTCTCTTTCCTCGTCCCTCTCTCTGCCCACTCATGCACACCTTTCCCCTTTGTGTGTGTGTGTGTGTGTGTGTGTGTGTGTGTGTGTGTGTGTGTGTGTGTGTGTGTGTGTGTGTGTATCTTTACCTCCTCTGCCCTTCTCAACCCCCCCCCCTTCTCTCTCTCGGTGCCGTGTACCCCTGTAGAGCATGTTCTCCTGGGAGGCTGACTGGTGATAATGAGGACTCAATCTCTGTAGAATGGCAAAACCCAGTTAGACAGACAGACAGTGTCAACAGTGGCAGGAGACATCACTCTCCACTCGCAGGGGAAAGCCGAGAAGAGGAGAGGAAGCGACAGAGAGGGCTGAGTGTCACAGGAAAGGAGAGAGCTAAAGAGCGTTGACTCGGGGAGAGGGGGAATGGAAGCGAGGCGCTCTGCAGGTGTTTGGCTAGCATATTCATGAAGCGCTTAACCACAGGAACAGCGTGTGTTCTGGTGCATCTGGACTCGGCGAGAAAACACCTTCCGCTCCTCCCTCGGAGACTGACTGATCTCCGGAGGATTCGCTCGCAGTGTGAGCTTGACCCACTTCTGGGCCTCATTACTTATGCGCACTCTGTCTTTCCTTGTCCCTCTGCTTGTTACTTTTTGTGTGTGTCTCGTCTAACTCGAGACCTTTTTCCTCCATCTCTTTCTCTGCATCCGTCTCCGCCCCCCAACTCGAGTGCTCACACATTCATTCCCTCCACATCTCCTAATTCCCCCCTCCGTTCCTGTCTCGCTCTTTGTCATTTTCTCTCCCTGTATCTCTCTCTCTCTGTCTCTCTCTCTCTGCCTTTCCCTCCCTGTCTCCCCCTTCATCAGCCGTGTGATTTGAGAATAGCAGTAATCAGACTAGCCCCAGGAGCCCCCATTACCGACACACAGGGCCGTTCCCTTGCCATTGTCAGTCTCTGCTATTCACTCACTCACACACACACACACACACACACACCCTTCCACAAGACACGCCTCTTTCAGCCCTTGGCTCCCCTGCCGAACACATCAGGCCACTCCAACTCTCTTCTTTCAGCTACTTCTGCCTGATCGAAAGCTCATCTTTCACCCACTTCTGACTATAGCACCATTTATATGAGGCTTTTCTCCAGGGAGAATCACTAAGCCTTTATTCTTATTCATCTCCCTCTTTCTCGCCGTATAGCTCATTTCCTCTTAGCTAGTGCCCCTGCTGCTTTAAAAAGTGGAGTAAAAGAGGACACAGCAAGATAGATGACAAGACAGGTTTTGATGCTTCTTTTCATTAATGTAGGAATTTGAGTCTAAGGCTGCTGGTATTTGAACTTGATTTGGTCTGTTGGTCGTATGCAACCTCATTATTGCCAACATAAACACTGGCAGAAGTATAGCAGTGCATTTTTGGAGTACAAACCCACATACGTTACCTTACTAACATTTACACGTCTTTTTTTTTAAATAGATTAGTAGCCTTAAATAGTAAATACGTTTAACTGTGTGATTTGAGACGCTGCCTATGACCATGACCACAACAGTAGCAACCAAGCTTGTGTACAATTGTATGATGTCTCCATGCCACGCTGTAGTGACATGTGCATCCCAAAATAGTTGGTGTGAAATTGCTAACATTTTGCAGATACTCAGAAATCTGCCAGGCATATTTCAGCTCTGATCCTTCCCCTGGTGGACAGAGCTTTTAATCCTCCACATGCATAAAAGCTACGCACACAACATATGAACATTTCTGTTTCCTGTGTCTCTCCTGAGATCCCTGTGTCCATGCCAGGTGTGCTTCACCAACAACAGGAAACTCAACACTGACAAACTGTGGTTATCTGTGTTTACCAGAGACCACAGAAGTCAACAGAAGGCACCCACATTTCTCATTAGCAACTTGGCTAATCTAATCATAAGCTACAGTCCAAAATCCTGCCTCTGTCCACTGTCCAAGGGCAGTTTAATAGAAGTGTGCACGCATACTCCTTTCCTTTTATTGGTGCACTCTGGGATCTGACACAAAACTACACCACATATAATCATTACAAGGCACTATAATGTATACAAATACACAAAATGTTTTTGTGCAAAGTTGGAAGAAACAGATTTGATGACATTCACCATACATTTTGTGATCAGTACATCTTTTTAATTTTTTTTTATTTTTTTGGCTTGACATCTTGATCTCTTTCTTCAAAATTATTCCAAAATGCTGATGGAGGTCTTCCAGAAGGAAAGTGAATGTTCACACTTCAGCTCTTTTTTTTTAATCACCTGAGTATCAAACAACATTCTTCATTGAAAAGCCGTTTAGACTGGAACTAAGCTCCGTATGGAATGTGGCTCCCAATTCAATCTGCGTCTCTGCCGTAATGGTCAGGAGTGCAGATGCAGGCCGCAGTCTCTCAGAGAGACGGGGAAAGAGATAGACAGGGACAGAGATAGTTGAGGACAGAGATAGACAGCCACAGGGGGTCAGGAATGGCCCCTTCACTTCAGTGGCTGTGTCTCCATAATTGCTGCTTATGGAGGCTCCCCTCAGGGCGACGTGCTGCTCATCAGTCTCTGTGCTAGCGGCCCACTTGGTGACACACGTACCAACATCTCCAGGGCATCATGTGCCACCCTGACAGAGAGCTAATCTGACAGGAAGCCTGCCCACAGAGAGATGTGGTGGATTTAAGAGTGTTTTTGCTTGGCCCTTCCTTGTTCCCTTGCTCACTCGGTTTCCATCATTTTCTTCCCTCGTGCATCTCCTTGTGGTCAGGTAGAAAGGCAGTGTGCCGTTGTCACTCTTAATGGAC
The DNA here is from genome assembly GCA_037576675.1 of Pangasius sanitwongsei. Classification (NCBI taxonomy): domain Eukaryota; kingdom Metazoa; phylum Chordata; class Actinopteri; order Siluriformes; family Pangasiidae; genus Pangasius; species Pangasius sanitwongsei. Next base: position 6,005,793 of record CM075029.1, on the reverse strand, counting down.
CAAATAGCTGCGGCAGGTGAAGTCTCTAAATAAAATGCAGTAGATGGCTCTAATGTGCACCTCTGAGACTGGAGCTCTGGACAGCAATGGAGTTTTTTTTTTTTTTTGTTTTTTTGGTTTTTTTTTGTAATTTAGGACCAGTTTCCTCTACTCAGCTTAGAGATGCTCCAAGCCTGGGGACATGACCAAACCAAAACTGGCTTATCTCTCTCACTCCATCTCACTTTCTCTTCCTGCTGCGTCTACCTCTCCCTCTCCACCCGAGGCTGAATGCAGTAGTGGGTATTAACTATCAAGCTGTAGCAGTGGGTCGATCACCGAGGTCAGATACGATACTCCACACTTTAATATGGCCCTCTATTTATGATTCATATGAAGGGAGAAGAATGCAGCTGGGAGTGGAAGATGAAGGGTCAGGGGGGCCAACGTGAAGAAAGAGAGCACAAGAGAGAAAATACTTTATAATTCCGTACCAAACTATGCCTTAAGACTTTCTGCAAAATGAATATTGTGTCATCAGTTCCATAAATTGTTCTCTTTTATGTCTCACTATCCGTCTCTATTTTTGGCCGTCTCAGCCTCCTTTTTTATATAATAGTCATTAAAGTCCCGGGGAACATGGTGTAAAATATTAAAACATTTGTGTGAGTAGTATATTAAACACCCAGAAAACGTTGAATAAAAACAACCTATATGCTATTTCATGCAAGCAGAACCAAATTTCAAAATGCAAAAACTGGAATTGTTCAACTATACATTTACCAACCGATTCAATTACCACATATCACAGTAGGCCACACCCACCAGGCTAGCTTTCGCTCACTAGGTTCGTTTTCATGTGCTTGGCTAGCTTTTGTTCCGACTTGATGCATAGTTTGATGAGATTACAGTACCTAAGACTGTAAGGCTCCTTTCAAAACACTCAGCACTGTTTGACATTATAGTGTAAAATTGAGAAAGAGTAATGATTTACAGTCACACCATTCGGTGTCACCTAGAGGAGGATGCGTTCCCTTTTGAGTCTGGTTCCTCTCAAGGTTTCTCGTGTCCGGGAGATTGTTCTTTCCAATGTCGCCTCTGGCTCTGGTTTTCCGTAAAGCTGTTTTGTGAACAATGGCTGCTGTTATAAGCACTATACGTATAAGATTGATTTGAACCTCCACCTTGTCAGTGATGAGGGAAATTACATGTAGACTTATAAACTCATACTTTGTCTAACATCATCTTAATTAATATATTCAGCAATTCAATTAATTGGTGACTCTAAATTGTCCCTAGGTGTGTGTGTGTGTGTGTGTGTGTGTGTGTGTGTGTGTGTGTGTGTGCATGCATTGAGTCCTTCACTGGATACATCCAGGATGTTTTCCTGTCTTATGACCAGTGTAACTAAGATAGGCTCCACCTCCACCATGGCACTGACCAGGATAAAGTGCTTACTGAACAAATGAATAAATGAAGTTTCCTGGAGCTACAAATTTCCGATTTCATTTTTGTCATGACTGATTTCCCTTGCTCAGTGTTGCTTGTTTTGATCATCACGTTAAAATTCATACAGACACTCGGTCTAATTCATTGCTCACGGTAGAGAAAATTACTGAGTGTCATCCTCTAAGAGGAAAGTAGGAGAAGGAGAATTGCATGCGATGGCAAGTGTTAAAGGAATTACTTAGCCTCGGTGCTAAGTGATTAGTGCTGAGTTTGGAGTGAGAGCGAGGCATATGTTTGTTTTGTCATTAGCAAAGTGGTTGAAACTGAGCCAGCCAGGTCTCTGCTCATGGTGTCTGCCTGGAGGTTTTCCCCACAGCACTGATCTGAAAATAGCAATGCACTTTTCACTGGTCAAGCACATCATACAGCTTTAAAATCATCATCCAGCCCAGAACACAGGCCTCTGTCCCAGCTAGCCTCCGGCACTGTGGCAATATGATCTAGATATTGTAATAATTGCCTAACACTAACCAACTACGTTGTTGCTAGTAGCAAGCTGCTGCTTTGTCCTAAACAAAAATTGTTATAGTTTTTCATAATGAGGCACTGCAGGTTTATTTTCAAATACCCAAATATCATAATGCATTTTGTGGCTTGATTATTGTGATAAATATTCTCCCTACCACCACCATGCTTCTTTTTCTTTCTTTTTTTTTTTTTTTTTTAAGCTTAAATGCCCAAGGAAACCCTGAAAATGGTCTAAAACTGTTCTACAATTTAATTAACAATTTTGAATCTGGAAATAGCTCCATGATTTTCCACGAGTAAACCATCACATATTTGTCACAGGTCATGAGTGGGATTTTGTGTCTTGATTCATTATTTGCAGTGCCATGTTCTCAATGATTTATTTATCAGGAGCCAAACTAGTGAAAATACCATAATAATTACATCCATTTTGTTCAGCATTAACATAAGTTTCCTGGTACCATGTCATCCTGTGTACTTGGATGTGGTTCATCCAAAGCTGTGGGAGAAACTGAGCTCCTAACACCTAATCTTATACAGACTACCAGGTAACCTCAGCGGTCCCAGGGACGTCCACCACAGCTCACCGTCAGCCCAGAGCCCACAATACATTTTTTTTTAAACAACATTTGAAAAATGCTAAGAGAATTACTTCATGCAGAGTGAGCGAGAGCCTTGTAAATGAGTGACACAGGAAAAAAAATTTGTGCATTTCTTTCATCAGTGTGCAGAATTAATATTAGACTGTTAGAAAAGTGACCTCGACATGAATGAGCCTGTGTGAGTGGCCTTGGTCACTCTGAGAAGCTTGGAGATGAGGGAGCCAGAGGCAAATGGAAATGCATGTAAATGCGGTGTGTGTGTGTGTGTGTGTGTGTGTGTGTGTGTGTGTGTGTGTGTGTGTAGGAAGGATCACTAGTTCTGGATCAGAGTGGCAGGGAAGTGCAGGTGGGTGCACATCAGAAGCCCCCCCTCACCCATCTATCTCCCCTGCCCCCTAATTCTGTCTCTCCTTCTCTTCCTCTCTCTCTCACTTCGAATGATAAAAGCTTGTTTTATACAAAGACTTCCTTTCAGCAGCCAGACAGCGGCTTCACAGAGAACACTTATCATCAAATTCTCTCTCTCTCTCTCTCTCTCTCTCTTTCTCTCTCTCTGTGTCTCTCTCTCTCTCTCTCTCTCTCTCATCTTTTATTCCCTCAATGTCTTTTATATTCTATAGATGCATCATACGTGTCATATCAACTCGAGAAACTTTTTTTTTTTCTCCTTTGGGACCATAGTGCTGTTTATCTATTAGATCATACTGTAAGTAAGTAGAGTGCTTCTGTTTTATACAGAAAAATAAACTCTCTGTATACAGTATACATGTGTGTGTGTGTAGAAGTTGACATGGGTGATAAAATAATCATTGGTTACCATTTAGCAAAGTTTTATACTAAATTGTATTTTTGCTTAGGATATTTTTTTTTAATATATGATCTTCAAGCCATTAATGTTCACCACAAATCTGATACTGTTTAGTGCAGTAGATGCCTAAGTATGTAGGTTCTTTGTACATAAATATCGCAGATTTTTGTGCAGTCATATACACAATGAACATAGCTACCTCTGTACTAGGCCCAACCCCATGATATAAATATATGCTGTAAAAAAAAAAAAAACCAAACAAACAAAAAAAAAACCCCTAAAAGTGTGTTTTACTTTATATCTAAGAGGATATGAATTGCTGGAAATACCTAACAGGGTAGAATAAAAATTTCCTACTCGTCTTACAAAAATAGAAAAAAAGACAGAAACTACAGTTAAATTTCAATTTGCTTTTTAAAAAATACCATGATTTTTGAAGTAACAGACTTTGTGTGAATTTACCAACCAAAAGTCATTAAAATGCCATTTTTAAGTGGAAATTGAAAATGAGCAGTCGTGTAAAAATGTTGAGCAAAGATGTAATACATGTCTCTCTCAAAGATTATTATTTTTTTTTTTTTTTTGCTATTAAACGAACTCCAGAGATTCACTGTCTCACATTTTGTTCTGTTTGGCCTTAAGCATGCTGCACTCATCAAGATATAGTGAGGAGAGCTGAGGGAGAGGAAATGAGCGCACTCTAATTAATCAGCTCATTTAGAGCCAAGACCACAGTTATTATAATAACAGGCTCAGCTGTTGTCCTTTTGGAAACGCTGCTGAGAAGCAGTTTGGAGGTGTTAGTAGTCAGGTCAAGTTTTTTTTACTTGTGTAGTTCAGCCAAGCATATAAGTGTGGATTTATTGGAGCATAAGTAAGTCTGAGTTTTTGTGGTCATCAGCTAGTTGGGATCAAGTGTAATGGGAACTACACCCCAATCATCCATCATATTTGCGGGAAATGAGTGTAAAATCAGTCGAAAATATGTTTAAAAAAAAAAAAAAATCTATACCGGGAAAATTGACCAATGTTGCAACTGTAGTTGTGCATTGGAGTAGCTATAAATAGCTAGGTATTTAATCTAGCTAGATAGATACAGCTGCAGCAAGTGGCTGTCATTAGTAAGTTAAAATTGCTATTAAAAAAAGGTTTCAGATATAGCCAGCTGGCTAGCAATACACTGAGGGATGGTCACTGGAGCAGATAAACATAACTAGCTTAATATCTAGCTAGCTTAGTAGTTACATTTTTACATTTTTCAAGCTCATAATTTCTTCTGGGTTCATGTTGTGTTTCCTCTGAATAGCAAACACAGTAAACAGAAAAGCTGAAACCCTTTCATTCAAACCAAAAAACACTGAACTTACTTTTTTGTCATCTGTCCTTTTGTGTAATTTGCAGTTTGATTAGACAGTGTGGGCTCAGTCTATCAACTTTTAGTTTCCCCTAGCAAAAAAAAAAATTATGATAAATAATCCATGTTTTTCATGTTCATTACACCCGCGACTGGTGGTGCTATTGCACTCGGTTTCACAAAAATTCAAAGTAATACTCTTTAAAACATTTGTTAACCACAAATAAGTTGTGGAGACTCTCTACATGCTCTTTAAGAAATGATTTCTGACATATGACACACACACACACGCGAACACACACTCTGAGAGGATTAACATAAAATTTTTTAAAATAGTGTCACGGGCACTTGCCATGCTTAAGTGCACCTACCATGATGCCCAGAGAGAGTGTGTGTGTGTGTGTGTGTGTGTGTGTGTGTGTGTGTGTGAGAGAGAGAGAGAGAGAGAGAGAGAGAGAGAGAGAGAGAGAGAGAGAGAGGTGGAATTGGGATGATGAGCATTCATCTACCTCAACCACGCACACACATATTGCAATTAACCCATGTCAGTACAAGATATTCGCTTTTTAAATGTCAGAACACATTATTAAGTCATTAGGAGGAGGCTGATGTGCCAGGTAAGCTGAAAACAAAATGTGCATGCTCATCAGAAATTACCTCTACAATGACCATCACAGTGCTGTAGTAATTTCCTGTGTAAATGATATATACTCATGTACACTCAGTTGGCAGTTTTGATTTGTATTTATTAGGTACATCTACTTTGCAGCATATCAGCTATGATACAGCATCCATGGGGCAGACAGGTTTGCTCAAGTAGCTGCTTGACATTGCTGTGGTTTGAACTCACAACCTTCTGATCAGTAGCCCAGTACCACTGTCCAGTTGGTTATAACCAATTATTTACTATGCACAATTTGACAGCCTCCTCTACTCCATCCACTGATTGAAAGGGACCACCACAGGACCAACACTTATCAAATTTTATTTGGGTTGGGCTAGAACTTTCTCAGCACAACAGTGACCCTGGCATGGTCGTATGTTTGTGGTGCTGGCACGAGGGGTACTGTGTCTCTCTTTATCAGCTAAAAGTCAAGGGCCTTTTTGTGGGTCCGCTGAAACTGGTAACCTGAGAATATTGGGGCATTCAGGTCCGACTCCTCTCTTGTGTCCTCTGCTCTGGTTACTCTTACTACTTATCCTGTTAACTCTCACCTCTCCTTACATGCTGCTATCCATATTTTATCTGCCTTTTTCCCAGCTCAGTTATTTTTCCTGTTACTGTATCCCTTTATCACCCCTTTTGATGCTGTTTCCCTTTAATTGTCAGTTCCTTTGTTAATTTCTTTCTTCTTTCTCTCTCTTTATTGTATGTCCTTCTCTGTGTCTCCAGGGGACACTACACAGAGGATGAGATCAGCCCAGTATCCGACCCCTGCGGAGCTGGACGCTTATGCTAAGAAGGTGGCCAACAGCCCGCTGACCATTAAAATATTTCCTAACAGCGTCAAGGTCCCACAACGCAACCACGTGCGGCGCACTGTCAACGGATTGGACGCGGGTGGTGCACGCTACAGTCCCTATCCCCATTCACAGTCTGCAGCCAAGGCCGGCCTCCTGGCCATTGTCAAGGCACCCATCACCAAGGGCATCATCAAAGACTTCACCGGTACACGTGTGACAATGAGTGCCCCTGGAAGTGGGTATGGCCCAGCACCAAGCACTTTAACCCTTCAGCATGCACCACAGCCGCTTCAGAGACCCCCACAACATCAGCAAGGCCTCCCACAACACAGTCAGAGTCTCCAGCCCCTCCAGCAGCAACAGCAACACCAGGGACTTGGGCATCACGCGCCCTCAGCAATGCCCCAGCATCCACAGGGCATGGGCAGGACACAGCCTCTTTCCCACCCCCCTCCTCTTGGTCACCCAGGTCCACAGCCTCCTCCTGCTCTCTTGCTTCAACAACAGCAGCAGCAGCAACACCTCCAACAGCCTCCTCCGGGCCTGCAGGGTGGCACTAGAAAACTCACGGATGCCGATGCCCCTCCCAATGTGACTGTTTCTACCTCAACCATTCCTCTCTCAATGGCTGGCACCTTGCACCAGGGCCGCCAAGCTGATCTGAGCACCATTGTGCACCAGATTAACCAGTTCTGCCAGGCTCGGGCCCAGGGCGCCGGGGCCACATCCATGTGTGAGGGCCAAATTGCTAACCCAAGCCCCATCAGTCGCAACTTGCTCATCAATGCCAGCTCCCGGGTGGCCATGCACAGTGGGCATTCCAGCGCTGTACCTCCAGGCCTTGGACACTCTTCTTGCACCATTGGGGCACCAGATAAATCAGTAGGCACTGGAGTGTCTCTTCACAACATGGGTGCCATAAACAGGATGGCTGTCTATCACAACGATTTGAAGCAGCAGCAGCATCTGCAGCACCAACAGAACCCCCAACAGCATCCGATTTGCCACCAACAGCATCAGCAGATGATGTCATGGAACCAGCATCAGCTCGCCCACCTGCAGCATGTATCAGACGGGGCCGGGCACCCTTGCAAAACCGCTCCTCGGGACCCAGGCTTCCCTTGTAAAGGCATGAACTACCCACCTGAGCTGTGTGTAGGGCAGCCTTACACCCTCAAACCCCCCATGGATAAGCCAACGCCTTCACCTCCAATTGTTAACAACAACACCATGCCACCTGGCACTGTTGCACACTACGCTAACGGCCAGTACTACCACCAGGTGCCTGTGTGGGGTAGTATTCTCCCAACACCCAACAGCGACAGTTCCGGCTCACAGGAGTTGCCTGCACCCTTTCATGGTCCGACAGGCAATGGAACGGGCAGTACCAACCCCACCCCAGGGGTGGACTGCGCCCCCACGGGAGGAACAGCGCATTATCGACCGGCAGGAGTGGCAGGGGGAGCCGCAGTGGGGCAGACTAATCTGATGCAAACGGCAGATTACATGGGAGGGGACTTCCAGACTCCCTGCTTCCGAGATCAAAATCTGGGCCTGATGGGGAAGATGCCCAGGCCTCCTCCCATGGCCCATGGCCAGCACCCAGGGTACAGATAAGCTCCGACACAGGCTCTGCTCACCACCTCTGTCCGTTTCAGATAGCCACACAAAATCATCTACTCTGCTCTCTGTCTTAAAATTACTTAATAGGAGGAAAAGCATTACAACACATCAGTTCACATTAACAATTCAGACAGCAAACAGAAAGTGATCACTGAAAACTGAAAAATATTTAACAAAAGCAGTGTTTTTTTTTTTCCTTTTAATCATCATTCTTGCAAGTGATCAATTTTTTAAAGGATTAAGCCCATATAATTTTGGTTATTGGTTTCACTTTATTTCTCCCAGATCACTGTGTGATACGTCTTCTAGGCATAGAAGTACAGTCTGAAAGATGAAATGAATCATGAATGGCCAACTCCTTTTCTTGCCAGAGGTTTATGGTTCAGCTATAAGTCGAATAACCTCAGTAATGCACTGTTCAGGAAGGTATTTTCTTTTTTTTATTTCTGGATCTGGCCTGTGTGTACTTGGCATCTCCAGATTCCTCACTAAATTGTTCAAGACAATATAGATCTTGTTCAGTGGGGTTCGTCCTCTTCTCTACATTAATTTATTAATCTGTGAATGGGATGCTATTTTGTAATCGGCAACTTGATTTCGACAGGATAATATATATCAGTGAAGTTTTATCAGTCGCATATCAAGCCACTTAGTCTGGCTGGCTTAAAGTGACAGAAGCATAACTTGTATATCAATTACAGTTAAATGTGCTGCGACAAATCAGATGGCTTAACTGATGTCTTAACTCATTTAGATGAATGAAGTAGGCAGCATGATTGTGGAGTTCTATTTTCTTAAGAAGCCAATGTGGGCATAATTAAAAGAAAAAAACCTGCAAGAAGATATTGAGCTTCATGGGGTGCCATTGTACTTCTGCTTCATTTTCTTAAGATATGAAAATGTACTTGAATCATAGAGATGGGCTGTTCTCTTGTTAGATGGTTTGTAATAAAGTTAGCAGGACTAAACTTACTACTGGAGAAGATTGTGTATTGTGGATTGTTACTAATATCATTTAGAGACTAACTACAAACCAAATTGAGATTATTTGATCCTACATTTTCTCATGTATCTGTTGAAATAACTTCAGTTTAGGAGTTGCTACTGATGCTCTAATGACATGTGCTTGAATAGACCAAATTGATCACTTGCAAGATCGCTTGTGGGTAAATCAAGGAGGACTTTAAGTCAAAGGTGAAACAGCAGATGATTTATTTTATTGTACACTGGCTAATCTGCTATACTACTGTAACTTTTACGAAGTGTAATGACTGTGTGAATGTTGGATGGTTTGCGTGGGGATGGTTTTAGTGGATGAGCGAGCGAGTGTGAGTGAGTGAGTAATGTGTGTGCGTGTGTGTGTGTGTGTGTTGGTTGGTGGATTCACCATCACCCACTCTCTGCTTGCCTCCCTCTGGAACAGCCCTTATAAAGCCTTAAGTATTTGGTCCTTGGACTTTCCTTTGAAAACAAGCATGGTTATTATGAAACCTATAATAATGATAATTATGAAAACGACTTCAAAAAGACTATAAAGGAACAGCAATTTTTTCCTTGTTTATTTTTATTAACTAAAGCTTTTGTTGAATAGAAAAGCAATTCCTTAGGATTACTTTGCAACAAAACAAAGAAAAAAGAATAATATTTTATTGTAATTATGTTTTATAGCTATGTGTAGTTCTGGGCTGTAACAAAAATCTTTTTATTCCAAGTTTCAAAGCTTCAGTTTTGCAATTTGTGACTATTTATAATTATAAACTTGATTTTCTTCGTTATTTAAATTTTTTCCTTTGGGTTTTTTTTTTTTTTTTTTTTTTTTTTGCTATAGCTGTGAAATGAAGAGTCTAGAAGACTTTCTCATATCTGTCACTCTGTGGCTGTTGAGTGAATGAGCGAAAACTACAGAGTGTGTGTGTGGAGAGTTGTGCTACTCTTTTTGTAATATTGTAATAATAAAATAAAGTTCTAATTTATGCTTTGAAATCTGCCTTCTCCTTCTTATAATAACTCCCCACCACTTTGGTCTCTCAACATAGGTTGCAGGTTTGTAGTTTGGTCTGTGTGTGTGTGTGGTTTTGTTGCTACACACACTTTTGTTTCTGAAGCCACATCCCAGACAGCACCTGTGCAGGAAATGTGATTCTGCTTCTGGCCAAATTCTGCACATGGCTTTGAAGTGCACTTTCTTTCTTTTTTTCATATAATACGAGCTGACTTGTGGCCACTGATGCACGAAATCCCATGATTCACTGCACTGAGAAAACAGTCGGAAATGAGTATGATGAAGCTCGGGCACTGTGTGTAAGCAGCTGTGGGTTCTTATTAGTGACACCATAAAAGACATTCAAAGATTATGAGTACACTGCTCAGAGTCGGACAGGAAGTCCTCAGATGATGAACAGTTGTGTCCAGCTGCCCTAAAATCAACACTGTAGATGGTAATTCATTTCACTTTGTGTAGGTAGAAAAATGAGGGAGATAATTCATACATAGTGTATTAACCGCATCAGTAACTGCTGTTTCTTTGCAGCTCATTTATGAAACTCAAAGGCTGCTTTCTAATATTTTTCAGCACTTGTCGAATTCTCGTCATTTTGCCTTCATAAGGGCTTTTCCTACTTCATCAGCGAAGTGAAGTTTCTTGGATGAACCTGTAAACTTCAGGAGCAGAACTTACACAGAAGGCACTGTACCCTAATGCAATTTTTTTTAAAAATTATTAAAAAAAAAAAAAGCAGTAAGAGACTTATTATTTTATTATATATAATTTGGCTTATATGCAATTCCTAGTTACAAGCACTTCCAGTGTGCGAAAACAAGAAGTCAGATGAGACTGGTTTTTCTTCGCACTGGGTCTGACTGCTGCTTTATTCTGCTGTTAGGTGCAGCAAGCACAGTGTAGCTGAAGTATCTAAAAATTAATGTGCTTAATCTGTCACTTAGCTGATACGCACTTCCAAGTCATTACATGGGAAATCTGCAAAGGGTGTGTTTAAAAACAGTACAGCAATACAAGTTGATTATATTCCTATACCAGCATGTCTTGAAGCGTTTTATTCCAGCAATTTGACAATGATTACGTTTTAATTTATAAATGTATGTCACGTCATACTTTTTTTTTTTTTTGTCAGCCTGTAGTTATATTTAATGTTGTGGAACAGCCACAAAGCTTACTTCCTATTGTCACATATTGTATAACAGTTATAGACAGACATTCCCTCACCAGCCTCACTTTTTCCCCTCTTGAAGTGAATAAGACAAAAAAAAAGGCAGTTTGTAAGGTTCCACAAAGTCCTCTGTTCTGAAGTCTTTCCACTTGTGTGACAAAGCGCTGACACTGGAGACTCCTTCCATAAACGTTAAGTAACGTTAATATCTCCTTCACCATATCAATAAGCCATGCTGTTAGAGAAAATTAATCAACATCACCTGAGAATTCAACAGCGCTGTGGTATAATGTGTGCTAAAACCATGTATTCCCTGAAATATCATGTTATTTAAGAGTCGTAGGCGTAGTCCTTTTAATTTTCTAATGGAGGTCTGAAAAACATACTAAATTCAAATGACTACAGTGGAGGGGAAACACTTCTGTCTCTTTCTCGTTCTCTTACTCTCTCTCACTCTCTCTCGCTCTCCCTCCTTCTCTCTCCCTCTCTTTCTTTCTCCCTCCAGCAGGCTACTTTTAGCCTTGCTGCCTCATGCACCACGACAGCTGGCGTACAAATGGATGAACTGCGTCGATTTGAGTCAATAGGGCCGTAAATCAAAGGCTCATGGCAGCAGGAAATAGCACAGACTGGGGCGGCTCTGAAAAAGTCCAGGTCGGGGCATATTGGAGCCGTCTGAAGCGAATGGAAATGGGAATTGCATAAAAAGGGCACAGCGGGACAGCCTGGTGAAGCTCAGTGTGAGTAATATCGACCAGGCATATTTTTGCCCCCAAATATGTTTAAAAATCAATTATACATGCAAAAGCAAGTGCAAAAAAAAACAAAAAAAAAAAAAAAAAACAGACTGAGCATAACAGCAGGAAAGAAAAATAAGTCAGACATTACAGAATTGCATGCGCAGGTGCGTTCAATGAATTTCTGGGCTGTTTGCAGGTGCACTCTCTGTTCTTCCTTCCTATCTCTGAAAAATGTTAAAAATGCATACTTTATTAATGGGCCTTGAGAATCCCATCCACTTCGGGACACTTTACAATAAGGTTCATGGTTAATATTATGACTTCTGTTAACCATAAACAGCCACAAAATTCAGCAACAATACACTCTGACTAATGTATTTTTAAAAAAATAATGAATGAAGTAAATCAAATAATGATTACCAATATTTACTGGAGGAAAAATACATCTACGGTGGTTAATACTGAACTCAAACTTCAATTAATATGATATGGTGGTTTGTTGGCAGTTTTCATATTTGAGGTTCCATCATTTACATCTGTAGACCAGAGGAGATTATGAACATTTAGTAGCATGCTATAATCTAATCTATTCTAAATTATGCTGCCTTCATAGTCATGCACAAAATAAAAGCAAGCATGGGTTAAATTTGGCATTTAAACAAACCTCTGTGCATGTGTTTAAGTTTCAGTGAATAGTTACAACATGCTATCATGTTACAGACAAACTGGAAAGTGCAAAGCCTGTTGAAAAATTGAATTTGGGCTGAACAGCTAACAGCTGCGGAAACAGCTGGTCAAGCTGGTCAACCATGCTTGCCAGCTGGTGAGTTATTTTCGAGCTTCCTTATTATTGACAAAATTGATCAATAAAAGTTTGAGATTTTCTAATTACCTCATTGTTGCATTAGTAGCTGTAATTCAGAAACTGTTTCCTTTCTACCAACACAAACCAGCTGGCAAAGATGCTCTACATTGCTGTTACTTTGGAATCATTACAAACCATTACATAGAGGAACCTTAATATAAAGTTTTAGCAAAATATTACAAAAAAAAAAATATATACTGTATAAAACATTTTCTGTTTTCTGAGTGGAATTTTCTCTTTCATTTTCATAGTATGAGTCAAATTCATCTTTAAAGATAACTAGGTGGATTCTCTTGCTACAAATATTTTCCAGTTTTCCCCTTAGATAGAGGTTTCATATATCTATGGTTTTCTTGTAAAAATGAAAGGAGGTCACGAAACCATAACAGGTTAAATGTCTAGCCACATCTGTCAGACGGCAACTGATGAATAAATGTATCATATCAGCAGCTCAGAAAGACTAACAACTTCAAAAGCACGCATTATGTTGTCTTCATCTCGCCTTTACAGTGAATTGCGAGCAGCAGCTCCACCATACCACAAGAGAGCAGCATAACCAAGCAAGACTTCCATTAACATCACTGTGCACAATGAGGCCATTCTTTATATTGGTTAATAATCAAAATTTATTACAACTGTACAAATTTACATGTTGAAAAAACACAGTATTCATATCCAACATATGTCAGAGTGTAATTCCCATATGGATCATTGATTGGGTTATAATATTTACACAGTGTGGCTAAGAATAACATTTTTTTTCCCCAAAGAAACATCATTACACATTTTCTTTTATTATTTATATATTTATTTTTTTTACCAAGTAAGGACTATTTAAATAGAATACAAATCCTCAAAAACACAGTTGAAGACAATATCAACACTGACTTATTGATTTTTAACTTACATTTAAAATGAAAGTGATCTGCCTTTAAGTCAGCCAAAACTTTAGACAAAAGAAGTGGCTCCAGTTTTGCCCTCATCAATTATTTCAGATTCTATGAATATGCAGATATGAAACACCACCATCCATACACACTGCCTACCTTCCACTAATAAACCCAATGCTGCATGGCCTGAATTTGCAGACTGTAACCTGATAAGCTCTTATACTTCATACAGTAACACTTGCCTGTCATGTGTTCAATACTAATTCATATTTTCTAAAGTTTTCCGCCCCTATGTTGCTTAAAAGGTTGTGGCAAAACTGCTGCAGTAACATGTTCCACACTTTGACCTAAGCCTGATCACTCAAATTAATAGGTATAAAATTAAAAAAAAAAGTTGTATACATTGGGAATTGGCATTAGTAGCTAGCTATATAGTTAACCGACAAATTGTGTACCTGCATACACAAAGAAGGCTGTAAAATTGTTCTATGCACTACCTCTCAGCTTACTTCTGACAATTTATAATCCACTAACACGCAATTATATTAGATAAATATAATGCTAATATATTGTAATGCTACAATGAGCCCTTCCTCCATTTTTTGACTGCCTCATTACAGCCAAAGCTGTTGGATTAGAGTGCAAATTTGCATGTAATGTTTTGAAGCAAAAAAAAAAAAAAATCACTGAAATAGTCAGTGTCACAATTAGTTTGATGTGATGATTTTAACTGAAATAAATAAACTTTGCTTCTGAAAGGGAAAGACTCCTGTTTCACTGGTTGGCCGTGGAGTCTATAGACTGGATTTGGTCTGTGAGCTGCAAGTTGCTGACCTCTATAGGCTATTTTTATTAGTGGCTGAATACAGAAAACATTGTGTCAGAAATGTATTTATTAAGTGCTGGCTGCATGACATTGTGCCCTGTGCAAATATTTACGAGTTTAATTGCTCTCAGAAAATAGTCCTCCAAAGTTACACTGAGCTGGTTGCCAGGGGTTTAGTCTCCTGCCCTGCCAGAACTTTACGAGTGTTGGTCCTTCGTCGGCTGACTTCGCGTAGGAACCCATGCCGGCTAGGCTCTGGAAAGAGTGATACACATCATATGCAGCAAAACAACATTCCTTACACATGTTTAAAGGCTAAGCCTTAAATCCATCAAGATACTACTAGGCATTTATTTTGAGCCTCACTACATTTACTTGCACCATAGATTTTTTTTATGATGATTACCTCTTTGAGGTTCAGTTCGCGTTACCGTGTTGCATTCGCCAGGATCCTCGCTGATGATGGCCAGGTTGCGGTTCCATTTTTTCCAGTTGACTTCTTCCACTCTGCAAAATGCACAAATGCACCAATTATTGCCCACCATCTTAAAGCAACTGGGTGGTGATAATCAATTTAAAAAAGGACTGTATTTTGGTTAGAGATACTTTGTTTGAGTGTACTGTAAAAATCAAAGTGGTCAGGTGACTGCTCCAAGTGCTGTCCTTCTACACAGGAAAGAATCTTACTCAATTAAAACTCTCACATGTTCTCCCTCATCTCAAGGAGATTTTCCTTGCCTCTGTCACCTCTGGGATCTAAATCTATATCCAGATTTCTGTAAAAGCAGCTTTGTGACGATGTGTATTGTTAAAAATGCTATATAAATAAAATTGTATTGAAACATAATTGATTTAAAAGTGGAAGTCGCTAGTCAAAACCATACCTGAGTGCAAGTTAAAAAGTACCATCTTAAATGAAATTAGAAGTCAGGACATACTTTAATATGGCCTTACATGTAAATTTATAAAAATGTACAAGTCTCAGTTTGTTTGAAAATGGTTATGGTTTTCAGAGTTTTAAGATTATTTAAGGATTTAAGGTTTTAAGATTAAGATGAGGTTGTTGTTTTTTTTCTCGTACGTTTGCATTACTGGTCAAACCTAACTGGTATGCAATTAAACAAAATCCGACCACATTACTTTTGTTTGATTGAATTCATATAATATTTTCCCATGAGAAAGGTTCTTTAATTTTTACTTTAGAGTAATTTTAATGCATTAGGAACAAATGAGACTAACATTCAGTATTTTACTTCAGATGGCATTACATTGAACTGATAAACCATCCTCTAAATTGTTCCAGAAGTGCCACACCATGTCACCCTTTCACTTTTCTGTCAAACTATCTATACATCTATAGCTACAAAAATTGTTTCTTTAACCTGAGACACCAGCGCCAGTCCTCCTCTTTTTTGCCCAGGTTCCTCCTCACTCCTGAACGCAACTTTATCCTCAGACAGCATGCATATCTCTCCAGATCCAAGATGGTGATTGCACGCTGGGAAAACACACATTTACTGTTAAACAGTTCACAATGTGACATATCATTACCAAGGACTGACATGTTAAACAAGTACCATGTTATACTTTGCAAATTTTGGTCCAATAATGGAGCCACATTCACATTTTTATATTAACTACAGAGCCGATAAACAATTCACCCATAATCATTCTACCTGAAGTAACCTCCATCAAGCTTGGCACTGTTCATATAAATGATTTTATAAAATAAACATTATACACAATAATAAGAGGCAAACAATTTACCAAAGGACACATTTTTAAGGCAAACAATTTATCTTTCTTGACAAAAATCTCTCTCAGCTCTCAGGCTCCAGGCTTCTGGTTTCTTCAGATACAAACATGAGGTTGCACATATGCAAAAAGAGACATATGGTTGTCGATCCCCACAGTGAATCATAAGCTTAAAATATCACGTATTATCCATTTTCCTATAATAATTTTTACTTGTTTTTTCATTTCATGAGGGTGACAATTATTCCCGTGGATGCTGTATGTATACCTGTAGTTTCCAGATACTGGTGCTTTCCTTGGACATCTTCTCCACAGTCTTGCTCATAAGAGCAATCAACATGTTCAGCAGCAGAATGTAGGTGAGCACAATGTAGGATATGAGGAGCACATAAAATACATGTTTATACTCATACTTCTCCGTGAACTCCAGGTCGCCCATGCCTATAGTGAACTTAAACAGCTCCAGAGTGGTGAAGGCAATGCTTTTAAAGGTGGGTTTTTTGCAGCCTTCTGTTGTGTTCAGAATTTCTACATACAAAGACCGTCCACGCGTGTGGTTTTTCTGGGCTGGTGCATCAGGTTCTTCAGAGTCACCTTTAAGTAGAGTCACCACAGCTGTTTGGAGAGCAAAAGAAAAGAAACACTTTAGTGACTGGGATGACTTTTTGTGGAGCAGAGAATGACAATTGAATAAATGGTACCTGCTGAAAATCCAAAGAGGAAGACCATGTAGACAAAGAGGAAGCGCAAGATGTCGCTAAGGATCATCTAGTAAACAGATTGGAAGGAGTCTGAATATGTAGGCCTAACCTGAGATGCTCAATAGTTTAAGATGGGGACAGAGCCACAGTGTACAACAGTCAAATGTTTTACTCAGGGTGTGTTAACTTTAGCAAAAAAAAAAATAAATCAGTCACCCTCTGAATCATAACGCTGTAGATGCCCATGTGTCGGGTTCCTCTAGAGAAGTAGAGCAGATTAACCCAGCACAGAGCCACACTGAGCACCAGGAAGGCAAGATACTCCTGCATCCCGATGAAATACAGCCCCGTACACATCATAAAGAACACAGCCTGTAATAAACTACAGTACCAGAAGACATGAAAAAATATGTGGCATGTACAGTGGACAGAAAAATCTACACACCCCTGTTAAAATTGCAGCTTTCTTGTGATGTAAAAAAAAAAAATGAAACCAAGATAAATCATGCCAGTACTTTTTCCACCTTTAATGTGATATAGCAACCAACAAAATGCAAGTGAAAAACAAATAGAAATGTTTTATGAAATAAAAGAAAAAACTTACAATAACCTGGTTGCATAAGCATGCACACCCTTTTATAATGGGGCAATAATTATCATACACCTGTCATCAATGAAGTGATTCTGATTAATCCCAAATAAAGATCAGCTGTTTCTGGACAATTTTCTTGACATCGTCTTGTTTTTGCTGAAGCTATGGTCCACAAAGAGCTTAGCATGTATGGGATCTCACTGTCGAAAGATATTGATAAGGAATGGTTTACAAAAGAATTTTCAAAACATTAAATGTACCATGGAACACCGTGAAGACCATTATGAACAAGTGGAGGAAATGGAACAGTACAGGACGTCCCTCCAGAATTGACAAAAGGACAAAAACTTACCTGGGAGTCTGCCAAGAGACCTACAGCAACATTTAAGGAGCTGCAGTAATATGTGGCAAGTATTAGTCACTCCCTGCATGCAACAACAATCTCTTGTATTCTTCTGTATTAGACAGAAACAAAAACAACCATAAATGCCCATCTAGATTTTGCCAAAACATATATACAGTCACCCCCAAACCATGTGGCAAAATGTGTTATGGTCTGGTGAGACCAAGGTAGAACTTGGGAGAAGGTAGAACTATTTTGGGCATAATTCTAAAAGATGCAAAAACAAGACACCTTATCACCTGCAGAAGACCCTACTCTCAGTGAAACATGGTGATGGCAGCATGAGATAAGATGAAGAAGATCAAGCTTTGGGAATGGTCCAGTCAGAGCCCAGATCTAAATCCTATCCAAAACCAGTGGAATGCCTTGAAGAGGGCTGTGCTCTGGAGATCCTCTCACTATTTGATTTTGGATCTTTTCTAGCATTTTGGCAAGAAAAGATTGTGCAACCAGGTATTATAATTTTTTTATTCTTTTTTTTTCAGTAAAACATTTCCATTTGTTTTTCACCTGAATTTTGTTGATTGCTATGTCACATTAATAGTGGAAAAATACCTGACATGATTTATCTTGGTTTCACTTTTTTATATCATAAATACCTGCAATTTTAACAGGGGTGTGTAGATTTTTTTATATCCACTGTAATTGTTGCAGTGTTTGAAGACAGATACTGGTTAAAAAAATCTAATCTAAGTGTTACACATGCTATTATATGATACCCTATGTCACTAGGAACATGTACACAACCTGCATTTTGACTGTTTGTGCCAGTTAATACTTGTCATATACTGTATGTATACATTTTTTTTTTTAAAAAAGCACTCACAAAAGCAGCTCAGAATACCCATCTACCAGCACTGTTTTCAGACTTGGCCGCTTTCTCTTTAAATCTGCCAGCTACAAGAAAACAGAAGTCCTCATTGAACTTATACTAGACTAATTAATTTTTATATTTTTTAACCAAATTAAATGATACACACCACACTAATGAAGAAGTAGAGTGATCCGATAGCCATGATGACCGCCCCGGCAAGCAGTAAGTAGCCGGTAGGAATAATTCCCTCTTCATTTTCCTGAATATATTTCCTAATTGGAAATGGGGGCTAGATTGACAAATAAAATGATCGGTTAATGGTAAGGTATTTATTTTGAGATGATATTTGTCATGCATAGTAGTGTTTTTTTTTAAATTATTTGTCCAAATCAATCTGACTAGCTGTGGCCTCAACTTACTGTTCCTTCTTCACGGTGATAAGAAACAGCTGTGAAGATGGTGAGATATATGAGATAAACAATAAACTTGACCAGGAATATCCGGTGGGCAAATCTGTTCCATTTGTCTTCCAGCAGTTTATTAAGTGGCTCAATCTGGAGCATCTCGAGACGATTCTGAAACAAGAGACCACAGCATCACCAACTCTGTTCAGGATACTTAGATGTTTGTACAGAATGCTCTTTTTCTTAGTCTAGCTAAGTGTAGCTGGCTTGAGTATAAAGACTATTATATTTACAGACCAATTATCAGCCTCAATTATCAGGATGAATAAATAAATAATGAAAATGTACAGTAAGTGCATATTATGCATTAAAGAGAAGTTAAGCGTATCAGCTTATTAGTCAGTTTTCTGTAGAGCATACTTCTCTTACAGGTATTTCTGTGCCATAAACAACTATCTCCAGGACAGAGTTTGGCTTGTAGGTGTCGATAGAGTCCAGGTCGTATAGTGAAGCGTACACCGGGCCATATGCCCACTCAGTGAACTTTCGGGACAGATGCCTACACTCTTCTTGGTGGAACTCACGATGCAGAATGTGTTCAAACAGCTAGAGAAAAAAAGAAAAAATTCATATAGTATATTTAATGTGATCTCAGTGAGTTTGACGGTGGCATGGCTGTTGCTACCAGATGGGCTGGTTTGAGAATTTTCAGAAACTGCTGATCTCCTGGGATTTTCACACGTAACAATCACTAGAGTTTACACAGACAGTTACGAAAAACAAACAAACAAAAATACATCCAGTGAGCAGCAGTTCTACAAGACCTTGTTGATGAGAGATGTGAGAGGAGAATGGCCAGACTTGTTTGAGCTGATAAGAAAGGCTACGGTGACTCAAATAACCACTCTATACAACTGTGGTGAGCAAGAAAGCATCTTAGAGCACACTACATGTCAAACCTTGAGGCAGATGGGACACAACAGCAGAAGACTACATCTGGTTCCATTCCTGTGAGCCAAGAGCAGGAATCTGAGGCTACAATGGGCACAGGCTCACTGAAACTGGAAAAAGACCAGGCGAGATTTTTCTAATCTTCAACTGTCCAGGTGAGGTGAGTACCTATACCCAAGTCTCATCCTTACTTCAGTGAATAATCTCACATGGATACCGTAGCTTTGTACCTAAGAACTGCTGCTGTAATCATAAAGACTGTCCTATGCTCCAGGATGCCTATTCACAATATTCCAGGATGCTTATTCACAGTATTTCACAATACGCTCATACTGAACATCCTTTCAACACACTTCGTAGCCTGCCGCTCGCCTTTATTCTTCTACAGCTGTATATTGTAATGATCTATCATCGCTCTATCCAGTATCACCCAGAAGAGGAGATTTTCCTTATCACTGCTGCCTCTGGCTCATTCATTAGGGATTTAAACTTAGATTTACGTGAAGCCGATTTGTGACAATGTGTACTGAATTTAAGTCAGAGATAACTTTACATGTGAAAACACTGTGGGACAGGATGGAGTGAATCTGTATCATTAATTCATAAATGAGTTTGATACACATATGCGTAACTGCTTCCTTAGTACCCAAAACCTAAAAAGGGGAAGAGTGTCTGAAGTACAGTCATGTGCAATTGCCACACTGCTGTAGTAGATAATACTTTCCAGTTCTTTTTTTTTTTCAGATGAAATTGTAGGGGAGAAAAACATCACAAGACATGAATGAAATGAATAAGCCATTTGAAATCAGGAACCACCGATATAAATATAGAATTGTTCAAGACTTCTAAAACGAATCAGTGTTCCTCAAGTCAGTCCTAGATTCCCTCTAACCTGATCACATCCTCTTTTCCAGCTTCTAACACAGCTAAAACTGTGGATACCAGGAAGGCTTTGAAAATCTCTCATAAACTACACAAACTCCACATTCATTGTGTATTGTACCACATTTAAGGTGGGAAGCTTGATCAGGTCACTCATTATTTAGCATTTATAGTAACTTTGAGCTACTGATACACACTTACCCCAATCTTTCCTAGCTTCGCAGCCAGCTTGATGGAAGTAAGTCCCTGATTGTTCTCAATGTCCTCCAGCTTCTTCTGTTTGGGATTCTTAGCAGCGTCTTTAGTAAGAATGTAGTCATACATGGAAACGACAAAGTCTGTATTTTCAGGGCTGTTATCAGCCACCATCACAAGAGCATGGAGAACCGTGTTGCCCAGAGTGTCCGTACACCTCACGTCTGCTTTATCCATCAACAGGTCCACTATATCTTTCTGATTAGTACACGCTGCCAGAGAAAGTGGAAGCTCCCCTGTGAAAAAGGTTTGGAATTTATAAATGAACATGTGAAATGCTGTATATTATTGATTAAGAAAACATGGTTTTATATATATATATATATATGTGTGTGTGTGTGTGTGTGTATGCACTTATACTTAACATTCCTATAACAGAATGGATTTTTTTTCCTCGCCATCACTTACCAAAGTAGAAACATGTTTCATTAAGTGGCTGGAAGAATGTCCCACAGGCCTTTGCATGGACATTAGCCCCTTTCTGAATGAGCAGCTCAGCAAAGCGCTTGTTTCTCCTCTCAATGGCTATATGAAGAGCTGTCTGTCCTGCACCGATCACATAAAAACAACAGGAGCTCTTGAGTGGCAGAGCAGAAAAGCATTGACCTTCTCATTAGGAGATTGCAAGTTTGAATCCTGAGGATGCCACAGCTGTCATGGTTGGGAGTCCAAAAGAGCATAACTGATCTTGCTAACAGGGTGGGGATGATGGCATTACTCTCTCAGATCAGAGCAACACTAGCTATGGTGTTGCTGGACTGTGAAGTCATGGATAGGCAGTCTGATGGAAGTCTGAATTTTGGTGAGTGTAATGTCAAATGCAAAAAATGTGATGGGGGGGAAATAATGGTCTAGAGATGATTTTTAAATGGTTCAAAGTTCTAGTGATATCAGAAACGAATGTACAGCATACAGCTTTGGGGTAGTTTGGGGACTTACAGTATGGCCTTTCTTCTTATAGTATGATGGGTTCATTTATTGAAAGCAGAGTGGAAGAACCCGACCTCACCAAAAACTTTTGGCATGAATTGGAGACATATTTGTGACTAAATCTCAATTCTTGTGACTGAATGGAAAGAAACCCCCACAGCACCATTCCAACATTAAATGGAAAGCATTCCCAAGAGAACAGAGGCAGTTATAGCAGCAAGAAGGAAGGATGTACATATACTCAGGGGCCACGTTTTTTATAGGTATACATTTACAATTACAGGCTGATAGGTTAGCAAAGCTTGCACAGAACAGACTACCATAAGACCACCCCTGACTAAATATTATGTAGGTGGTGGACCTTTCTCAGCACAAATCAGAAACATGTAGTATAATAATGGTGTACCTATAGGGTAGGTAGACACTCAGATTTGGTAATATATGTTACAGATATTAACAAAACAAGTTCAAATATTCATACCTTCATAGTAGGCATCTGTATATGCTGCGTTCACTAACTTATCCAGATGTCCCATTCTCTCTGCGATACCCAGCAAGTGCTCCACTGTTTTGTTATCTCCATTTTTCAGGTTTAGCAGAGCCTTCATCAGGGCTGTCTTCCCACTGGGCCGATCTGAGGGACATGGGACATAATTATCCTATTCCTGAACTATAAGTAAATGCATTTTGTATACAGATATGTGGAGTTTTACACATAGTTCTTACATTCACAGTTTGTCAGCTTCTTGTTTGTTTTATGCAGATAATCCTCCAGGCCCTCTATCCTACTGACATCACCACTGGACACGGCATCAAAAAGCCTCTTAAAGTCAAACCTCTCATGCTGATCTGGTTCAGCTTTTATCCCTTGTATTTCGCTGCAGAAAGAGCAAATATGAACCCTTCATGTTCACTTAGTTGTGGATATGTTGTTGACCCACATCTGATCATCTAAATATACATTTTATTGGAAAATATACAGTAGATATTACACCGATCAGCCATAACATTAAAACCACCTGCCAAACCACCAAAACAACTCTGATCCATTGAGGCATGGACTCCACAAGACCTCTGAAGGTGTGCTGTGGTATCTGGCACCAAGATATTAGCAGCAGATCCTTTAAGTTGCGAGGTGGGGCCTCCATGGATCGGACTTGTTTGTCCACTCAATCGGATTGAGATCTGGGGAATTTGGAGGCCAAATCAACACCTTGAACTCTTTGTCATGTTCCTCACGCCATTCCTGAACAATTTTTGCAGTGTGGCAGGGCGCATTATCCTGCTGAAAGAGGCTACTGCCATTAGGGAATAACGTTGTCATGAAGGCATGTACTTGGTCTGCAACAATGTTTAGGTAGGTGGTACGTGTCAAAGTAACATCCACATGAATGCCAGCACCCAAGAGAATCACACTGCTGGCTTGCATTCTTCCCATAGTGCATCCTGGTGCCATCTCTTCCCCAGGTAAGTGACACGCACCTTGCCATCAATATGATGTAAAAGAAAACGTTATTCATCAGACCAGGCCACCTTCTTCTATTGCTCCACGGTCCAGTTCTGATGCTCATGTGCCCATTGTATGTGACTACTCAGCCCCGTACGCAGCAAGCTGCGATGGACTGTGTGTTCTGACACCTTTCTATCATAGCCCTCATTAAATTTTTCAGCAATTTGTGCCACAGGAGCTCTTCTGTGGGATTGGACCAGACGGGCTAGCCTTCACGCCACACGTGCATCAGTGAGCCTTGGGAGCCCATGACCCTGTTGCTGGTTCACAGTTGTCCTTCCTTGCACCACTTTTGGTAGGTACTAATCACTGCATACTGGGAATACCCCGCAAGACCTGCCGTTTTGACCCCACAAGACCCAGTTGTCTAGCCATCACAATTTGGCCCTTGTCAAAGTCGCTCAGATCCTCACTCTTGCCCATTTTTCCTGCTTCCAACACATCAACTTCAAGAACTGGCTGTTAACTTGCTGCCTAATGACAATGTAACGAGATAATCAATGTTATTCACTTCACCTGTCAGTGGTTTTAATGTTATGGCTTGAAGTATTTTCATTTCAGGTTTTAGTAACATGAACAATTGTTAAGGAATTTATAAAGCCACAAAGCCCATAACACTTCAAGCTCTAAATGTGAATACAAGAATATGTGAATAATATTGTTTAAGCATGTGCAATTAATGAATTGTTCCATAAAACAATGTACAGATCAGGCAGCCAGCTCAATACCTGAACAGCATCCAATTACAGATTTGCACTGTGCAAGACCAGTATTTTGCTCTCTCTGCATTTAGATGAGATAATCTCCGAAATGGTGTTTTCCACCCAAATGTACATAGAAAAGTATGCAAATGTGTTATATCTTCCCTGTATTCTGACAAATTCTGTCTTCTGCATTATGATTAACTAGGACTTCATACTCACAAGCAATCTGCCAGTTGGGCATTCAAGAAATCATTCATATCACTGTAGATAGACATTTACAGTTTGCAATGCACCAGTCACACATTATTTTTTCCCCACCCATATTTATATAAATCTCTTTCGCTGGACATCCCTCTCTATTTTCCAGAGTCTGGCTTCTCAATTTGTTTAATTGTCAGACTGCTTGTGAAGAAGACCTACTATCCAATCCTAGCACAAGTGGTAAGAAATAATTGTAGCACAAGAATGGGATTTGTCAGAATACTAGTTGTGAAAATCACATGAGGCTCCTTCAGCTGTTCCTCTTTTAAGTTTCATCATCACCTGTTAGTCTATCAGTCAGTCAATGCCTCTTTTAAGTTGGCCCACTTGGCAATCCAACATAGAAACCATGTTACACTTGGTATTCCAGTGGAATACCTTATTACTACTTTAACTGCACATGCTGTAGGTACATAATAAACACATGACTTCTACTTACTCAGAAAAATTGAAGTTGATTCGGACTTGGCAAGAAAAATCACCATGGTCCTCTGGGAGGTCAGTGTCCATTGGCGCTTTGGCCTTTCCATACGCTTGGCGATCCTTTTTTGCTGCTTTGGCTTTAGTCCTCTCCTCATCTGTCCTGTCATCCGTCTCCAAAGAAAAGGGTTCCATACTTTTCCTTGTCGTTCCTTGTTGTTTAGTGTCACAATTCTGAGTAAAGAAGTGGAAATTTAGGTTCATCACATGAATTATGATGAAAAATAGAAATATTAGAAATGTTACTGACTCAAACAATAAATTATGAGTCATATTCATTTCCATTCTCATATCTAGGTCAGATTAGTTTACTGATTCTGAATATATTATTGTATAAGATGTTTGCTTTTTGTTGAGCAGTGTAATGTGCCTAAGTACAATAAATGTTACAGTGAAGGAGGAGGCTTTTTCCCCATAGTAAAGATAGAAACTGTGAAGGAGGAAGCAGAAGAGCAAAAAAGAGAAATCTTAGTGCTGTTTTTTAAACAATATCTCGAAACTGAGGTCTGTTCACCCAAATCCAACCCATGAGCTATGTCTCAAAATGTGCCTAGTTGCAGACATTTTAACTTTCCAAATGTTCACTTTTCCATTAAATATCGTAAAGTGTTTGTCCCTATTTCAAACTCTACAGCAGAGGTTCTTTTTTAGAAAGCTAGAAATCTAAAAACCTTATTCATCTATATGACATCTGAGGAATCTTTTTTAAAGTGTGGAAATGTATACGATTCTTTCAGATGAGACTTTTTGAAAGTTATTATTGTGAAGTGTTCATACAGTGTACTCTCAATGGCCAAGTGGCTATGAGTATTAACCATAGCTATAACTATTATCCATAATACACATAGCTTTTAATACTGAGAAATAGCAACTGGTTTACAAATGTGACATTCAGATGTTTATATCATGAAATAAAATGTTGGCTATGTTATCTGAAACATACAGTATAACCAGAGGTTGTATTCATTTATTAACCCCAAGCTAAAACACCTGCTACTTTAAAAATGAAATGTAGGTGTATCCTGCAACATCACAACAATTTCAAACATAAGAAAAAAACCTCAGTTATGACATTAATGATAACTAAATATATTTCCCAGTAATAAAGAGGAAGCCAAATGCTATGATACAGATGGAAAAACAGAAAGCAAATGAGAAAAAAGGAGAAGTCTTAGTGGTGGTTTTAGGACTGCCTGGACCCCTAATATTATAAGTGGGTACCACAGCAACGGTTCACATGGTATTAACCCACCAACATACACTATATGGACACTTGACCATCACACCCATATGTGGGCTTTTTCTAAACTGTTGCCACAAAGGTAGAGGCACATTATTGTTTAGAATGACTTTGTATGCTGTAGCATTAAGAACAGGCCCAAACCTGTTCCAGAATGACACTACCCCTGTGCACAAAGCAAGCACCATGAAGACATGGTTTGCCAAGGTTGGTCTCGAAGAACTTGAGTGGCCTGCACAAAACCCTGACCTCAAGCCAACTGAACACCTTTGGGATAAGCTGGAAGGCAGACTGCACTCCAGACCTCCTCACCCAACATCAGCGCCTGACCTTACTAATGCTCTTGTTGCTGAATGAACACAAATCCCAACAGCCACGCTCTAAAAGCCTTCCCAGAAGAGTGGAAGAGTTATTATAACAGCAAAATCTGGAATGGGAAGTTCATAAAGCATATAGGGGTGTAATGGTCAGGTGTCCAAAAGCTTTTGGCCATACAGTGTAGATGTATACTGTGATTTCTAGTTCACATGTTCTTGTTAGAAATGCCCACAGATAATTCAATAATTATATTTACTGAAAATAGATTTATTGGCACAAATGACAAAGTGACAAATTAATGGAAAAAAACAGCATAAAATGTCTTAGTGCTGGAGGGATGAACACCATTCTTCTATAAGAGATTCCTTTTGGTTGTGAAGTTTTCATGACGGCAGTCGAGAGTGCTATCTAATACGTCGCTCAAAAGGCTCCCATAGGTGTTTAATTGGGATGAGATTGTTAAAGCCATAGCAAATATTTTACATTATTGTTTTATTCAGCAAATAATTCAGTGAGCCCACTATAGGGCACTTGAACAAACATGAACTGCTCAGCTCTATATAAGATTAAATATAATTGCATTATACTATATTGGCTATATAATTGCTTTCGGTTTCTTGCTTTAAATAAAAGCATCAAAAACAGCCACTTGCATTTGCAAATGTGAAACAACAGATAGTGGTCAGATTGTAGTGAGCACTATCAGGCAAAGCTGAAATATTAATTTTTAATGTTTCTTTATCCTACTGTTACATGATGCACCTATCCATTAGCCAGAATCCATAACAGTTTCATGTTTCAAGCCTTGGATGCATTATCTCCTTCTAGTGAAAAACTGCCTTTCCAAAGAGCAAATCAAAACCGTGAAACAAAAACAAACCAAATACCATAAATTAGCATGAGAGCAAGGAGCTGAGAAATGGGCTCAGGTGCAGGCATGCTAACCACATTACTGTACTTTCATATCATTATTGATCGACTCTAAACGGATCGCAGATCTCTCTTCACTGGGGTGTGGCAGTTGTTTGTTAATCAAAAGAAATGTCTGTTTTGCAGATTAAAAAAAAGTCTTAATAAATGTAAGTGGAAAATAATTAAATCAATAGCAACAATGTATTCACTGACATATACATAATTATTTATAAATTGCATATTCCCAGATCATTAGCTAAAATATGACAATTCAAGGTTGTCGATTTAAAGCCAGGGAGGCATTTATATGGAGGACAATAAAACATCCATATTATAAAAGAGAAAAGAGAAAATTATGGATAATGCTTATTGAAGGCAAAAATACCTAAAGGCAGATGAGTAGTGATATAAGGAATCAGTACTTACCAAATATTCACTAAAGTATCCAACCTGTGCTGAAATATAATTTAATTTGTTCCCCAACTGTGTTAGCACCTCTCACTTCATAACAGCATCTTATATTCTGGAACTCAGCCTTCGGCTTGCTGAAAATGAAGCAAAAGAGGAAGTGATCACTGGCAAGTGTTAGAGAGAGAGAGAGAGAGAGAGACAGTGAGTCAGTGTATGCGTGACTTCCAGGTCCATCCCAGATGTAAGAGAATCCCGAAGAGACCCCAGACTCATTTAGGACTGATTTGGCCTTAGGTGGCCTTCCTACTTTTTTGCAGTTCAACATAAAATGCCTGCAAATTGTTTGTCTGTAGAGCTACTGAGTTTACTGTTTTTGTTTTTTTTTTTGTTTTTTTTTTTTGCTTTGCATTGTGCTGATAAAAGTCTCTATATCTATATCTAAATAGAGTGGCCTTTTCCTCATTACACAATATTAGGTAACAGTTTTTTTTACATAATGACAGCAGATACATGCACTTATCAAACATCATAACTAATTCAAAATGTTTTACAAATTTAAACAGAAGCATGCTAAATGTGTCCAGGTTTACATGTTTAATCAATGTTTATTGTTGTCATGTCATTCAAATTTGATTAACATTTTGACCATTTAAACGGGTTCTGTTTTAGAATCTAAAATGGTATTTATTTTTCTCTGTGTGTCATAACAATGCATGATACGTAGCACACATGCACTGGCAAAAACGCTGTGCATTTGCGGATGTGGTTTGTCTTAGAGCATGAAGCATAACCCACTTCTACACCCTTTTACATGGTGGGCAGGTACTCACACACACAGAAATGCCAAAGCCAACATTCACATCATGTAATTGGGGAAAAGAAAATGCACAAGTGAAACTGTCTAAGCAATACTGAAAACAATGCAATGGAATCAGCAGAAAATTTGATGTACTACAAAATATTTTGTTTTACTTTATCTTGGAGAAAATGATTTGCAAATTATGGCAAACATTCTGTGTTGTGGAAATCCCAAACTTATATTAATATAAAATGCTAGGTATTAGATTAATGTTTGGGTTACAAAAGGTCCTCTATGTGTGTAAAAACAGAACAGAACAATACAGAAACGGAAAGAAAGGGCAATATGATTAGTTCTACTAACACAAGCAATACACACTAAACAAGTATCTTTGCAAGTGAAAATATCTTGAATATGGGCAAATATATCTATTATTTCTTATTATGAGATAATTATAAATCAAAGGCAAAGATTATTCAGCTTGTTTTAGATGCTTTTACTTATTTCAAGCTTTACATTTTCTTATTCTATTGACAGATAATTTAGATAATAAAGTAAATGCTTAAAATTAGAAAAACTATCTGCCAATAGAACAAGACAAAAAAAAAGTCTAGAAACAGGTTTAATAATCATATATTTGGTTTATTGTAAAATGGAAAGCATAATTAAAGACATAAAAACCATTACATACTTTAACTCTTTTCCTAAATTATGACGAAACAGAAGCATTACCCTGAATACTAAGTCTGCCCAATTATTGCATTCTAGAGCTTCATGGCTATTCTATGAAACCAAAAGCTACATTTAAAAACCTTACTTATATCATCTCTGAGAAATGGGCATTATCATTTAAAAAACATAGCATAAGACGTATGGTAAGCCTACATGTAACTTTTAGATTAGACTACTGTACTGTTTTGCTGGCTGGCTGCTCTGCTGCCTTTTTTCATGAAGCTTCAGCTATAACAGGCTGCCTTTTAAGTTGTGTACTGGTTACATAGTCATACTTATGACATTTAAAGCTCTGAATGGTTTAGATCTTATTTTGCTGATATCTTTAAGCAGTATAGGCCAATCACAAGACTCAGGTGAGGCAGGTCTGAGAGCATCAGTGAAGTCAGGCAATGATGTCAGATGGGGAGGCCTGAGGCACATAGTCGGCGTTCCAGTTCATCCCAAAGGTGTTCAGTGGGGTTGAGGTCAGGGCTCTGTGCAGTCCACTAGAATTCTTCTACTCCAACCTTGGCAAACCATGTTTTTATGGACCTCACTTTGTGCACAGGGGCATTGTCATGCTTTTTGTGGCAACAGTTTGGGGAAGGCACACATATGACTGTGATGGTCAGGGGTCCACAAACGTTTTGCCATATAGTGTACCTTGTCTGATCTTCAGTGCATGGATTATAGATGCATTTGGGTATATTTGTGAATAGAATCATAGAGGATATTGGTTGCATTAGTGAACAAAACTGATGGATGGAAACCACTAACGACAGAAAATGGCTTTCTGACCTGTGCTTGCTGTACCAAAGGATGGAGGCTCAGCCCAAGGCGGTATCCACATTCAGGTGTGACTCAAACTTGGTTAGTGATCACAGGAAATCATTAATGCTGCGTCCATCCTGCCACGTGATCAGGCGACTCACATCCTGAGGTCTAAATTTGTGACCCATTTGTGACTAATGCACTGCTCACAACCTGAAATGGGAACAGAGAACAATATGAAGAACCTGAAATTAGGCTCATCTATCCTGGTCTATATATAGCTGTCTGTATGTATTGGTCAAGGGAAAAAAAACTTTTTTTTTTCTAAATACCTACTACAAGCTGAGCTCCAATCCAAAACACTGAAAGCTGTTCACACTGGTTAGTGATAAAGGTGTGTTATATTACAGTTATGATGTATTACATTTAAAACAGGGCTGGAGACCACTACCAATTAGGCCAGAGGTTATCCACCCACAGAACACAAAGTGGTTACAGTGTGATAAAAGGATGCATTATTTGGGTATCAGGCATTCACAAACTTTTGGCCATATAGTATACATATCCTGTAACTAAGTAAAACATAAAGTCATCCTTTAACTAAGTAAAGCATACATGGTCATGCTGTAACTAAATAAAACATGCTAAGTTATCCTGTAACTAAGTAAACATACACAGTCAACCAGTTACTAAATAAGACACACATAGTCATCCTTTAACTAATTAAAACATACATGATCATCCTGTAACTAAGTAAAACCTTTCCAGTACCTTGGTGCTCACATCACGCAAGACCTGTCATGGTCTTGCCATGTTAACACCCTGGTGAAGAAGGCCCAGCAGCGTCTATACCACCTTAGACGCTTGAGAGATTTTCGACCGCCCTCTACAGTGCTAAGGAACTTTTACACCTGGGCCATCGAGAGCATCCTGACAGGAAGCATCACAGCCTGGTTTGGAAACAGCACCCAGCAGGATAGGAGGGCTCTGCAGAGGGTCGTACGATCAGCTGAGCGTACCATCTGTACAGAGCTCCCTGACCTACACTCTATCTACAGCAAGCGGTGCTGGAACAAGGCAAGGAAAATAGTGAAAGACCTCAACCATCCGAACAATAGACTCTTGTCTCTGTTGTGGTCAGGGAAGCGCTTCTGCTCCCTAAAGGCCAATACAGAGAGGATGAGGAGGAGCTTCTTCCTGCAGGCCATTCGGATGCTCAACCAGTACAACACCAAGGACTAAGAATCATTCATCTCCATCCATACATCTCCTTCAAACACCCAACCTCCATC
>CM075029.1:5952359-5974299 GCA_037576675.1 Pangasius sanitwongsei | reverse complement strand
CCTCTCTTGTCACACCCCCCCCCCCTCCCCCCACCCCCGCCCCCGGAGCTCTTCTCCCCAGAGAGAGAGATCTCTCTCTCTCTCCCACTCTATATATATATATATATATATATATATATATATATATATATATATATATATATATATATATTCTTGCACACTTTTTTTAAATCCCTTCATATATTTTTATGTATATATTTTTCTTATATTTAATATTTTTCTATATTTTCTTATATAAAGCATTTCACTGCAAGTCGTACTGTGTATGGTTATGCATGTGACAAATAAAATTTGAATTTGAACCTACATGGTATAATATGAAGCTGGGACATTTCCCCTCCAGACCACCAGAGGGTGCCCTCCCCAGAATTCTGAAACGTTTCCTCATTTACACCACCCATTTCCTGCTTGATCAACATAAAAAGCACATGGACTGTAACTACAGTGTGAAGTCTTACACAATGTGATGTCTTACAGTTTGTCCGTCAATTGTCTGAGTCCTGAGCCATTTGTATAAAGGATTGTTATTCTATGTATGACCTTGCCTCATTTAATATTCTCTCTGCCTTATGCCCCACACTGTTGTTTGGTATTATCTCTGATTCCTGGTATTTTGATCCTGCCCTGTTTTTGAATAAGATTTGGATTGGGATTTGGAACTGTCTGCGCATTCAAGCTTTTCTGGTACCAACCCTGACTGTTTTGACCCTGCTTTATTTGTTAATAAATTTCCTGTAAATGGATCCTTACTCTGCCTCAGCGAGACCAGTTTTAAACATAGTCATCCTTTAACAATGTAAAACAAATGTGGTCATCCGGTAACTAAGTAAAAGGCAAGTCATCATCCTTTAGGATTATATTAATGTGCTTGTTCCAAAATGTTATTGTTTCTATAGTAACAGCTCATACACGGGGACTTGTACAGCAGACGCTCCACATAATCTAAGACTAATAATAAACGGATGTTAAAAACATGTTGTTTAACAATGTATAATGTATAATTGTTGATGTCGTGACTTTTTTTGTTGGGAGACATTTATTTAACACTTATGAAATGATTGTAAGCGCTTTGCAACATTCAGGGTGCTTTGAAAAGTTTCCAAACACAAGGATGTCTTCAGGACAGAGGAGTTTGCACTTTCCAGGTTCTCAGTCAAATGACATTGAGAGAAAGAGAGAAAGAGAGACTGTTTATCACGGCCATAACATAAGTAATAACAGGAACTAACTTGTCTCTTGGATGTTCCACAACATTAAATCTAATTGTAAACTGTTAAAATGTATGATGTTAATAAACTAAGGGGCACAGTGGCTTGGTGATTAGCATGTGTGCCTCGCACCTCCAGGGTTGGGGGTTTGAATCCTGTCCCCTGCCTTGTGCCCTGAGTTTTCTGCGAAAGGTTCCAGGCTATCCTGCGACCCTGTGTAGGATAAGTGGTACGAAAAATGGATGGATGGATGTTAATAAACTAAACATTGTAATAGTTGGCAAATCGCTGTGGTGTAAGTGGAGTAACACACTCCGGACCATGCGGTTATAAGAAGCTTCAGGATGGTAGCAACATTCTGCTTTGGGTCATGCCACATCACACCCCCTGGGGTGCATGAAGAATAATTCTGATTTTTATTATCAGTGCAATATGGAATTTAATTTTCTTAGACTTAGTGGAGCATGTTAAACATTAACACAAGATTCATGTGCTAATGAAAACCTCCTCCCTGGACATATATTGTGTACAGGAATGGGTTTGCCATGGCCAAAGAGACAGCTTTATCTCTGTGCTGACCTTGGGATAGAAGCCTAGGTAAGATGTTTTGAGATAGGGCTTTCCAGTATGTGGGAAGTTGAGGACTGAACCGGTAAGGGACAACACTTGTCTGCACATGAATGAAGCTTCAATAAGCTTCTTCTGTTGTGTGTTATTGTCCTTACACAATTAAAACTGCTCTCAGACCTCACTACACGATTCCTGACATGTTAACAAACAAGCGCATATGATGAAATAATATTTAACTTAATTTTTTCTGTGCGTTTTGTATAAAAGCCATGCTGTACATACAGGAAGAGGAAATTGTTAACCTCCTACCCTGATAAATCGAGTATCATCTGAAAGCAAAAGCAGAGATACAAAACAAAATGTCCACTACAGAGGAAACAAATGAATAAGCATGGTCACAGGAGGATGTGCAAATATATATGACTTTAAGTACTCTTATGTCTTCCAAAGCCTCCTTTATTTTTTAAACCACTTAAAAACCAACTGGATATGTGCATAAGACAAATTACAGCTTGGTACAATCAGTGGTCAAATCTATTTATTTTTTCTCAGTTCCATTACACTGGGCTGGAGACCAGGGGGTGTGTCTCGTCTCCTGCCTGGACTTTTTGCCGTGTGGATCTCTGTCGACTGACATCACACTGGCTGAGCTCTGGAGAGAGTGATACATTTCATAGGCATCAACAATTATACCTGTATGAAGGCTAAGACTGAAATCTGTTAACATACAAATTGTATGTTACAAACTGTGACAACACATGTAACCACAAATTAGAAACAAAACCTGAATACCTTGGGAAGGTTCAGTTTGCATTACTGTTTTGCATTCTCCAGGATCCTCGCTGATGATGCCCAGGTTGCGGTTCCAATTTTTCCAGTTGACTTCTTCCACTCTGCAGAAAGCATAGGGACAAACACAACAATTATTGCCCACCATCTAAAAGTAATTTGTTGACTTGTAAACAATACTCAGTTGACCACAGGAATGTATTATGATTAGAGATAATGGGTGTTTGAGTGTATTGTAAAAAGTCAAAAGTGATTAGGTGACTGCTCCAAGTGCTGTCCTTTTACAAAGGAAAGCAGAACTCAAAAAAAAGAAAAGAAAATTTTACTCAGTTAAAAGCTTCAGTAAGTAATATCACCTGGATAATATAGATTTATATCTGTAATCATAAAGAGCGTCCTGTGCTCATTCCAGGACTCATAATGCTCATAATATGCTCATAAATTTGTTTAAAAATGTGATACATATGAAATTGACTTGAAAATTTAACTGAATTAAAAGTGGAAGTCACTAGTCAGAATTATATTTGAATCAGTTAAAAAGTGTCCACACTAAAGTATTTAAAAGTAATTGTTTTGACTGAAATTAGAAGTGAGTATTTGGAGTTTCTGAAAAATGTATGGGTCTAACAATGGCGCAGCAACAGTTTGTCTCTGCCAAAAAAACGTATTCATATGTTTTGGAAGAAAGCAGATGTACCAACAATTAAATTGTGGCTTACAGAGTTGACTAGCACTTTACACTTAGAAAGAATCAGGTATACTCTAAAAAACAAACTTCCATTATTTGAAAAGATCTTATCTCCTTTTATTTCTTTTCTTCAGAAATGTGATGATTACTTTTTGTTTTTAAATGATGCTCCACTTTTCCTGTTGGATAGCAGTGCCGGGCTAGGGTTGGGAGAGATGTGGGAATTGTCTTGTTGGGAGTTTTTTGTTTGATATTTTTCTCCCTTATTTTGTTTTATTTATGTATTTATTTCAAATTTAAATCATTATTACTATTACTACTGTATATTAATACAGTATTGCTATTATTACTTCCTTTCATCCTTTTATTGTGAGTAATTGTGAATTTTTATGTTTCAGTTTAAATAACTTAAAATGTGCAATTGCAAAAGTTATCACTGGGTGAAATCCCAAATAAAAAATATTTAAATATAGAAATTAGAAGTGAGAAGATATTTTTTGCAAATAACAAGTACATGTTCGTAACAATTTACAATGTCATACTGGAACAGGTTTGGGCCCCTTAGTTCCAATGAAGGGAAATTTAAACGCTACAGCATACAAAGATATCTGTACATCTCTGTGCCTCCAACTTTGTGGTAACAGTTTGGGAAGGCCTGGGTGTGATGGTCAGGTGTCCACAAACTTTTGGCCATATGGCGTATGTCGATTGCCTCATCTGCCATTTTTATTAGAGACAAAAAAGACTATTCTTTTG
Organism: Pangasius sanitwongsei; assembly: GCA_037576675.1. NCBI lineage: Eukaryota > Metazoa > Chordata > Actinopteri > Siluriformes > Pangasiidae > Pangasius > Pangasius sanitwongsei. The sequence goes on along the minus strand of CM075029.1, from coordinate 5,970,288 downwards.
GCATATTTTTGTGCTCTGCTGTTAAAATGCAAAGCTCCTACGCAAAGTGGGTAAAAGTAGGCACGTCTGAAACGGTCATTTAATTATTGATTTTTTGGTATTTTTCATACCCATGACCCCCTGCAATTCCCCACAGTTTGAATACCTCTGTGCTACACCATTTCACTGCCTCAGTTATACTTTCTGGTCTATGGTTATCAAGATTTTTCCTTTAACCTGAAACACCAGCGCCAGTCCTCTTTTTTTTTGCCCAGGTTCCTCCTCACTCCTGAACGCAACTTCTTCTTCAGACAGCATGCATATCTCTCCAGATCCAAGATGATGATGGCACGCTGGGAAAACACAAACATGCAGAACATTTACTGTTACACAGAAACATGATGTATTATCACCAAGGTCTAAATGCTCTAGAATGATTGCCATATAAGTTGCAAATGGAACCACATTCAAATTTATGTTAACTACAGAGATAATAAATGATAAAAACCCATTTGTCATTCTACTTGGAGCTAGAAGTAAAGAGGGATGGGGCACTATATGTATACCTGTAGTTTCCAGATGCTGGTGCTCTCCTCAGACATGTTGTCTACAGTTTTACTCATCAGAGCAATCAACATGTTCAGCAGCAGAATGTAGGTGAGCACAATGTAGGATATGAGGAGCACATAAAATACATGTTTATACTCATACTCCTCTGTGAACTCCAGGTCGCCCATGCCTATAGTGAACTTAAACAGCTCCAGAGTGGTGAATGAGATGGTTTTAAAGGTGGGTTTTGTGCAGCCTTCTGTCACATTTTTATTGTCTGTGTACAAAGAACTTCTTTTCTTGGGTTCATGGAGTAGAGTCACCATAGCTGTTTAGAGAGCATAAAAAATGAAGTGCCTTAGTGACTGGAATGACCTGTGTGGAGCAGAGAGTGATGATTTAGTAAATGGTACCTGCTGAAAATCCAATGAGGAAGACAATGTAGACAAAAAGGAAGCGCAAGATGTCACCAAGGAATATCTAGTAAACAGAATGGGAGGAGTCAGAATATGTAGGCCTAACCTCATGTAGGCATAACCTTTTTCACATCATGAACAATGACCATTTATATTTCTTTGAGCGCGTATCTATGAGTATGTCAAAACATCAAGTGTAGACGTGCACACAGGGTGAAGTCCAGAATTCACAGCAAAGAAGAGCCAAAACAAAGGAAAGTTCTGTGTTTCACCCAATGACTGTATATATGGGTGGATGTTGTAACAGGGAGTCGAAAGTGAAGATGTCTCTGAGGCCCTCTAATGGCTGGCTACAGTACAATTTTTAAACTTGTCTTTTCCCATTCTAATCAAATGGACAGTTGGCAAACTTAAATTTTAAGTCATTTTTCCAAGTTCAATTGACCTTGATAACCTTGATCCAATATTTTATCAGAGTTATTTGGTCTGGTTGAGTAGGTGATTGACAGTTTTGGACATTACAGTCAACCCTCTAGAACGTGCATGCACTTTCCAACACCGACCTGAAACTTTTGACAGTTCTTTTTTCGTTCTGCTGTTAACTGTTCTAACACACCATCAGTGGGGAGTTCTTTGCAGTATTTTCTGGTATGTTGCAAATTTTGAAGTCTAGGATAGCTTATTGTACAGCTGTTATAACTAGCAAACCAACGTGAGTGACAGAAGCATCTAACACTAGCTACATTTCCTAATAATTTTTGATTGACTGTGTGGCCTTAGTGAACACTAAAAGTAGCTTGGTAAGGTTACATTCATGACGTACATTCACTCCAACATACTCCACCAACAAAATGAGCGGAGCATAAAAGGGCACTTCTCCGTTCAGATAAATAACTTACTGTACTGTAGGTGTCAGAAGATGAATATCATGGAGAACAGTCATTTTTTCTTATTTAAATATAGGTTGTATTGTTTGTAAATGTTGACTGCTGTTTACCAGTATATTTTCAGTTTGTACCTTTTCGTAGCTACTTATTCTTACATTACTCTGATTAAAATGATGGATAATGTCAGCTAGCTAGCAAATGATAACTCAGTCAGTCATGACTCAAAGCTCTAAAATCTTTTCCTGACAATGGTAAAATTGTAACGGTAAAAAAAAAAAACTGTAAAAAAGTGAAAATTATATGACTCAAATTTAGCATTTTACATATTAATTAATATTGCTGTACTTGCCACTTTGGGTTAACCAGTGTGCCATCTTATGTTGCACTTCAGGTGTCTCATAGTATGTGCACTTAAATACAGTGTCAATCACCAATATGGGTGGGCGAGAGGCAGACCCACTGTCCGACCAACTGTATGTGCTGCACATGCTCTGACTTCAATTTTTGCAAGATGGTGACTCCCATGTAGACTAAAAAAGGCTTTAAAACTGCACAATGGGAGTGAATGGCTCCATGTGCCCACTCATTTATACAGTCATTGGTTTCACTCTAGGTAAATAAACAGAAACTAACACAGAGATAACTTAAATTTGAAAGTGTTGGTGAAAAAGAAACTTTGCATGATCAATTATAAACTAAGAGAATTTTCACTGAAAACATTTTTGAAGTGTTTTACTCATCTGTATTCAGCAGTGTCAGTGGCTTTTGTATAGAAGCATGTCAATTTAACTAGATTTAAATCCACAATCCTATCAATCACTGAAAGATGGATGCTTTAGTTTTAATTTTCATTGAATTGCTGTGGTTTACATCACCGACAGTGTGTCTTTATTGGGAATCCATTTGAAGAAAGAGAAAGTAAAGTGTGTGATCCTGCAGGATTAAACAGGCCATTATGAAATTTGTCCACATATAACACATATAACACATAAATTATCACATTAACACAATGTTTTTTTTCTCTCCTTTGCGCTCTTATTCAGTAAATTCTGGTGTGGTTCATGCCACACTGCCCCCTAGAGGGCACACTCGTTCAATGCAAGTATGTTTACCCATGATCCCCCTCTCTGTGATGTGACACAAATACGCATTAACACAGAAGTATAAACCAGTCTTCAGAAAACATTCATTCTTTTATCTTCAGCAGTATTCTCGTCAGGGTCAGGGTCAATCAGTAATATTGGGCACAAGGTGGGAATCCACCCACTATGGAATAGTCCACCTATTGGCATGTGAAGGGAAACCAGGGAACCTAGAGGAATCCAAGCAGGCACAGAGAGAACAATACACCAAGCTCAGGATCATACCTGGGACCCTAGAGCTGTGAGGTAGCAACACTAACCACTTCTCCACCATGCTGCCCTATCATAAAACACAAGTATGATTTCACTGGTTTTGCTCAGAACAGTCTAAGAGGAAAAAGGGGTTCTCCAAAAGTCCTTTCTAAAGGGATTCATCTTCGATTCTTTCCTAAAAAATTAATGGAATGTTACAAACTGAGAAACCCCTAATCCTATGAAATCCCCTCTCTATGAAAGCACATTCAGAAGTAAAGGTACCAAACGGTACATTTCCTTGTTGCTGGGGTGGTACCATCAAGAGTACATCTATGTATCTTAGATGTACCCTTGATGGTACTTGGAAACATCAATATAGTACATAATTGGACTTTAATGACCACTGATGTACCTTTAAAACTTTACCCCAAAAGCTACATGGTAGCTTAAAGGGACAACAAAAGTAAAGGGACACCATGTGCACTTTCCCAGGCAAAACATTTTACACTATATGGACAACAGATATACCCTTGATGGTAGCATCACAGCAACAAGGAAAATTTGTTGGAATTTAGGTTCATAAGGCACATGGCAATTGTATCCTAAGTAAGTGTGTGAGTAGCCACATTTAAAGTTTTAATGGCATTTTGAATCTGTGCCAACCAATGATTGTGTGGCATTTCAGTCATGGGATAAAAGTGGCTCTACTGTAAACCCTTCTGTAAGACGTGGCTTCATCAACACTGAGTTGAGCAGTATTTATAATTGTTAGATTTTGATGAGTCCAGTATTTACTATCAGGGCATGACAGTCAAAGGTTTTGCTACAGGAGTGTAAACTTCAGCAAAGAAAAATGTAAGTCACCCTCTGAATCATGATGTTGTAGATGCCCATGTGTTGAGTTCCTCTCGAGAAGTAGAGCAGATTAACCCAGCACAGAGCCACACTGACCACCAGAAAGGCAAGATACTCCTGCCTCCCGATGAAATACAGCCCAGCACAGATTATAAACAACCCAGCCTGTAATAAACTACAGCACCAGAAAACATACAGTTTATTTAAAAATATGTGGCAAGTAATATACTGTATCTCATTATACCACAGCATTCTTGAATCTGATTGGTCAGAAGGTGTTGATTAATTTTCTACAACAGCACCAGCCACAAAGCAAATCACAGGTTTATTTTAACATGCTTGTCCGAATAATTTATTGCTTCTGTAGTAACAGCAAATTCACAAGGACTAGTATGGTGAATGCTCTATATAATCTAAGTCTAATAAACAGATAAACAAGTTTTTAAAATATGTTATTTAGCAAAGAAAAATATATAACAATTGATATGGTGACCCTTTTTGTAAGAAAACTTTTATGTATAATTTCATGAAAGCAGTGTCTAGTGTGGGTGCTTTGTAAAGGTCAGTAAGTTTTCCTCCATGGGAGAGTCTTCAGGACAGAGAGCTTTGTGCTTTCTGGTTTCTTGGTAAAATGACAAGCTGTGTTTTTTTTTTTTTTTTTTTGGTCATATTAAGGGAGGGTGAGAGAACGACAGCTGCAATAATATAATAATGTATATGATAAGGGGAACTTGTATCACAGACATTTCAATAACATTAATTGTATCAACTAATAAAAAGTTATGTTGTGTCCTTCTTTAATTGATATGAAAATTTAATTGCTGTGGTATAAGAGGAATAAAACCTGAATAAGAAGAATAAAACAATATGTCAATATATGAAGTCCTAAATCACTGGAAAGATGTACAACAACCTGTCTGTGTTTATCAGATAACACTTATCATATACTGTATATAAAAATGTTATTTTAAAAAAATATCAAGCACTTACAAAAGCAGGTCAGAATAGCCATCTACCAGCAGTGTTTGCAGACTTGGCCGCTTTTTACATATATCCATCAGCTACAAGAGGACATAAGTCATTGTTAGACTTTAATTAATGTTAGCATTTAAAAAAAAAAAAAAAAAAAAAAAAACTAAAGTAAATGATACACACCACAATAACTAAGAAGTAGAGTGATCCAACAACCATGATGACATGACCAGCAAGCAGCAGGTAGCCTGCAGTATTTTTCCTCATTGGAAATGGGGGCTAGATTGACAAATAAAATGATGATCAGTTATCATAGCAAGGTTTGTTTTAAGATTATATTTTGCATGCATAGTAGTGGATGTTTTTTTTTCACCAATCAATCAAGATTTAATAAAATTAAATCTTGCTATTTGAACTATTTACTTGTTATGGTGCTTTGTTTAATTCGGTTAGCTATTTCCTTGAATAAAATTAAACTCCATGTAGGTGGGAAGTGTATAGTAACACACATCCAAATCTACTATAACTAACTGTGGCCTGAACTCACTGTTCCTTCTTCACGGTGATAAGAACCAGCTGTGAAGATGATGAGATATATGAAATAAACAATAAACTTGAAGAGGAATATCCATTTGGCAAATCTGTTCCATTTGTCTTCCAGCAGTTTATTAAGTGGCTCAATCTGGAGCATCTCGAGACGATTCTGAAACAATACCATAGCATCAGCATGTACATGCATTTAACATGTGATCTATCTGTAATTGGCTTGCGTATAAAGGCTATATCAATCAGGAGGAATGCATAAATAACAAAAATGTAAGTGCATATTCTGCATTTTTTTTTTAAAAAAAGATAGAAGCACAGAATTGAAATATATTGGCTTATTAGTCCAATTTCTGCAGAGTATATTTCTCTTACAGGTATCTCTGGGCCATAAACAACTATCTCCAGGACAGAGTTTGGCTTGTAGGTGTCGATAGAGTCCAGGTCGTACAGTGAACCGCACACCGGGCCATACACCCACTCTCTGAACATTCGGGACAGATGCCTACACTCTTCCTGCTGGAACTCACGATGCAGAATGTGTTCAAGCAGCTGGAGGAACAAAAAACATTTTCATTTAGTACGGTTTTTTCAGACCCATGCCATGCACTGTTAAATTTTTTAATGTCAACGTACACTCACTGCACACTTTATTAGGAACACCTGTACGCCTGCTCATACATACAATTATCCAAACATGTTGCAGAAGCACAAAACATAAAATCATACAGATACATGTCAAGAGCATCAGTTAATATTTATTTCAGACAACAGAATGAGAAAAACTTTGATCTCAGTGACTTTTGTAAAGAAAAAAACATCACAAGATTAAATGAAATGAATAAGCCTGTTGAAATTAGGAAACATCAATATATAAATGTAGAACGTGATTGTGCAAGACTTCACTAAAACAAATCAGTGTTCCTCAAGCCAGTCCCCCAACCTGCCAATGTTCTCTCTTCCAGCTTCCAGCACAGCTAAAGCAGAATCAGGCCTTGATCGCCTTGTTGGTGGAACCAAAATACAGATTCTGGTAAGCTTGAAAATTTCTGATGAACTGCAAAAGCTCCGCATTCATTTAATATTATATTCTACCTAGATGTTTAAAAGGTATTGGAAATATCTGTTGGGGCGGAGTCTGATTGCTCAGTCCTACTCACCCAAGCCCATCATCCCTCCGTCTTTAAGGGTGTCTTATCTGTATTAACTGTCACCTACCCTCTAGTTTCACTTCTGTAAGATAATGGATAATGGCATGTGCAAAATGCTATAAATATAAATGTATGTAAATTTAGATGACTGACCAAACCCACCATATTTAAGCTGGGAAGCTTGAATTATTTAGCATTTACTCATTATTTAACATTTATAGTAACTTTGAACTACTGATATACACTTACCCCAATCTTTCCTAGCTTCGCAGCCAGCTTGATGGAAGTAAGTCCCTGATTGTTCTCAATGTCCTCCAGCTTCTTCTGTTTGGGATTCTTAGCAGCGTCTTTAGTAAGAATGTAGTCATACATGGAAACGACAAAGTCTGTATTTTCAGGGCTGTTATCAGCCACCATCACAAGAGCATGGAGAACCGTGTTGCCCAGAGTGTCCGTACACCTCACGTCTGCTTTATCCATCAACAGGTCCACTATATCTTTCTGATTAGTACACGCTGCCAGAGAAAGTGGAAGCTCTCCTGTAGAAAAAGGTTTGGAAACAGAAACAAAGAAAACATGGTTTTATATATGATTTATGTTCTTTTACTTAACATTCCTATAACAGAAAGGACTGTGTACCTCAAAAAAAAAAACCAACAAAAAAAAAAAACCATCAAGTCCATCCAACACTTACCAAAGTAGAAACATGTTTCATTAAGTGGCTGGAAGAATTTCCCATAAGCCTTTGCATGGACATTAGCCCCTTTCTGAATGAGCAGCTCAGCAAAGCGCTTGTTTCTCCTCTCAATGGCTATATGAAGAGCTGTCTGTCCTGCACCGATCACACAAACAACACTGTAAGTATGTAACTATCGCACAACAGCTAACCTGGGGAGGTTAGCGCTAACATTTTATCTTTCAACAAGTTAAAGTCAGTCACTACAAACTCCTGTTCATATGGAGTGGAAGAACTCGACAGGACTTCACAGAGCCCAGATTTCAACCTCACCAAAACCTTTTGGCATGAATTGGAGAGACAAATGTGACCAGTTCACCTTCACTAATGTTGCAGCTTAATGGGAAGAAATCTGTGCAGCAACATTCCAAAAGAGGCAGTTATAGCAGCAAGAAAGAAGGTTGTACATAAACCCAGTGGCACAGTTTTTTAGGTACAACTGCCTTTTATCTACACATTTATCAGGTAAAGCTACCATATAGATGCACTATGTATACAATTACTGACTGCAGCCTGACATCTGTTGCTATGTTGGAATGCACCATCTGTGCCCCTTCTACTTCTCACTTCTCAAAAGGACTACCATAAGACTAGCCCTGACCAGATATTATTTAGGTGGTGGACCTTTCTCAACACAGATGAGTAACATATTGTTTAATAATTATATACATATATGGTAGGTAGAACCTCATATTAGGTAATATATGTTCAGAAATGAACAACGGTTCAAATATTCACACCTTTATAGTAGGAGTCTGTGAATGCTGCGTTCACTAACTCATGAAGATAATTATTTCTCTCTGCAATGCCCAGCAAATACTCCACTGTTTTGTTATCTCCATTTTTCAGGTTTAGCAGAGCCTTCATCAGGACTGTCTTCCCATTGCGCACATCTGAGGGACATGGGACATAATTATGCTATTACTACTATAATCCTGTATTGTGTATTGATAAGATAATATCACAATATAACAATGATAAGAGACCTAGTACAGATTCTGGATGTGGATTTTACACAAAGTTCTTACAATAAGGGCTTGTCAGCTTCTTGTTTTTGTCACTCAGATACTCCTCCAGGCCCTCCAGCCTAGTGATATCACCACTGGACACGGCATCAAAAAGCCTCTTAAAGTCAAACTTCTTGTGCTGATCTGGTTCGGGTTTTATCCCTTGTATTTTGCTGCAGAAAGACCAAACATAAACCGTTCTTGCTCTATTTACTACATAGTAATGGATGTATTGTTGACCCACAGTTTTTCTGATTTTCTAGACATAAAATTGTACATTTATTGGAAAATATCCAGTGACGTCACCGCTGGACACGGCTTCAAAAAGCCTCTTAATGACAAACCTCTGAGTGTCAGACATAGCCTGTTGATCTGGTACGCCTTCTGCCTGTTGTATTTTCCTGTAGAAATACCAAACATGAACTCTTCGTGCTCTGTTCACGAGTAATGGATGTATTGTTGACCCACCCATATCATTTTCTAAACATACAATTGTACATTTTACTGGAAAACAATCATTATCTCAGTTATTAGGAACATGAACAACTGTTATAAACATACAAAGCCCCTAAATTTTATAAAACTTAAAATTCTAAACATAAACATGAGAGTTTTGTAAGGTCTTTATGCATGTACTAATGACAAACAGTGCCATAAAATGATAGGCAGACATGTCACTAACTGAGCAACGTCCAGTTACAGGTTTGCACCTTGCAAGACAAGTATGAAACCAAGGCAGATACACTATATGGCCAAAGGTGTGTGGCCACCTGACCATCACACCCACATGTGCTTTTTGAACATCCCATTCCAAATTTCATCCCAAAGTTCATCCCAATAGTGTTCAGTGGGGTTGAGGTCAGGGCTCTGTGTAGGCCACTCACCCCTGTGTTATGTCTTCACACCCATACAAAAAAATTGTCTTGCATTGTGATTGATTAGCACTTCATATTGCAAGCAATCTGCCAATTGGCCAAGCAAGATGGCATTCAAATAACTGAAAAAATAGATGTAGTATGAAAGTTGTTAGACATTTGGCAAAGAGGAAACAGGGGTGATCAGATATTCAATGTTTATTTGTGCGCTTGGTGTATCTTCAGATCAGCTGGAAGAACTATTAGCTCCTATACTAAAAATGGCTCTTTTTGGCTTGATTGTCAATCCAATATGGATACCTTGTTACCCTGGGTATTAAAATGGTGAAATAGCACATTACTACTGTAGGCACATGATAAACACAGGCCTTTTACTCACCTAGCAAAGTCCGGGTTGATTCGGATTTGGGGACAGGCGTAACCAAGGTCCTCTTGGAGGTCAGTGTCCATTGGTGTTTTAGCCTTTCCAGTTGCTTGACAACTTTTTCTCTTTGCGTCCTCCTCCCTCTCCTTATCTGTCCTGTCATCTATCTCCAAGGAAAATTCCATACTTTTCAACTTGTTCCTTGTCGTTCCTTTTCAGTGTCACAGTTCTGGGTAAAGAGGGGGCATTTATGTTCAGCAGAAGACTTATCATGGAAAATACAAATGAATAGAAATGGTATTTAAATAATAAAGTCAAATAATAAATTCTAGCTCATATTAATTTCTGTTCTCTGAGTTTGTCATAACTATATTAAAGGGAGTCATATATCATGTAACTTACAATAACTTACATTTCAGTCCAAAAGTTTACATACACCTAAGCATAAGATATTCAATCTCAGCTTTTTACAGCTTATCTCATTTCATGTTACCATGCATTGTTTTGGCAAGACAATTAAGGCACCTACATTTTTCACATGAGAAGTAATTTTAAAATAATCGATTAGAGACAAATTTATTTCAGCTTTAATTCACTATGTCAGATACTGAAGCAACACCTCAAGACATCAGCCAAAAAGGTAAAACTTTGTCACATGTAGCAGGACAAATCTCCAAAGTTGTAATAAAATGTCATAAAGAAATCAATGTGAAAGTATTGGGATGGCCATCACAAAGGCCTGACTTGAATCCCAAATAGAATATGTGGACTGAACTGAAAGAGTGTGTCTGAGTAAGGAGGCAGTTAAACCAGTTTTGTCAAGACGAATGGGCAAAAATTCCAGCAAAGTATTGTGAGAAACTTGTGGAAGGCTACCCCATGCGTTTGATTCAAGTTAAGCAACTAACAAAGTGTACATAAACTTTTGACCCACTGAAAATCTGATATAGTAAATACAAACTGAAATAAATCTGACTCTTAGGTATTATTTTGAAACTACCTCTTGTGGAAATATAGTAAGTTCCCTAATTGACACAGGAAATAGAGTATATGATGGGAAGTGAGTTTGTTAACTGTAAAAATCAACTGAGCAAAAAAACAAAAATAGCCATTTGGTGATTAAATTATAACTGCCATATTCTGGCCATAAATATGCTCTGCCTTTTTAATTTTTATTTTAATCAGTAAGGATCTCATACTTTATAAATGTACTAGGAGTATTACATAATGTATAATGTTATTATCTGTATTTGCATCTGTATCTGTTTAGTCCTCAAAATATTCATATCTGCTTTTGTATTTGGATTAAAACCAGAAGTGGGCATTGTCTATACCGAATGTTTGCGCCTGGAAAAATTCACAAATAATGACAATATAGCCTTCTATCATCTATCTAATGTAACTGAGTAAACAAGCTAAGTTAAAAGCAGTGATACCGTTCCCAAATCGACAAACTGTTATTTATGTACATCTAATACGACTTTATAAGATTTACTCCAGTTTTTGGGTTGGGTCCCTGGAGAACTAATGCTTAGGCCACGGCACTCTCACTGCTGCAGCCTGGGTTTGATTCCTGGCCAGGGCTCCAACCCCAGCCACTGGGGTTCCATGCAACAGTGCGCTCACAGTGCCGGTCCCAATCCCGGATAAAATTAGGGCGGGTTGTGTCAGGAAGGGCATCCGTCTTAAAAAAACTGTGCCAAAGCCAATACGCGGACCAATGATCTGCCCCTAACAGGGGCAGCCAAAAGAGGAACACACACACACACTCTCTCCAGTTTTGGGGTTACATTCCAGATAGTTCAGAAGTGTCTGCATAACATGCTATCAGAATCTACTACAAAGCTCTTTATTTATAAAGCTCGTAGACAAATCCAAAACTTGAGACAAAAACAAGGTCAGAGAACAGGCAATGGTGAGGTGATGTGCAAACAGCATAAACTGGGCTAGGCAAAAAGCAAAAAATGATAACAACTGGTCCTTAAGACTCCTTAAATACTGTTATGTGTGATTGTGTCCAGGTGTCTGTGATTAGTAATCAGGTGAATTGGAACGTTTGTGATGGGAGTTGGAGTCTGTGGCAGCCATGTTTGTAGGCCACGTGGTGTTATGGGAGTTCTAGTTAGATGCTGATTCGAGCATTGACACGACATCTGTTAGGGTTTAGAATGACCTGATCTTGTCTTTTTAGGTAAACAGTCGATTTATAAAAACAAAATCAAAAAGAATAATGCTTTCAAGCAAGGCCCTAGTGTTTTTACTAATTTTTCTTTTATATGAACACGTTCACATTTATGGAACCCAACTAAATATACATTTGAGTGTAAAAGATAGAAGATATCGCCTGCTCCCGCTATCTCACTAGGGCCAAAAACATCATCAAGGACACATCACACCCAGGCCACCACCTGTTTGATCTCCTGCCCTCAGGCAGGCGGTACAGATCCTTAAGAACAAGAACCACTCGCTTTCAGGACAGTTTTTTCCCAAATGATTATCAGGACTATAAACTCACAAATGCACTAAACATTAATTGTCAATGTACAATACTACCTCTGTCCAACTACAGTGACTTATTTCAATAATCTCTACTTTTGTCTACACTTGCTGTTTATATATATATATATATATATAGAATGTCAATGTGCAATACTGGTCACTTTATTTATCAGGACTCTAAACTCTCAATGCACTAAATGTAGAACGTAAATGTGCAATTACTATCTCTGGTCACTTACTCAACTACGATCACTTATTCCATTTCAATCTGTACTCTGTGTGTCTGTACTAAACTGTTTTTACTAATGTAGGAGGTAATGTGCAATACTATCACTGGTCATTTTTCAGAATGTTCTGAATGTTCAATGTTCAATATTATGACTTAGTCACTTGCTGTATATACTTTATACTGCATACTTGCTGTACATACATACATACATACTTTTATACTATACGGTATACTCACTTTATAGTCTATTTATTGTCTAATGTTATATGTTTGTTTTATTCATTCAAAATGTTTCACCTTCCATGGTTTTTGGATGGAAAAAAGGAAAACATTCTTCCAATTTATCTAGAATTAAAACAAACTCCAAAAAGGTAAAAATCAAATGTAGATATTTCCTGCAACATCACTACAATTTAAAACATTTTTAAAAAATTACAAAAAAAAAAAAAAAAATAGTCACAAGGCTAGACGTCCTGAGATTTCTTACCATAGTAGCTGTCCATGTGATACTAACCCACCAGCACAAATCAACGTAAAGTGTATTAGTAAGGTTTTGAGCAACCACATGCTGCCAGAACAGCTTCGACGCACCTTGGCATAGATTCTACAAGTTTCTGGAACTGTACTGTAGTGATTCTTCCACCATTTTTCCAAAAGATATTTCTTGTACTGGTGTTTTAATGTTGGCGCTCAAGAACTCGTGGAACTGCTCAGCTCTGTAATTTAATTGGGCAGTCGTGGCCTAATGGTTCGAGAGTCGGACTTGTAACCCGAAGGTGAACCCGAAGGTCATGGGTTTGAGTCTCGGGTCCGGCAGGGATTGTAGGTGGGGGGAGTGAATGACCAGCGCTCTCTTCCACCCTCAATACCACGACTGAGGTGAGACCCTTGAGCAAGGCACCGATCCCGCAGCTGAAAAGGCTGCCCACTGCTCCGGGTGTGTGTTGGTGGGTATGTGTGTGTTCACTACTGTGTGTGTGCACTTGGATGGGTTAAATGCAGAGCACAAATTCCGAGTATACTTGGCCACAAGTCACTTCACAATTAGTTACTGAAAACACAATTAGTCACAATTAGTTACTGAAATTATATAAATGCATTCTGTTTCACCTGTAATTTGCTTGCTTTAAAAAAAAAAGCATCTGCCAAATTATTACCTACATTTGCCATGAGCATGCAGTATCTTCTAGTATCTGCCTGTCCATAGAACAAATCAAAACCATGACACAAACCAAATGCTGCATATTAGCATACAGCAGGGAGCTGAGAGATGGGCTGCTAACCACATTACTGTACATATCTTTCATATCATATTATTGATTGACTCTAAATGGATCACAGGTTGCTCTATCATTGGGGTGTGGCGATTTTTTGATAATCAAAAAGCATTTGTTTTGCAGATTATTTTTGTTGATTTAAAATGAAGAAATCAATGATCAATGGCAGTGAAATAACAACATATTCACTGACATGCACTTAATTAAATTAATCATATATTCCAGGAACATTATTTAAAATGTGTCTCTTCAAAGTTGTCAATTTAAAGCTGGGTTGTTATTTACAAGGAAGACAAAAAACCCACTAACACCACATTATTAAAGAGAAAAGTGAATAGAATTGCACATATAAAAGTAGATGAACAGTGATATGAGGAATTAATACATACCAGTCTTTCACTAAAGTATCCTAATTTAATTTGATCGCCAACTGTATTAACACCTTTCACTATCTAACAGCATCGTTTGAGTGGAACTGAAGCTCAGTCTTCCACTTGCTAAACTTATCAGAGCAGCATGAGGAAGTGACTACTTGCAAGTATTAGAGAGAGAGAGAGAGAAAGAGAGAGAGAGAGAGAGAAAGCGCCTTGCAAGATCTTCCTAATTTTTGTGGTTCAAAATTAAATGCCTGTGGATTATTGTCTGTAAAGCTACTGAGATGGTGAATCTGGATTCAATGGGCTTTTCCTCATTACACAAAAGTGTTTGTGAAATTTGTGAAGAAATGTAGCTTTTCTTCTACACAGTTATGCACTCATCATGTATCATAACTAGATCACTTATCAATTATGTACAAATTCAAACAGAACCAAGCTAAAAGCCATTTATTCATATTTTGATTACTTGAACAGGTTCCATTTTAGAATCTCAACATGTGGTATTTTTTCATTCTCAGTCACACCGCCTCAAGATCTGTAGCACACACCCAGCTGGCAAAAAAAAAAAAAGCTAAGCGTTTGCGGATGTGGTTTGTAGCATATGAAAAACTTCTGTAAGCTTATATATGATAGGTGTGTCGACACACACACACACACACACACACACAAAATGCTAGAGCCAACATTCACATTATGTGATATAGGGATAAAGAAGATGCACAAACAGTCTAAACAATACTGAAAACAATGCAATGTGTTTTGCATCTTTAACTTAGTGACAGAAGCCCAAGCTGCCTAAGAGGAAGTGATTACTTGTAGGTTTTGAGAAAGGGGGCAGGAGGAGGGGGTTATGTTAAGACAAAGTGTTAGTTATGTTATCTGAAACATTATAGCCAGTATTTATTTAGTGCCCCATGATAATAGTTAAGAATAGGTGATAATGTCGTACATCAATTAAATAGTCAGCTCCTTGCTAGCTAGCCTCATGTACTCATGTAGCAGTGGTGGGGGTTTTTGCATTATTTGGACCCTAATATTCTAACTGCTTTTGCATTTTCTTACCACAGTAGCTGTTGATGTGATATTAACCCACCAGCACAGATGTGTACTGTGATATCTCCAATGTGGATGGTCTAGCTCACATGTTTGTCTCATTTTAGGACGGACTTACCTACACATGAACAACCCTGAACTGCTCAGCTCTGTAACAGGATTATATATAATTGCTTTATACTGTATTTGCTATTTAGTTGCATTTTGTTGCACCTCTAAGTCACCTGCTTTAAATAAAAGCTTCTGACAAAGTATTACCTACATTTGCCATGAGGTTATGATCACATTTATTTCATTGTTCAGCTGTATTAAAAAAAAACCTTAAATGATTACAGTAATATGAGAGTGAGTGAGAGAGAGAGAGACAGAGAGAGAGAATAAATGTGTGACTACCAGGTCCATCCCAGGCTCATTTAGGATTGTTTTGGCCCTTGACATTTTCATGAAACACACGTATATACAAGACATTTTGTTTTCTTTCAGCTTGAAAAATTGATTTACAAATTATTAATGTTACAGTACAATTACAAAATATGTCTTCTATATGTGTAAGAAAAGAGAAGAAAAGCAAAACAAAGAAAAGCAATATGATCTTCTCTACAAGCACAAACAATGTCATTAGAGATGTGACCCCAAAACAAATGGTAATAAATTAACAAAAATTAATAATAAATTATTATATCAATAATAAATCAATAATAAATTAGCACTGTAATAATTACAGTTCCAATAATTCAATAACATCTAGTAGATGTACAAATCTGTAAAATTCCCTCCATTAAATTAATATTCGATAACTCAAATGGACTGACATGAGCATCAGGGATTTTATTGTGGATCCAAAATATAAGGACTGTACTAATTGTATTTTGTATGTATTTTAACACAGAAATACACACAGAATTATCTTTTTTAATTTAAGAAATGCATCAGCAGCCAACAAGGCTGTAAATTGCACATAATAATATCTTTAAAGGCGCAGTGTCTATAGTGCACGCTAAGTAGTGTGGCTAACTCTAAAGTCAGTCGTGTCCTAACAGCTTGTCATTAAAAACCATTGCCACTCCGACTGCTGAGTCCACGTCTTTCCCATAGACCACAGGGAAAGGGAATGCTCGCTCTACTTCCTGTCTCGAGGCTTCGTTCCGAGACAGAGCGCTCCCGCTACCCATAATCCGTTTCACTCCTGCAGCCAACAGCACGTGAGGGGGCATCATGGTGGCTAGGTTTGCAACGATCCCTGCACAAATGGCACGAGTCACGTGAGCCAGTGAGAGGTTGACTGGGGAGATGTTGGACACGACAGCGTGGCTGCTGGGGTCGTGCCGTTCTCCTAGCAGAGTCGGGGTCACACGGAGGTCAGTGTTGGGTTGGGTTAGGGCACACTCGATCAGCTTGGAGTACACTTCAGAGTCAGTGACTTCCACTCCTGCATAATGAAGAAGAAGAAACACACTTTAGGTAAATGGGATAAAAAAAAATACAATGTTGTGTCATTTTTGTTGATAGGAACAATCTAACACTGCAACCCTGAACAGGATTACTGAACATGTGACATGCTTATATTGTTTATGACAAATATAATGTTCCAGCAAGCCAAGTAGCACTGGTTTATCAAGTGTCGAGCAAGGCATGGCAGGGGAAATAAATGTAGAATTAAATATATAGTTACCAAATTCCTTCATCCAAGAAGTCAACATTCCTACAAACGTTGCCAGAACATTGCCTCCATTGAGTGCGGCGGCCACAGCTAGGTACGTGTTGTGGAAATAAGGGAAGTAAGCGATGGGAGAGAGGGCGTCTGGAACACTCGCAGGGGTGAAATCAGCAGGCATGGAGAATGTCAGCTGTGCCGAAGTGCTCATGTTTAATACTGTAAAAGATACGAAGTGGACAAATGTTAAGAATTGCAACTCACATATGGAAATCACAATGCTTTAATATGTGTGAAAAAATATATATACAAATGGTGTTTCTAGGACTCACTTAGGGCAACATGGACGCGAGTATTTTATTGAATCTGGTGCAGTATGAGAAGAACGTGAAATGTTGAAACGTGTGAAATGTTAAAAAAAAAGTGGCAGTGGAGGCAACGCAACAGAAAAGTAGTTTGAAAAAGCCAACTAGTGGCGCCACTGACTAGTGTGCTTGATGTAACCTAGTCTCGTGACCCAGACATTCAGTTTTGCTTGATTGTTTGGTACTTGGCAACTTTTACATGAAAAAGCAGATTCACTTATAAATGCAAACAGTCAGGTTGCATGTTCCTCTTCACTATCTGATATCTTGCTCTGAAAAAAGTTGTCCAAAAGTTGTACAGAAGTGAATATATATATATGGAAATGTGCGAACACACGCTTGAAGATTTTAAAGCTTGTGGTCAACTAAAGGGTAGAGATATATCAGGCTGAAACTAGATGTAACTCAACCATACCTGCATCTGTCTTATCCGTCATACAGGAGTAAACGCTGCACTGGAAGTCTCCCAGAGCTGCTCCTACAGGTGTGTTAGCAGGAATCCCATGCCAATCAGAGCAGGTCTCACCAGCTATAGACCCAGAATCCACCAGCACGGGCAACAAGTGCACCGGGAAGCCTGCACCTTTCAGACTAACAATAAAACATATGTTTCAGTAAATGCAAAGATCAGGAGCATGTTTTCCATAAAATATCTGTTTAACATCTGTATATAAATGAATTTACTTTTACATTTATTGGTTTGACAGATGCTATTACTCATTGTCAGCATATATATATATATATATACAGTCAGGTCCATAAATATTGGGACATCGACACAATTCTAACATTTTTGGCTCTATA
>CM075029.1:5892908-5952259 GCA_037576675.1 Pangasius sanitwongsei | reverse complement strand
GAAATCCATTGTGGTGGTGTATAGAGCCAAAAATATTAGAATTGTGTCGATGTCCCAATATTTATGGACCTGACTGTGTATATATATATATATATATATATATATATATATATATATATATGCATTGTAAGCAGCCAGCACGATTTCCGCCATGGGACAGAGAACTTTGTGGTTTCTTGGTAACATGACAAGCTGTGGCTTTTTTGGTCTTATTAACTTTAATACAGAGAAACAAAAGTGGTTGCTGAGAGGACAACTATAAATAGTAGTTTAACAGGAACGACTTATTCTTGCGGACATCCCAAAGTGATGTTAAACAGAGTTCTGTTCCTCATTACAATTTTCCACACTCATCATGATTGTTGTAATGATCTTCATCTCAAATCGAAATCTCTGATCTCACATTCAAAAGATTTATCTAATTTAACTAATCTAGAAAGAAACAGAAGACTGGTACGAGAAACAGACCTTCCAGTACTGAACAACTGTGTAGATCACTACATTGGCATTTGATTTGAGATACAACGCTCGTTTGTTTAGTCTTCTGTTGTTTATACTTCCTCCAGTATGTATGTATATTTCTGAGAACGTGCACAAGTGACGCTTCAGACAGCCAAAGATTTCTCGCGACAGCCATCTTGCATACATATACAGTATGTCCAGATAAAGGCAAATATAATTCAGCCTTAGCTCTGCTTAACATCAAGCTGCATCACCTCAGCCTGCATGACCATTGATCATTTTCCTATAACAGCAACCCCAAGTGTTTTATTCCTTACTTGTTGCATATTACTATTGCACATAATAACATTGTGACCTCTTCAAAATAATGTAACTGTACTCTGAACTCACATCTCTGTATTCCACTGGTTGTTGGTGGTGTTGAAGTAACCCCAGCTAGCAGCATTTTGCGCACTCATGAGGCAGACCTCCAAACCACACAGCATGGACACCACATAGTCCTGGATGGTTCCTGAGACACTGAACTTTGAAAGAAATTCAGGGCTGTAGAGAGAAAATGTTACTCCTCATGCATGCAGAAGATAAATCTTACCAACGAGCTCTCCAGTTAGTATTCATTATTCAACACAACTTTTTTATGTAATATTTTGGAGAAGTTGCCCAACAACTCTATTCATTTTCTTCCTTCTTTGCATTTCATTCTGTTTTCAAGAAGCTAAAGTGGAAAATACCCTACTGCGTTGCCAGATTGTGGATATGTGTCAGTTTTGTTACTCTATTTAATGAACACAGCCAATTTGGACAGACAGGTTTTTACATGGCTTAGATTTGACTTGAGTCAATGGAGAGCATTTATAGCCTAAACAAGATGGTGTACCACAAGGTCCAGTTTTAGGTCCCTTTCTGTTCTCTATTTTTGTATAAACTTGGACATAATTTGCAAACATAATGCTGGCTTTCCCCTCTATACTGATGATGCACAATGCTTATCAAGTCATCAAGTTTTAACATCACAACTATGCAAAATGGAAAACATAATTAAAGACATAAAAACTGATGAACATAAACATTTTCCCTAAATTTTGACAAAACAGAAGTGCTGATCCTGGAGTCTGCTCAATTATTTCACCCTCAAGTTTTAAGGCTATTCTATGAATCCAAAAGCTACATTTAGAAACCTTGGTATAACTCTAGATCTGTTTTTTTGGGCCTTCAATCTCATTAAATATACTTTTAAAATGAAAAGTTAATTGATAAATTGTAAATAGCTTTATTGTCTTAAGAACCTTGTCTAATCTTAAATGTCAGTGTATGTATTATGGTTGCAGTTGTGTGTCTTTGGAAAGAGAATCACACAGGAAAATGGGTCGTATTTTCTCATAAGCGAAAACAAAACTGATGAATGGAAACCACTAATGACATAAAATAGCTTTCTGACCTGTGCTTGGTGTACCAGAAGATGGAGGCGCAGCCAAAGCCAGTAGCCACATTCAGGTGAGACTCAGGTTTGGGTAGTGATGACAGGAAATCCCTAGTGCAGCGTCCATCCTGCCATGTGATCAGGCGACTCGCATCCTGAGGTCTGAATTTGTGACCTCCATAACTATTGTACCACTCACAACCTGAAATGGGAACAGAAGACAATATGAAGAACTTGAGATTAGGATCATCTATCTGGGTCTGTATGTATTGGTCATGGAAAAAAAAATCTAAATTCCTACTACAGGTAGGTTGGGCTCCAATCCAAAACACTGAAAGCTGAGCACACACTGGTTAGTGATGCAGGTGTGTAATATTACAGTTAGAGCTGACACACCATATATTGTAGTTAGAGCAAGGTTGGAGACAATTGAGATTCTGAGAACATCTACACATACTTAGGCCATGGGTTCTCAAACTTTTTTGCAGCCAGGGATCCTTCTCAGTGTAACAATAAATCAAAGACCTTTTATGATTACAATACAGATTCATTTTATGACTATAAATCTGACTATTCTAATATTACAAAAATTGGGTGCCATCATATCTACAGTATCTATTTGAGTTTTTTTTCTTTCCTGAACATACCACCAACTAAACCCAAACCAGTTACAATGTGATAGAAGGTTTCAAATCTTATTTATGCTCACTTTTCAGTTAGAACTAAATATTAAAGGAAATCTTCACCCTGAAACACAATAAATGATGGGATGCGTTCAGTGATCTTGGAATTAATTTGTTGGTTGCTGCTGTATTTTAATTATTCCTGTGAGAAGTTAGCGCATGTCTGCCGCTCTGACGTCAAAAAGGGGACAATACAAAGAGCAAAAGTTTGTGTCCTCATTCGTCATTTTCCAGTGAAATATGTATGATATATCCAACTAGGAATTAATGGAGGCAGCAAACGTTTGATTCAAAGGTAAAGAATGCAATGCAGCTATACGAAACGAAACACTTGAGATGAGTTACAGCAGAGACTCGGCTCATCTAGTTAGCGATCTACGAGAAGACGAGTGTGATGGTATTGAAGGTGGTATTAGCATGAACGTTGAAGCTTTGGAAGCTGATCTGTTTCCGCAGAGTGTACAGATGAGGAACTGAGAGAGCCGGACAGACTAAAGGACTAAAGCGCTGCCGCATCGCACTCTTTAGGTAGAAAAGAATTCCTACTGGCGCCACTATCAGCAACATTCAGCACTATTAGCTGAATGACGTTGTCGGTAATGTAGGAAACCATTAACCAAAGTGAAAACAGACCAATATGACAATGATAGATGTATTAAGAAGTAAAATCAAAATTCCAAAATTACAATTACAAACTAAATCTTGGAAACCACTGGACCCCACTTTGAGAACCCTGGCTTTAGGGTAGTGTTATTGGTTTAATGTGCACCTGTGTTAGATTTCCAGAACAAAACCCCATGCATCTGTCCTGACACCCCAATGCATATGACGTCATGCAGCTTTTCCTTAGGGAGAGCACACATGCACTGGTCAAGAGTAGCAATGATCCGCACAGGGTCCTGCTCCTTGATCTGAATATAAGAAATTGGGTGATTAAATGTTGAATGTCACTGTCATGTCATAAGGTGTTATTCTGAAATAAATAAATAAATAAATAAATAATTTTAAAAACATCAAACCTACGTGTTCATACGTGTCGTCGATGACGTCAGAGTTGGTCTGTAAACTGCAGCTGTCTGTCACAGTCTTTGATCTGGTGTCAAACAACACAACTTTGATCGAGGTGGTTCCTAAATCAATGCCCAAAACATACTTAGCTGATGAGCCAGGCAGTGCAGCCATGGTGTTTTATATGATGTTTAATACTGAAATATATAGTGCACTTAATAGCGTGTAGCAGATGTAACTTCATGTAAAACGCTTATGCAGGAAGTAAAGGAGAGATTCGAATTGAACCACTGTTCAGTTTGTTCCTCTGTGGACACCGTAGTGGCGAGGTCAAAGGTAACGCAAATTTTGACAATTTTTTTCAAAGGATAATTATTCAATATCAAAGCCAACATTTATATACAGTTATTATGAAATTCTAAAGTGGTGAACAACGTTAGAAAAATACAATTTGAAATTATAATTTTATGTATCAAGGCTTCATTACGTATCAAGTATGTCACTGCTTATTTTACATATAGTGCACTAAGTAGGGTGTGAAGAAGCAGTTACTTCGTTCCCTCTATAGGGCATTGGTGTAGGAAGTAGGAAGAGATTTGAATTGAACCACTTCTGAATGTGTTTTGTTCCTCTGTGGACACCGTAGTGGAGAGGTTAAGGGTAACACAATTTTTTAAAATTATTTAAAAAAAAAAAAAAAACACTTAAATTATACTATATACATCCCAAACTATTTATATAGAAATATTTATACTTTTATTTTTTTTTAAAATAGGTAAACAGTTAAAAGAGTACGTTTTTGATTCTGTCATTTTAAGCGTTGTCCAGCGTTCACCGCGAGAAACAACATGGCTGCCGAGGAATGATAAGCGTTGCGTTTTTGTTGTACATATTTTGTAAAGAAAAGTACATATTTTCCTACAATAGTTATGTTAACACGTTTTTAATATTGGCATGAATATGTTATGTGTTTGTATAATTTAATATAAGTGGAGCATTTTAACGTGTCTTAAGCGTGTGCATCTTAATCCCAACGGTAAGCTAATCATCGTAAATCGAAGCGTAAAGCGGAAGTTGATAATAATCATAGGAAGAAGAAGAATGAATATGACTGGGATTGCACATGCAGTCATGTGGTGTGTTCATGGTATATATGAAATGGTTATTGAGGTGTGTTAACTGTGCTGGTGCGTTTGCAGTGATTTGGGCGGAATGGCGGCGGTCGCAGCTAAACGCGAGGGCCCGCAGTTCATCAGCGAGGTGGCGGTGCGGGGGAACGCCGCGGTGCTGGAGTACTGCCGCACCTCCGTGTCTGCTCTGTCCGGGGCCACAGCGGGCATCCTGGGCCTCACAGGCTTGTACGGCTTCATCTTCTACTTCCTCGCGTCCTTCCTGCTGTCCGTGCTGCTTATCCTTAAAGCCGGCCGACGGTGGAACAAGTGCTTTAAATCCAGGCGCCTGCTCTTTACCGGAGGCCTCGTGGGCGGATTGTTCACCTACGTGCTCTTCTGGACTTTCCTCTACGGAATGGTGCATGTGTACTGAAGAGCAGCACTACTGCAGATGTGCATTAGTGCACAGGTTTAAATCGCTGTAGGGCAGATTTCTGTTCAGCATAATCCCTAGGCATGATAATTGAATCTAATGTTCATTTCCTTTCTCCCTTGTATTTGATTGCACTGAACTGATTCTGACCTGAAGTGACTCAGAACCTGGGCTTAAAGGTCAAGCTGAAGCTTGAAGTCATTAACCAGATCCAGTTTATTTATTCATTCATTCATTCTTTCATCTTCAGTACCGGCTTTATCCTTGGTCAAGGTTGCGGTGGATCTGGAGCCTATCCTGGGAATACACCCTGGATGAGATGCCAGTCCAACACAGGACACAATGTGCGCACACACACACGCGCACACACACACACACTCACGTTCACACCAAGGGGCAATGTTGCGTAGTCAGTCCACCTACTGGCATGTTTCTGGGAGGTAGGAGCAGAGCAGAGAATCTGGAGGAAACCCACATGGATTTGCAGAACATGTGAAACTACACACACACACACTCAGTAACCCAAGACAGGATTGAACAGGGGACCCTTGGAGCTGTGAGACAGTAATGCTACCTTCTGTGCCCCCTTGATACAAGAAATGTATCACAATAATAAGTTTTACCAACAAGTCTTTAAGTTTAGATTTAATTATCATTAAATAACACTCGAAGAAAAAAGGGTTTCTGAAGGATTCTTTGGATAGTTAAAAGTTACACTTGGAACCCATTTCTGATTTTTTTTTATTTTTTATTTTTTTCCTTCACCCAAAACAAACTGAAGAACCCTTCAGGATGGATCCCTTTTCTCTAACAATGCCAATAACAATGAACACACAGGAAATAAATCAACTGGTGTGAAAGCTGATCATAAATACAATACTCAGAATCTGTAATATGTTAATACATTGTTATTATCTATATCTAAGAGTTTGAAATTTAGCATACTTGTATAAGAAATGGTATGTTTATTTCCTGAGAGTTTGAGAAGACACAAATATCTTCATTCCATCACAAGAAATAAAAATTACCCATCTAACCACTCCTGACATGTGTGGCATTGTGTGTGAATATTTCTGTGGTTTCTTCTAAATAAATGACTCACTCATATGATTGTAGTAATTTTTTTAAAAATCTTTTTAACCCCTCTCTACATTAATAACCATCCATGTAGTACTTTTACATTTATAATAAATGGCAATATGTGTAAAAAAAAAAAATAAAATAAATACATATCTGTCAAAACACAATGTAGCAACTCAAGTGACCTCCATTTCACACACACGGAATTAATTCACACATAATTTGCACATTTCTAGCATTTTTAAAATACTGTTCATACTGTACATCAGCCAACTCTAGAATTTTTGGCACCCTTCATGAAAACATGCCAAAACAAATCCCGTGCATGTCTGATATTTTGACCTTAAATGCTGTATAATTTTATTTTAACACTAATTTTTCAAATGTGAAAACATCACTTTCCGCTGGAGAGGCCTCTTCCTGTAATGTCTAACAAGGCTGGAGAGATGGAGACTTGCATCACTCCATCTACAACATTTCAAGCACCTTTATATTCTTTAAGTTCTTGAGTATTTATTCCTTACAAATAAGTAAGTCATGTATAAAGCAATTAAAAGGTTTGACCCTTCAGCTACAGTTAACATATTCACAGAATTGTTTGACTTTTGCACACCATGGAATAGTACCTCATTTTCCTGCTAAAATAAATATTGTCTGTCCTCTCCTTCATTTTTCCTTCACAGTATTCAGTAGTTCCCTCCCAAAACAATTTCCATTTCTTCCTCTACCACTTTATTTATTTGGACTGGATGGCGTCCGGGATGAAGGAGCCTTAGCCGTGGCCTTTCTTTCAGGACTGCAGTGGGATCTGGATGTTGCCTCTTTAACGTGCTTCCGTTCATGACTGCGATGTTTGTGTCTTCTCGGACTGCGAGTCGGGGAGGATGACAGCAGCTGGTTCTCCACGTCCAGTTTGTCTTCTTTCTTGTGTCTGTCATGGCCGTGCCGATGGTGTTTTGCATGCTTCGCCTCTCTGGACTGTCTATCAGGCTTTCTACAGGTGGGCATATTTGCACATTAGCATACATTGGATGCCATTTATCAACAAAAATGCTCCACACAAAGTTTGAAATCAATCTTACCTTATGACAGTCTCAAACTTCCTCTCTCTATAGAATGATCTCCCCCTCATCAAATAGATGAGGAGCATGTCACAGCAGAACACTCCCTGTACATAAAAAGAACTCATGGCTCATTTCCTTCCCATAAAGCAGCTTCATTCCCATGATTGTGCATTATTGTGCTCTTCCATTATTGTCCAACCACTTTATTTATGTCCAGTAGCAAATCAATGCAACTTAAAACAGGTTTATCATTTTACAGCATCAGATACACAGATAAGTTTGTTCATTTTTGGACTCTAACCTAATCAATGAAAGCTCAGTGTGGATGGGATAATTAAATTGGACTTGACAGTGATTTCAACTACACATGAAAGACATCACACACTGCTGAACCATGCCCCTCGGACTAGCATCAAAATGTCACTCTGGATGACTAAACATTTGCAGGCTGGTTCATTCACCATGAAGAACAATACAACTGTGCCCTCTTGTGGCTAAAGAGCAGGTGTAGGGGCTGAAAACCCCTGGTTCTTTCCATTTCAACTGTTTACACAGACTATACTCCATCACTCCTAATTCTGATAGTAATACTGTATAGTCATTACTGTTACACATCCACTTTTATCACTACTATTACAACAACTCAGTATTTAGCATTACCAAATAATAATTTATTTTGAGTCAATCTCAGACAAGCAACAATCACATCTATACACAATATGGCCAAAGGTTTGTTGACACCTGACCATCACACCCATATGTGGCTCTTCCACAAACTGCTGGAAGCACACAATTCTATATTATGCCTTTGTATTGTGTAGCATTACAATTTTCCTGCACTGGAACTAAGAGGCTCAAACCTGTTCCAGCATGACAATGCCCCTGTGCACAAAGCGAGCTTGGTTTGCCAAGGTCGGAGAATAAGAACTCGAATGTCCTTTATAGAGTCCTGACCTCAACCCCACTGAACACCTTTGGGATGAACTGGAATGCCGACTGCACCCAGGGCTCATCACCCAACATCACTGCCTGACCTCATCTTCTTCTTCATCTTCCATCTTGTGCTCTTTTCTTCATCTTTCGTCTCGTGCTTCACGGAAACATGGCTGTGTGGACTGATACCGGACTTTGCGCTGCAGCTGGCACGATTCCAACTCTTCAGAGCGGATCACCACACGGAATTTTCAGGCAAGACGAAGGGTGGAAGAATTTGTTTTTACACTAATAATGGCTGGTGCAATGATTCAGCAGTACTGTTCTCCTGATCTTGAGTCATTTTTCATAAGCTGCAAGCCCTTCTACTCCCCAGTGTGAGTTTTCTTCATTCATACTGCTTGGTGTTTACATTCCATCGCAAGCCAACGTGCAGGAGGCACAGCGTATACTCACCGGCCAGATACTGTATGTGGAGCGCACATACCCGGACTTATTTGTTATTATCCTTGGTGATTTTAACAAAAGTAGCCTCACATATGAACTCCCCCAAATACAGACAATCTATTAAATGCCCTACCAGAGAGGGGAACATTCTGGATCACTGTTACAATACAGTAAGCAGTGCCTATCATGCTGTCCCACAAGCTGCACTGGGACACTCTAACCATGCCATGGTCCATCTGATTCCTGCATACAAGCAGAAATTAAAGCTCTCCAAACCTGTTGTGAGGACATCAAAGCAGTGGACCAGGGAGGCTGTGGAGGATCTTCAGGCATGCTTGGACTGTACTGACTGAGATGTATTCAGGACTGCTACCAACAGTCTGGATGAGTATCGAGAGGCTGTGACATCATACATAAGCTTCTGTGAGGATAGCTGCGTACCATCACGCACCAGGGTGAGTTAAAATAATGACAAACCCTGGTTCACAGCCAGACTCAGACAGCTAAGGCTGGAGAAGGAAGTTGCATTTAAGAGTGGGGACAGAACCAGGTTTAAAATGTCAAAGTACAAGTTTAGCAAGGCGGTGAGAGAAGCTAAACAGCTGTACTCTGAGAAACTACAACAGCAGTTCTCAGCCAATGACTCTGCTTCTGTCTGGAAAGGGCTCAGACAGATCAAAAACTGTAAACCTAAACCCCCCACTCTGCTAACGACCTGTGTCTGGCCAACAGCCTGAATGAGTTCTACTGTCGCTTTGAAAGACTATGGGACAGTCCTGTCACCATCCCCCACGACACCAGCCATCAACTACAGCTTCAGCCCATCAGCTTCACCACCCCCACCACAGCAGGGGCTGGGGCCTCTCCACAGATGCACACCTCAACGGCCCCCTCCCCCTCCTCCCCCACCACAAGAACGACTCTCTCTCCATCCTAGAGCGAGACGTTAACAGAGTATTCAAGAGACAGAACCAATGAAAAGCAGCCAGACCAGACTCTGTCTCTCCATCCACCCTGAAGTACTGTGCTGATCAGCTGTTTCCACTGTTTACAGACATCTTTAACACCTCACTGGAGATATGCCTGCTTCAAGACCTCCACCATCATCCCCATCCCCAAAAAAACCCAGGTTTTACAGGACTTAATGACTACAGACCTGTTGCTCTGACATCGGTGGTAATGAGGTCCTTTGAGCGCCTCATGCTGTCCCACCTCAAATCCATCACAGACCCTCTCCTGGACCCCCTGTAGTTTGCCTACAGAGCCAATAGGTCTGTAGATGATGTGGTTAATACGGCCCTCCACTTCATCCTCCAGCACCTGGACTCCTCAGAAACCTATGCCAGGATCCTTTTTATGGATTTCAGCTCTGCTTTCAATACTATCATCCTGGATCCTCTACTGGACAAGCTCTCCCAGCTGAGTGTGCCTGATTCCACCTACAGGTGGATCACAGACTTCCTTACTGAGAGGATGCAGCACGTGAGACTGGGAAAACATGTCTCTGACTCCCGGACCATCAGTACTGGTTCCCCCCAATGCTGTGTTCTTTCTCCTTTACTCTTCTCCCTGTACACCAACAGCTGCATCTCCAGTCACCAGTCCGTCAAACTATTGAAGTTTGCGGATGACACCACCCTCATTGGGCTCATCTCTGAGGGGGATGAGTCTGCCTACAGGTGGGAGATTGACCATCTGGTGACCTGGTGCAGTCAGGACAACCTGGAGCTCAATGCTATTAAAACAGTGGAGATGGTGGTAGACTTCAGGAAGAACCCAGCCCCACCTGCCCCTATCATCCTGTGTGACTCCCCAGTCGATACTGTGGACTACTTCTGCTTCCTTGGAACCATCATCACCCAGGACTTCCAGTGGGGGCTGAACATCAACTCTCTGATTAAAAAAGTGCACCAGCGGACATACTTCCTGTGGCAGCTAAAGAAGTTCAACCTACCAAAGACAATGATGGTACACTTCTACACCTCCATTATTGAGTCCATACTCACCACCTCCATCACCATTTGGTACACTGCTGCCACTGCCATGGACAAAAGCAGATTGCAGCATGTCATTCACTCTGCTGAGAAGGTGATTGGCTGCAATCTGCCACCTCTTCAGGACCTGTACACTTCCAGGACCCTGAAGCGGGCAGTTAAGATTGTGGCTGACCCCTCTCACCCTGGACACAAACTTTTTGACGCACTCCCCTCCAGCAGGAAGCTGAGGTCCATCAAGACTAATACCTCACGCCACAAAAACAGTTTCTTTCCATCCGCAACTGGCCTCATCAAGAATACCCAGGACCCACCATGGTCTCTTATTCGCCTCCATGGACATTACACATTACATTAACGAAAAACGAGACTTTTCTGTTTCGTATGCATTACATTAAACACACAACTCAGATTGCTATACTGCACCTTCTTACTTCAAACTATGAGCATTTGCACTGGCCCACTTTTGCACATCCTGAACTAATGTACAGGTAATGTCTCTATTTTAATTTTATTTTCCTAAATTTTTATATTTCTATATTTCTGCTCATAGTTGTTTATCTTATTAACATTCTTTCTATTTCTTGTATTTTACTGTTATACTAAGCACCAGTACACCAAGACAAATTCCTTGTACATGTAAACCCATGGCACTTGGCAATAAAGGTGATTCTGATTCTGATTCTCACTAATGCTCTTGTGCCTGAATGAGCACAAATCCCCATAACCATGCTCCAAAATCTAGTGGAAATCCTTCCCAGAAGAGAGGAAGTTATTATTACAGTAAAGAGGGACTAAATCTGGAATGGGATGCTCAACAAGCACATATGGGTGTGATGGTCAGGTGTCCACAAACCTTTGGCCATTGTGTAGTTTCTTCTTCAGTATCATTTAAAACATCAATTACACAACCACCTTCTAAGTACTAGAACTTTCTCCAACCCTCATATTTTGTTGTAACTCTCTCTGTTCTTCCTACAACTACCATGCATTTGGTTTTGCTCAGATATATCACTTGTATTATTATTGGTTCACCAAACAGCTATGGGGTGGCATGGTGGTGCAGAGCCAATTAGCCACAGAAAGTTGTACTTACAATACCCATTAAAGCAACTCCGGACCCAATGTTTACCACCGTGGGGACAATACTGAATTTACCTGCCTGGAAACCAAGACCACAAGATAAGCAGTGAATCAAAAATCAATTTAAAAAAAAAAACCGAATTGTCATAGTATAATAATAGTAATAACAGTGAGTCTTACCTCCCCATTAACTATGATATCAAATCGAATGCCAAACACTTTAAACAGCGAGCGATAATTCTCTCCATTTGCATCTCTATAATAGCGAGCAAATCTGCAAGAAGAGCCAGGAAATGTTATTATGCCATTATAGGATAAAGGACATCAAAGTATCAAAGTCTAGGCTTAAATGTTTTTTAAATATATAAATATAAAAACTTAAATATATAAATTTAAGATGAACCCATGGTTTAGATTCTTTTTTAACAATCCATTTAAAATCTACACTAAATGTGAAATAATACAAAAGAAAGATTATTCCAGCATGAACTGGAATGGAGTCTGACTTAAAATAAAAAAAAATTTAAAAAAAAAACCTTTCAGCTGTTTTCCTATGCTTGTCGCAGGTCTTAGGCAGGAATATTTCAAGAATAGGCACAGTAAGTAAAGCATGTCTGTGTTCAAATGTTAACATTGTCCTGCTTTTAACAATGCAATGCTCTAATCAAAGTGAAACAGAATAAATGAAGCTGTTAAATATTTCTGTTTACAGATGATTGACAGCTCTGGATGTAATACATGAGAAAACTTCCTGGCTGTAGGCGTTTGGTTATTGAGGACTGTAAATCGTTGTCACGCAGATGCATATTCAGTGGTGATTCACGCCTTTTGTCATGAAGCTAATCTGGAAAGTTGTTACAAGCCAAGTCCATGGCATAATTTACATCTAAAATTGTATAAAACAATTTAAAATGTGCCATCAAAGCTTCTGTCAGCATGTTAAGGAGTTTTGTGTTTCCACAAAACACAAGGAGTTTCCATTTTTATGATATAGTTTGTGGGTATACGCATAAACCTCATATTACAACTGCAAATCCCAATTTACACCTTTAATTTTAATTTTAATTTACACATTTACGAAGCTCTTGTTATGGTTCTGTAAACTTGTGAAATGAAACCTAAATTACGAACTGGATTTGTGAGTTATGATTCAAAAAGGAAGAGTACACACAAAACTCAGCTTACAAGATATGTCATTATTAAATTATTATTAACGATTCCATTGTCGCATTTACATACAATTCCTTTTGACAGGAAATGAACACCAAAGATATCCATAGTTAAGTGTCAAAGGTAACACGAGCGTTAACAAAGCTGGTGTGATGAACACACCTGAAGTTGTATCCAGTGATGTTTGAGCCTTTTGAGCTGTCCAGACGAGTGAAGCTGTACACAGGGGTGCATTTAGATTCATCTTTATCTAAATCACAATTCCACTCGATCCCCACTCCAATAGATCCACCCTGTGTGTGTAAGAGAGAGATAGATAGATTCAATTTATAGATAGATAGATAGATAGATAGATAGATAGATAGATAGATAGATTTTTTTTTCAGTAGTTCTATCTACACACTCACATGTGCCGTGAATGTCTATAGTGTACATATTGTATTTTATTTTATTGTATTTTATTTTACTTTATTCTCTTATTCTATTTTATTCTATTATTATTTTTATTATTATCTTATCTTGTTATGTTTGTTATGTTGGTGTCTCTCACCATGGGTCTGAGGGAAACGAAATTTCAATCCTCTGTGTGGCCTGTACATACAGCAGAATTGACAATAAAGTTTGACTTTGACTTCTGTAAACATCAGTGCATAAGGCTTGGTTCTGTGTGTATAGTTATTTCTTCTTTGCCATACATGTAAGTAGCACTAGGACATGCCTAATATGAATTGCAAACCCCTGTTCAGACCCTGACCTGCTCAGCCTGAATGGTATTGGGCCTCATTTATGTCACCTAAATGTCTGCTTTATTCAAGTTTATACCACAGCACTGTTTAATTCTCAAATCGATTCTGCTTGGTCAGAAGCTGTAGATAGATTTTTCTATAACAGCAGCTTAGATAGTCATGCTGGCTAATAATGTGGAGCCTAATAAGCCTAATAATAAAAAATGTATTTAAAAATGTGCTGTTATTTAACAAAGTAAAAAGTATGGCCATTGATACGGTGAAGCTTTCTGTATAGAGATTTAACATTTCATTTAACATTTTTGGAAGGAGTCTCCGGTGTCAGCACTTTGCAACCAAGGTAAAGCTGTTCAAAATGGAGGATGTTGCCCCTTGTTGTTTCTCTGTAACATGAGAAGCTGTGTTTTTTGTCTTAATAACTGCAATAAAGGAAAAGAGAGAGGCTGGTGAGGGAATGTTTATAGCTATTATACTGTAAAAGATAACAGGAACTCATTTGTTTTACAGACTTTCTGTTGTAGGAAAATAATCTATTTCAGGGTGGTAACTCCTAACTCCACTTCATGTCAAGCTGCATCACACCACAACTCTGTTGATTATTTTCCTATAACAACACCCTCTCCAAGTGTTTTATTCACATAGCTGGTCAAAAGTTCCTCTGTGGCCATAACACAATCACAAACAAATGCGCAAAAGGAGCTCATAATGAAATCTGTTCTTGTCTAATCATATCCTTCCTCGATGCTTCTCGAATCCTAAACCACTGGGCTCTGAGACATTATAAATACATTAAGACTACATAATGACATTAGTGACACTCGCCTTGACAGCCATTTCTTGGAAGCTGTGACCAGTCCAGTTGACCAGATCTCCCACTCGGAAGATGGGGCAATATGGATGGTGGACTTTGTCATAGTAGCATGACTTCAGATATGTGTGGTTGGTGGAGTGGAGAACATTGGATCTTAAAAAAAAAAAAATGAAAGAAAGAAAGAAAAGAAAAACAGCAAGGATAATATTTACATCAGACTGGAACACTGGGGCCTCATTTATAAAACAGGGCATACTAAAATATTGAAATCCTGTGTGCATACAAAATAAAAAATAAATTCCACTCTATAAAAAAATTAATAAAAGAGCACCCGTTCACTTTTAAAGTGCGTGTTCTCTTTTATAAAGGACCACCTGATTAGAATTTGTATGAATGAATTCCTATGCAAAAATGTTTGTGTTGTGTTACAATTATTAAAAATTGTAAAATTATTACAATGTTCATAGCATATTCCTGTGACTACAAACCACAGTACCTGCAATTTTATACATAAATATATTTAAATATAGGCTTATACTGTAAAGACGTTTTGATAATAATGTTATGGAGGGTACCTCAGCAGGAAAAAATAGGAAGCACTTTTATTTTGCAGTACAAATATCTTGTATTTTATTACATATTTATAGGTACTTATGGTAAGTATTTATAGGTACATACTCTCTATATTGGCTTTTAATGTGTGTGAAAATTGCCAGGATTGTACAGCTTTATTTCTTGCTACAGTGCAGTAATTACTCAGAATTGAACAGGTAATAAAGTAGGTATGGTAAAACTCGGTATGTAATATGCAAGTCGAATATGTAAGTATATATAGTAATGTAAAAATGTAAAATAAATAAATTCAACGTTTCACAACCTAAGATGTAATATAGTAAATACTACTAAACTACTTCCTCAATAATTACATTAAATATCTGACTGAAAGAAGTAGGTAAGTATACTGCAGGTCACAATTGTGTAATAATACTTACGTAATAATACTTATAAATGATTAAACCTGGTTCACCTGAATCGGCTAAATGATTCTTATTAATTTCATGTCTAAATATGGATCTTAGCATCATGCACTTTTACATTTGTTACTATATATTCACAGTTCCATCCTACAAAGAATGCAACGTGGGATCCATGGGATGTCCTTGCCAATCTCACGAGAGCACTGGATTGTTCCAAACAATATTATTATCAATATATATTTTAATTAGCTTAATAAAGAAATACATACATGACACACTCAAACGTTTTATGTCATGGATAATTCTATCTGCTAATTTACAAGGAACGCTAGCTCCTAGTAATTTTGTCAATGCTTACAGCAGCATAAACTAAATCGAGTATCAGAACATTTAAAAAAAAAAAAAAAAAAAAAAAAAAGCCCAATAAATGTGCCAGGAAGAATTTGGATACCTACGTTTTCTTAGGTTAAAGAACACCAGATAGCTAGATAATGCTTGTTACAAATTCATTACATACACTTCTAGGCTAGGTAGCTAGCAGTTGAAACCTACACCCTTGGTTAGAAATGCATATACTGTAGCTGTAGTATGTCTTTCAACAGGTTGTGAAAAGATGCTACTTCCTGTGTGAGGTGAATAAGTGAAAACTTAAGCTTCCAGCTTTTAGCATGCTAGGTGAGGTCACATGACGGACAAGCTCTCTCAGTGATCCCACTACAGTGTGTGTGTGTATAAATAGAGGTTTTATGTGTTAGGTGGTATTCTCAGTCTGTAATCAACATAGCACTCTGGTTTGGTGTATCTGCAAATGCCACCTTTCATATAGCCCCATGACGTACATGATACACTCATGCTGAAAATATGTTGTCATACACCTAACACAGGAAATATGTGTGGGTGTATGTTATATGCCTTGTTTCTGTAGGCAAAGGGCAAGGTACAGCATACATTCTGGAGTGTGCTCTATCTTTATAAAAAAATATACTATGTAGTAATACACGTGTAAAGCAAATACTATATAATATGCAATATTTACCCAATGTCACTTTAAACACTACTGAAAAGTAAAATGCTTTCTGCAGTGTTGTTTTGAGTTGAAAAACACACAGATAGTAAGTACAGTATGGCTTACTTGGAGAAGGCAAACTTCGGAAACCTAATGAAGTTTCTGATGTAGACGCTGAAGTTTTCTGCTTTTCCCAGCAACGGCACCCTAAATATCACACCATAACCATGACTCATTTCTTTCTTTAATCAGGATAAATTCCAAGAGCAAATTATATGATGGTGTAAGGTGCTGTTTTTCTTACTTTGGTGTGTGTCTCTGCTCAACCGGACACCAGCCATAAATTTCACATGTGCCTGTCTCATCGATACAGCGTCCCGTCTTCAACCCTAAGCCAAGGCACACGGCTAATTAAACATAAATTTCACTGTACCCTGCAAAGATTTGCTGTACGTTCTACAATAAAATCCCGCATTCAAAACAGAAAAATAAATGAATTTAACATTTACACGTCTCAAAAGACTTTACCGTATAGATACTGTAACACTGCTGACTATATTGTAATAACACAGTAAAACAGACATCCAACGCATTTACCTGAAGCAGCAAAGAAACCTGGTCTGGAATACTGTTCAATTTTTTTTGTAATGTTTTTCATTATTTTGTCATAATAGTTTTTGATTTAAAAAAAAAAAGCATAGCTTCCATACATTTGGCATACCTATGTAGTTAATTTTTGCTAGCTAGCTTGATGACTTGCCCACTGAAAGACCCACTGATTCTGTCACTGTTGTTCTCATTTTGTCTCATTGTGTAATCTTTCATTTTAGCAGTTTCTTATTGCTTAACTTGATTGTTGATTTTAGTCATAGTTAAGTTCTTATTGTGTATAAGAATGCTGTAAATATTAATTGCAGTAACTACCTGGCAACTCTGCTGCCAGTGAATTTACAAAGTATTTTCACAGTATACAATAAGGGTTACACAATGGTAGTGTTGCTGCCTCACAGCCCCAGGGTTCCAATTTTAGTATATGTGCTGCCTCACAGCTCCAGGGTTCCTGGTTCGACCATGAGCTCAGGTTCCTGTCTTTGTGAATTTACACATGTTCTCCACATGCGTTTCCTCTGGGTTCTACAGTAGATGGACTAGCTATGCTAAAAACTGCTCCTAGGTTTGAATGAGTGGATGAATGTGTGTGTGGCTTGTGATGGACTGGTGCCCCAGTCAGGGTGTATTCCCACTCCCTGGGATAGGCTCCTGATCCATCGCAAACCAAACCCAGGATAAAGTGGTTATTGAAGATGAATGAATGAATATAACATTATTCTAGCCAGGACAGTACCCCTCCTCACCAGCGGAGGCCAGGGTTGCCAGAGCTCTACCTCACTTCCTGACTTCTCAGTACAGTACAGTAATTATACCTGGAAAATTCATTTATTGCAAAGTCTTGCCAAACTTTACATTTCACTTCTGAGCCCACTATGCAGTGTTTGACCCTTTTCCTGATCTACTGTTTGCTCTTTTGAATTGGTCTTAGGTGCTTTGAAAACTGCCTCGTTAAT
Source organism: Pangasius sanitwongsei (assembly GCA_037576675.1). Lineage (NCBI taxonomy): Eukaryota > Metazoa > Chordata > Actinopteri > Siluriformes > Pangasiidae > Pangasius > Pangasius sanitwongsei. The sequence continues at coordinate 5,934,265 of CM075029.1, read as the reverse complement.
ACCACTGATCTAGTTTGTGAGTTCAGTTTGTATGCTTGGATTTTGTTTTAAAGTGCCTCTGTGCATTAATCTCTCTCTCTCTCTCTCTGGTCTGGACTGTTAGACTTCTTTACATCCCGGGTTGTTTTATTTCTTTGAAGCCAAAGTTCAGGCTTTATGATACTCAGACAGAGTTTCTTTAATTACTATGCCAAGCTATAAATCTATAAATGATAAATCTGAAGCTGGCACGATTAATCAAAAAAAGCTTAGGACTTTTATTATGCCCACACATCTGAATCTGCATATATATATATATATATATATATATATATATATATATATATATATATATATATGATCAAGAACAACCTTTCTTAACCATGATAAACTGGCACGTTTAGTAAGTATAATCATTCCTCTTACCATGACCTGCTATAACAGAATTTCCCTCTATGCAATCATCATCGTGCGAGCAGGCACCATCAGGGACCTTTGGACTCTGAAAGCATTCAAATGAACATGAAAATTACTACAGAGCTCACCATATACAACCAACCAGACATCTGAAAAAAAAAAAAAGATAAAATGACACCAAGCAGTTTAAACAAAAATAACTTTCCTACTATTGTGGTGATTTTTCATTTTCAGTCATACTCTCAGTCATTCTCTACTAAGCATGTGTCAGTCGTGTCCAAAATCCATTTTACTTGTAAAATACATCCAAATATGGTACTTAGGATTCTTACCTCAGCGCACAAGCCCAGCTTTTGGTTTGGAGTCTCAAGGTAATTTGTTACAATAAAGAAGACATTATCCCCCTTGATAAAAAAGAAAAAACAAACAAACAATGCCTTTTAAATATAGAAATGTAATGTACAATTTCAAAGACATGTAATTAGGATACACATAATCAATTATTAATCGTTCCTGTAAATAAAACATGATTGAAAAGAAAATTGAGAAAATATTATAACAGCAACAACAACAACAATAATAATAATAATTTAACATATTAAATGTTACATTTCAGTGTTTTTAAAATGGTATGGTAAGAGAGTTAGTCAGTTAGAAATTGCTACATTTTTCTTATTGCATAGGTGGATGTGTAAAGATAATATATAAATCCCTGAGCCTCTCTTTAAGAGTGGATGATTTTAGAGAGGTATTAGACCCTTTTGAACTTCCTGTGTACTTGTGTGCACTTATTCCTATTTTCTTTTTACCTGGGATTGATGATGATACTCACATATCACATATTCACATATCACATTGTCTGTGTTCTATCACAAGTCTTATTTGTTGGATATTTTATTTTATATTTCATGCCTATGCACATTTCTGTAAGGATGATGCTCTACCTTTTTGAACTTAACAGTTTTGTTGTAAGGGCAATAAACAGGAAAAAAGGTGTGTCCTCTGTATCAACTTTAAAGAGGCAACATTTTCTTTTAGTTTCTGTTTTAATGAACCTTGTAATATTCTTGTCTCTGAATGAGAAGATCCTAAACTAAAGCCCACACCTGCAAGTGATTTCATTAATGCAGACTTCATTATATCCACATAAATAAATTACAGTTCATTTGTGGTGTCAAATTGAAGCTGTTAATATGAATCATCCGTGCTATTCAAGATTCAAGATTTTTATTTGTCACATACACAGTTATACACAGTATAGAACTTGCAGTGAAATGAAAATCTGGCTTACTCCTCCTTAGACTGTGCATTTAAATAACTAAATTAAAATTATACTGCATATAAGGATCAGAAAATGACTTCATCCACAGCTGTCCTTTTCTCTGCATTTATGATTATTATATCCCTTCTGACATTTCTTTAAAATCACTTTTGCCTAGGGATGATGATTGTGTGCTTTTAATTTCATGCAAATCCAAAAAATTTTTTCATTACTCCCATCATTCAACTCGAGCAGTGCACTTACCTGAGAAGGTATGACATAATCTTCGGGGCTCCATACATTGAGCCCATGCAATGTGGTGTTAGTGACAGCAACGCCTTTAAGCTTTGTGAACACTGAGCTCTGGAGTACCTCTTCTCTCTCTTGGTAGCCTTTCTTCCATATGAAAACCCACCTACAAAAATAAGTGTTGCAGATAATGCATTTTAGGAATGAGACAGTCAAAGATCTACTGTTTATAATAATGCATCTTTAATGTCGTTGAAGAAAATCCACAGACAGAAAATGAGTGAAAGTTGTATATGTGGTTGGACCAGCTTCTGATTTTACCATTGCTATTAAGATAACATCTTTTGGTGGTTACAAAACTATTTGAATGATAAGTAGATATTTGATAGTAGATGTAGAAGTAGATGTCCAACATGTTATAGTAGAAGCAGATGTCCAACATGTTATAGTAGAAGCAGATGTCCAACATGTTAGAGTAGAAGTAGATGTCCAAAATGTTATAGCAATACAATAGCAATATAGTTATATAAGACTAATGTAGTATATTTTTTATAAACTTTTTTGACCAACCTGCTGATGCTAGCTATTTAACAAATGCAGCTTGGGGTTTGGTAGGCCATTTAACCCTCTGTGGGCAACAGTTCTAGTCTATTAAAACCATACGTAGGCCAACTTTACTCTTTTAAAACCAGGGCAAAAACTACCTCTGATAGTTTGCGAAATATGAGAACTAAAACTAGTGTAAGAAATAAGATGGTGCTCAAACCAGTCAGGCATGGCCAAAGTCACTGAGATCACTTTTCTCCTGATCTGATGTTTGATCTTAATATTAACTGATGCTCTTGACCCATCCCAACATGCATTTAGGAAGTGCTAGCTCAGTGTTTAAGATGTTGGACTACTGATCAGAAGGTCATTAGTTCAAATACCAGCACTGGCCAACTGCCACTGCTGGGACCTTGAGCAAGTTCCGTAACCCTCAACTGCTCAGCTGTATAAATGAGATAAATGTAAGTCGCCAAATGCCATAAATGTAAATGTTTATGCACTGAGCTGCTGCCTCATGATAGGCTGATTAGCTATTTGCATGAATGAACAGATGTACAGGGGTTCCTAATAAACTGGTCAGTGAGTGTATGTATATGTATGTGATAGATACAGTTTGAAAAGTAACCTAAAAGACAGCATAATGTTTACTGTGATGTGTCAGATGAAGGATGATATATCTCTATAGACACAAATATGTCTGTTTCCTTGTGGTTTACCCAATACCGTCATTAGTAATAGTAATAATAGTAATAGTTTTTTCATTTCGAAACTGCACATCAAATTAGGATACTTGAAGCAGACAAATATAAACCAAAAAAATTGAGAAATGAAATGAACTACAAATGAGAACAATGAATTGAAAGGAATTACACTTATTTCTAGATGAATGTTGCAATCTATATCTTTACATCTTTGGGAATTCATCTGTCCATGGGTTTCTAATTTAGTTACAGTGATAGAAATCACAGCACACCTTTATCAAAGTTATGATATTTATTATTTATACATTTCTTTGATGTTGAGGTGTTATCCTTATCTTCTGTACCTTTAATGTGTATCTTCAACCTAAATAGTATACCTTTTAAAAAGATTTAAGGTACATAATTGAACCGTAATTACCTTTTACAGTAAAGCTATGAAAGTGCATTATATGCACCTTACATGCTAAAGCCCAGTGACAAGGAACGGTAAGGTTTAGTACCAGTAGTTTATCCCCAAGGGATAAATTTAAATTAAAAGTTTATATCTAGATTTCTGTAAAGCTACTTTGTGACAATGTCCATTGATAAAAGCGCAATACAAATAAAACTGAATTAAACTGAATAGAATTGAATAGTGCCTTTTTTTCTGAGCGTGTATTTGACTGGTCCCTTAAATTGAATCCAAACCTCAATAACTCAAAAACAAGATATAAATCATGTCTAAATGGTCCTAACATGTTCTGTCAGTGCAAAGTTCAGGAAGAGAAAGCTCTATAGCTCTAAATAGTAGACAAATTATTTCTGCATATGGATATTTAAATAATGTTCATGCAATCTGTACTGATTTGGTCAGTGGAATATATTAAGACCCTGGTAGGAGTATCATTGAAATCATACTTGTATTTTTACATTTCCAAGAAGAAAAAAACAAACATAATTCTTACTTGTTACATTTTTTTAGACCTTCAAAACACTGTTTACCAAAGATCTCAAAGATCTCTTCTCTCACCCAGCTACTGACTAGAGGCAAAATGAAATTTTTTTTTAAAAACTCTAATAGTTTTAGATAAGTAATAAAAGTTACTTTTCACATTAAAACATGACTTAGTTTTATCAGGTGAATACTTTTTCAAAAATGGCTTAGTTTTTGTCAGTTGAATTCTTTTTCAGTACCCAAGCCAAAAAAAAAAAAAGAAAAGTGAAAGCAATGTGCTAGATGTGGCTTTTAAGCAGCCACATGTAGCACATTGCTTTCACCTTTAAATGAATTAGATTTTGATACACAATCTATTTCAAGTATAAGTTTAAATAGCCTATAATTTTTCAGGACTTTGTTTACTCCTTTTCCTGGAAGTTTGTGAACCCCTGATATAGGCTAAGAGACAACTGGACCAATTACTACACTTATTATTATTATTATTATTATTATTATTAGGAATAGACCTCAGACAAATGGAGAAGCTCAGGGATCTGCTCAGGGATCTGCTCTGAGCTCTGTTTCAGAGTCTGACCTGCTCTGAGCGTCTACAAATAGCGTCCCTGAACTCAGCATGGTGTCCTGGCACTTTGTCAAGCTTCAGCACAGACACCCGACACCAGGCTGTCAATGTGCCCCGTTATACCTCGAATCTTCTCAAACCTTCACAACAACTCCGACTGCTCTCATGTGCACTTACCCGAGTAGGTATCCGATCACTGCGAGCTGAAAGAGTCTGAATAACACTCCGATTTTCCTGTTTCTCGCGACGAAGAACTTCTGCGTCTTGTAGTCGAAAAGAGAGAAAAGTTGACCCCAGCCGTGTGCCATGCCCGGTACCGGTGAATAGCCAAGCGCGTGCCTTCCGTTTGCGTGTGCGACACCAAGCAACCTCTTGCGCGCGCGCGCGTGTGTGTGTACTGTCTGTAAACCTGGGCCAAGGACACGGGAAGTGGGGGTGCTGAAACGTGCTGCAGCAAACCTAACTTTCAGTACTCACTGAACTACAAGTTCTACAGCTACAAGTGTTTATTAGTGTTATATTAGTAATAACCATAATAATGGTAATATATAACCACTACACCTGTATGTTGCTCATAACTCCAGCACTCCTATCTAAAAGCCCTCCCTGCATCCCTGAACCAGGGGTTCTGACACTTTTTTTGCAGCCAGTTAACCATTTACCTGGAGAAAGAAATTCCACAGAACCCTAGAATACACTTTCCCCCCCAATATTTAATTATTAAGCTGGTCTAAATGTGTAGTGTAATATTGTGCCTATTTATTGGTTCAATAGAGTTCTATTCCTGAACTTTTCCCCCCAACAGAACTAAGTCCAGGTCGACATTATTTATTTGTATTACAGATCTTCTTGTATTTTTTTTTAATGTATTCAATTGCATGTCCAGTGAAATACAACAGTTGTTCCGGTCCACTAATTTGATTGGTCGAGCATTGTTCCAAGAGTGCTTATATTTAGTATAACCACTCCAGGACGTTTCACTGTGTGTATCTCTCCGCTCATCTGTGTTCATCACATAAAATTCCAGTTCCTAGTTCGAAACCGTTAACTATAGTAGAGTTAGCGATATCATCAGCAGACATAGCAAACGAGACTTTTCAGGAACATACATAATTTTTGACTTAAAATATGACCGTTCGTCAGATGAAGATGAAAAGAAAGAAGGGATGCCAATTTCACCAGAAGTACCTTTAATGGGAATGTACAAATCAATGTGAGCTAGCTAGCCAGTGAGCCAACATGCTATAAAGTGAGTCTGGCTTCTTTGGGATCTATTTCTGCTAGTGGAGCAAAAATAAAAAGAACATTTGGCCCTGTTGTGTCCGAAATGTCACTTACTCGATATTAATTTCTTGTTTATAGAACTGTTTTATAAAAGCATTATTGCACTTGCAGTTGTGTGGTTATAGTGAATATCAGACCGGCTATGATTAGCTATGGCCAAATCACAGCTGTGCTGATATTCCGGATAACTGCACTCTTGCTTGTGTGATATTGCTTAAATAATTCCAAAAGTTTGTGGACAACTGACCATCACATCCATATGCGGTCCTTCTTCAGACTGTTGTCACAAAGTTGGAAGCACACAACTGTCTAGAATGTGTTTCTTTGCTGTAGCATTAAGATTTCTTTTCACTGGAACTAAGAGGCCCAAACAAGTTCCAGCATGACAGTGCCACTGTGTACAAAGCAAGGCTGGAGCGGAAGAACTCAAGTTCTGGCCTGCACAGGGCTCTGACCTCAACCCGATTAATCAGTTACTACACACCAGGCCTCCTCACCCGACAGCTCCTGACTTCACTAATGCTCTTGTGGCTGGATGAGCACAATCTAGTGGGAAGCCTTAGCGGAAGATTGGAGGTTATTATAACAGCAAAAGGAGGACTAAATCTGGAATGGGATGTTCAACAAGCACGGACTACCTGACTATGCTTCCCTGACACCTGGGGGTCCCTGGACACCAGTTTGACAACCACTGGTGTAAAAGGGCTAGTAGCCTACAGTGGATATAAAAGGTCTACACACCCCTGTTGAAATAGCGGGTTTTTGTGATGTAAAAAAAAAAATGAAACCAAGATAAATCATGGCAGAACTTTTTCCACCCTCAATATGAAATTACAATGTGTAAAATTAAGTGAAAAACAATAAGAAACATTATAGGGAAAAAATAGGAAAAATAAAAAACTTACAATAACCTGGTTGCATAAGCGTACACACCCCTAAACTAATCCTTTGTTGAAGCACCTTTTGATTTTATTACACCACTCAGTCTTTTTGGCTAAGAGTCTATCAGCGTACCACATCTTGACTTGGCAATATTTTCCCACTCTTTCTCGCAAAAACATTCTAGATCCATCAAATTGTGAGGGCATCTCCTGTGCACAGCTCGCTTCAGGTCACCCCACAGATTTTCAGTTGGATTCAGGTCTGGGCTCTGGCTAGGACATTCAGAAACATTGATCTTCTTCTAGTTAAGCCATTTCTTTGTTGATTTGGATGTATGCTTTGGGTCATTGTCGTGCTGAAATGTGAAATTCCTTTTCATCTTCAGCTTACTAACAGACACCTGAAGGATTTGCACTAAAACTGGTATTTGTAGCTGTTCATGCTTCCTTCCAGCTTGATAAAAGCCCCAGTTCTGACTGAAGAAAAGCAGCCCTAAAGCATGATGCTACCACCTCCATGCTTCACCGTGGGTATGGTGTTCTTTTGGTGATACAAAACTCTTGGAATTATGGAATTATTTTACCTTTTGGAACTGGTCTGGCGTGAAGAATATGAGAGATTGTTGTCACATGCAGAGAGTTATCAGTACTTGTCAGATATTCCTGCAGCTCCTTTAATGTTGTCGTAGGTGTCTTCGCAGCCTCCCTGGTCAGTTTTTGTCTCGTTCTTTTATATATTTTGGAAGGACATCCTGTTCTTGTTGATGTCACTGTGGTGCTCCGTTTTCCCCACTTGTTGATGATGGCCTTTACGGTGTTCCATGGTACAGCTAATGTTTTGGAAATTCTTTTATACCCCTCTCCTGATTGATACCTTTCAACAAGTGAGATACCGTACATGCTTTGTAAGCTCTTTGCGGACCATGGCTTCAGCAGTCAGATGAAACCAAGAAGATGCGAAGAAAATCCTTCAGAAACAGCTGATCTTTATTTGGGGTTAATCAGAATAATTTCATTGATGACAGCTGTATGATAATTACTTTTGAACATGAGACTGAATGTAATTGGTTTATTCTGAACACAGCTACATCCCCAAATATGCATCCAGGTTATTTTAAGTGTTTTATTTTTCCCTATTATGTTTCTGATTGTTTTTCACTTGATTTTTATACATTGTAATTTCACACTGAGGGTGGAAAAAGTTCTGACATGATTTATCTTGGTTTCATTTTTTTTTTACATCAGTAAAACCTGCTATTTTAACAGGGGTGTGTAGACTTTTTATATCCATTGCATCTGATTTCAAATTCAGTATGAAAGTGAAAGCTACCATTACAACTTCATTTCCTGCCAACTTTTCAGTAAAGGGTGTAAAGTATGCACATGCACTTCACTCCATTTTGTTCAGAGCATAATCAGCAGGTTGGAAAATGAAAACTGAGAATATGTTGATCAGAGGCCGATCTGACAGTTAGACTTGAAAACTGTGGCTGAGCTAGGTGGGGGACGAAAATTACAACCTGCATGTTTCACTTTCTTAGCAACAAGAAAACTGCATATGTGAGCCTTCGTGGCAGAATTTAGAGCAGATCAGAATAAGCATAACCACCCACACCAGAGAATAAAGTTGTTCTATTGTTGTTCAGTTTCTAGCTTGTTTCCATATTAATCATCATTTTGCATACTGAAAACACACATGGAATGTACAAGAAATATAGCAGGTATTGTTTACAAGAAATGGGTAATGTGAAATGGTAAATCCAAGACCAAGAGGTGGAAATGTCAGCAAGAGCAGAAAAGTTTAAATAAATAGACTATTATACCTCAGATTACTGTCTGTGTGGAGTTTCTGTGCATGTACTCCCCGTGCCCATGTGGGTTTCATCTAGGTTCTCCAGTTTCCTCCCACCTCCCAAAAACATGCCAGTATGTGGCATGGCCAGTGTTCCTGAGATCTGCCCTGATCCGGATAAGCAGTTGCTGAAAGTGACTGAGTGAGAGATGTATTATGCATTGGCCACAATAATACTGGTATACAGTTCTAAGAATTGTCGGAAAAGCTGTAATACCCTCAGAATAGTCAAATTAGGCCAGCAGATGTCTATGTAACCAGGGGTGTAGACGCTGCAGTGGTTATTTTGGACCGACTGAATAGTGCCCAAATCAACCACAATTAAGCTGTTTGGAACCAATCAGAATGCACTGCATGAAGTCAGTGGCTGTTTTATGAAAACAGTGCGGTTTTGAGGGAATGAATTAGCTAAATTAGCTAATTTAGCTGAGCATGCCTATATGCACTGATTGCTACTAGCTTAACCGCATTGTAATATAGCTCCTTTATTAGCTAGAGTTAGTGAATGATAATACTGAAATTTCAAGCATACTTATTTATAAAGATGCAGATTGTTGCACGAAGGTTATAGGTGGCACAGAAGAAACGGATATCACAATATGACGGCATCAGGCACATGCTGTCACATAACATCTTATGTAATAATACGACTAAATGTAATAAATAAATAAATTTATCACTCATTGCACAAGGAATGGCACTTTGACAATACTGACTAATTGCCAAATAATTCATATGCACTCAACAGTTACTGCAGCTGATGCAGCTAACCTAGCTAGCTGGATCAGAAGACATATTCACACCAACAGGATGTCCTCACTTTGGATGACACAATCTACTGTATGTGATAAAGAAAAATTCAAGAATGGACATCTGACATGGATTCTATGTAAAAAACTACCATTAGAGCTATAATGAATGCATGTTATTCACCAACTAAATGCAATGTTGCCTTTTTACCAGCTGTGAGAAGCAGTATTGCTGGATGAGAAATAGTGTTCTGATAGAGAATACTGAATGTGGTGGTCATGATCTGCCTGCTGCTAAGAATAACACTACTAATCAGAACACTCACTAGCCATCTACTGGTCAAAGTGTAGAATTGTAGACAAGGTGAAATCTATTATAAGCTATTTCTTATGAGTTCAATAATCAGTTCAGGGAGACATTGGAAAAAAATTGTCTATATTTTGTTTGAAGTGTATCAGATTCTTGAGGTTGGTGCTTTGATGAATTTGATCCTTGGGAGAGTGTCTGGGTGTGGGTTTCTTTCTATAGAGTGGTGGGGAGTGGATGTGGGGGTTTGCATGCTACTTACTGACAGCTGTGTCCACCAAATGGCTGCTACGCCTGTGTATGTACCTAATTTCACAAGCCCACTGTTTCATTTCATAAGCCCACTGTATTAGAGAGCTTAGATGGAGTTTTGGTAACAATCTTCATAATTTTGAAAATGTTAACATGATTACATTTCCTGCTAGGGCCGCCAGACATGTTTTCAGAATAATAGCATAAATTCATTAGGTTCCTGCAAACTGATGGCCAATAAAGCTACAAAATGTTTCTTTTTCTAATAAAAGTTGTATTCTGATGTTCTAATGGTCATAAGATACAACATATTGCATAAAATGTACATTGGATCACTAAAAATTAAATTCCAGACACTTCTCTAGATATATTTTATATATTTATATTTTCTTTTATATATATATATATATATATATATATATCAGCTATATCTCTAAAATCAAATAACTCAAAATCTTTACACTAAAGTGTATGAAATGTTTTTCATTGTTGTTAAAAGTTAAAATTTCATTAACAACTGTTGAGTCTGTATTGAAGAAAAATGTCATTTATAATTAATTTAACCTAATTATAATCATACTCTTTTATGGATAGCTTGTTATACTAACATACATGAACAAGCTTCAAAGCATTCAGAAAGCAGTGAAGAGATAACCAACCAGAATAGAAACAAAACTAAATCCAAAACTTGCAGTTGTCACACAACCCTTTTATAGCCAAGATGTCAATCTGAAGACTGTTTAGTTACAGGCTTACCTGATGTAGCAAGAACCACTCTAAATAATTCCTGCTGACTGCTGTCAGTGTATTGGGTGAATGTGAACTCTGGACACACCACATATAAACATAATGCTGGAAAATGCTGAATCATATTTCGAGTGAAATTTGCTGTTTACTGTGTCCACACCTAATCAGAATTTCTGTGCATTCATATTGGTCTTCATGCACCTTTTGTGGCTGCTGTAACAAAACCTTTTACCCTTGCTTAAGTAAATATGGGCTCAGAGTTAACACAGTAAAGGTCAGCATTCAGAGATCATGGACCGAGTTATTAGCACCTACAAGCTTCCATACAGTACCCAAAATAGATGGGACAAACAGGCTAGACATTTGTTATGTAGTTATATTTATGTGTGCTGTAGACTTACCAATTAAATCTCTTAACACTGCAGCAGGCATCATTTTCAGATCAGAATATGCAAGATTTAATATTCAAATGTTTATTACCTACCAATATTACAGTTTGGGTGTTAATCATGAATTTAAATTTTAAAGCATGACATCACTAGCTTGTACTTTGAAAACAAGTCAACTTTGTATAGATTAAAAAGGTGAAGAGGAGCTAATTTTTAACTTTCACTTTGGTTTCCATTTTCACCCTTATGCATACACAGAAAAAGGCTTCAACACTTAAACACTGCAACCTACCACTGTTAAGACTTTATATTTAATTGTGAAAACCAAACACCAAACTTTTCAATGCTTAACTTATTCAATGCTTTATTCTGTTACATTTCAACACAAGTGGGAATATGATAACTTTAAAAAAGAAAAAAAAAAAAAAAAGGTGCATGTGAAGTAAACACTTTGTAAGAGGGATTACTTGAAGCATTTAAGACAAGACATTTAAGATATTTACTGTCCACCCCTGAGGCGGAGCACAAGGTGGAGGGTGGACTCCTTCTGGATGTTGTAGTCGGACAGGGTGCGGCCATCTTCTAGCTGCTTGCCAGCAAAGATCAGCCTCTGCTGGTCTGGGGGAATGCCTTCTTTGTCCTGGATTTTGGCCTTGACGTTCTCAATGGTGTCGCTTGGCTCAACCTCAAGGGTGATGGTCTTGCCAGTCAGGGTCTTCACAAAGATTTGCATGCCACCCCTGAGGCGGAGCACCAGGTGGAGGGTGGACTCCTTCTGGATGTTGTAGTCGGACAGGGTGCGGCCATCTTCTAGCTGCTTGCCAGCAAAGATCAGCCTCTGCTGGTCTGGGGGAATGCCTTCTTTGTCCTGGATTTTGGCCTTGACGTTCTCAATGGTGTCGCTTGGCTCAACCTCGAGGGTGATGGTCTTGCCAGTCAGGGTCTTCACAAAGATTTGCATGCCACCCCTGAGGCGGAGCACCAGGTGGAGGGTGGACTCCTTCTGGATGTTGTAGTCGGACAGGGTGCGGCCATCTTCCAGCTGCTTGCCAGCAAAGATCAGCCTCTGCTGGTCTGGGGGAATGCCTTCTTTGTCCTGGATTTTGGCCTTGACGTTCTCAATGGTGTCGCTTGGCTCAACCTCGAGGGTGATGGTCTTGCCAGTCAGGGTCTTCACAAAAATCTGCATTTTTTTTAATCTATATGGAAAAATAACTTATTAATAAAAACATTTAGTTTCAAACCACTACATAAAGCATAATATTTAAATGTACTTATTTACTAGTGATTACAAAAATTAACTTGGAATGGGAATACAAACGGAAAACGCCTATTTATGTCTAAATTTCTTTCAGAAATCAACATTTAAATTAAGATTCAAATTATCAACCCAAATAAAATTAGAATTCAACAACCAAAAAAAAATCAGATTGTGTAGCCTTCAAAATAACGGAGGGCGACCAAGGTTTTCTTTTCTTCAAAATGGCCACCGTTTATTTCTCTCAGCCGCCATTTCAGAACATCCGGGTTCTTTGTTCGAGAAGCGAAAATGATTCAGCAAAAACGCCCAGCGTCGAACAAAGAAAAACGAGGTACCATTCTGACTAGAACATAACCTTAATTTAAAATCTTTGTTTAAAAACAATTACAGTTTTACATTTATTTACTCAAATAAAGCGGATCGATTAAAAATAAGTCATTATACGTTAGCTAGCAGGTAAACCTGAACCTAGTCACACAGCTCATCAATTCACACACGAAAACGACATTACATCCCACATAGCACATCTGTTTAATTACGTTTGTTTGTATTAAAATAAATTCTTTGCGAAAAAACTGCTTACCTTCCGACAAAATACTTTTTGACGACTTCTTGAGATACAGATACCACAGCTCCTCTTTCTCTTTCGCTGGATACTACTGCAGAAGTCAGCGACGGCTACTGTATATATAGAATCTCTGCACAGTGACGTGACTCGACGTGTCATGTGCTTAGTTACTTCCGCACCTGAAACTAGTCCCTGTTTTTTCGGCAAAAAAAAAAAAAACAGTGTCACTTTATTATATTTAATTTATATATTGCTTTACTGTATATATATTTTTAATTTACATTTGTGAAAACTAATGGTTAAACTCGACTCTTCTGATAATGCGGAGTAATACAATCGCTGTAAAAACAGAAACGTCTAGAATGTACCCGATAGGCCCTCCCAATGCGGGACACATTGCTAACGATGATTGGTTGGCTGAGTTGTTTTCTGAAATGTCATTGGAGAATCATATGAACGGAATGTTGCTAGGGCAGAAACAGCAGTGAGCTGGCAACAGCTTATTGTCGGTGCCGGTGGGCGAATATGACGAAGAAAATAACTAGAACTGTCTGGAAATAATTTATAAAATAAATATATCTGAGGCAAATTTTATCTTATTTTAATGGTAAATGAGCTGATGGCAAAAGCCGCATTGCTCTTTATTCTTGCGTTGTGTTTCATCTAGCTTTACTTGTAAACTTAAGTGTGTTATAATGAAAATGGGCCTTACCACACTTTTCTTTTTTAAACTCTTTTGAAACATTTTATGTAGTTATAAAAAAAAATCATGTCAGCACTTCTCTCTAAACATGCCCTGTGTTTGCTGTGACAAAATAGGCCAGGCTCAAACAAGGCAGTACAAAGGTTTGTCCATTTACTCAAAACAAAGTTGTCTAAATCTGTGGTTAAAATGGCAATTATTTACAAATCAGGTTCAACATAATCATTTTGCTTTTTTAAGATTTTGATAATTATTAAACCAAGGTTATTGTGTCCTCTCTAAAAATTCACACGTCCCTCCAGACCCAACATGATAACAATTCAGCGCATACTAAACAAACCTGCTCTGAGGTTTCGTTATTTTTCCTGGTGCTTTTCCATTGTTGCTACTGATGAATCACTCTTTAGAGCACACAGTCTTGAAAAGCACTGAATAGTATGATACAAACATGAATGACTGTTTAAACTGCTTTGAGGAAACAACAGTGTACTGGTTCACACTGAGTGGATTACAGTTATTATGGGGTCAGGATGTTAGTCTTTTACTCAGACATCACACACAGTTGATAGAGTATCCTGATCACCATTTTGTCCTGTTCCTGAGCAGCCATTTTGTTGCTGAGAATAAACCAGAATGGTGGGGAAAGTGTTAAAAAGCAGTTTCTGGATAAATACCATGGTTTGATACCATGGTCAGGTAATGGTCATTGGGAAAACCTATAAGTGAGCATCTAATATGGGACAGTGCATATGGGACACAAAGAAATATGGCATTAACAGGTCACTCCCACCTCCTAGAAACACGCCAATAGGTTGGATACTCTATATTTCCCCTAAGTGTGAACGTATATATGTGTATCATACCCTGCTATAGACTGGTGTCCCATCCATGGTGTAGTGGTTCTTTGCCCAGTGTTAAGGCGTTAGACTCCTGGATCCACCATGCATCATGGGATTACAGAGTTCCTTGGCTACACAGCACGAATAGCTAAAAACAAGGACTACCTCAAAGATGCTTGCAATTGTCAGAACATGAACTGGACTCTTCATAATGACGTGAGAGGACCTAGTACTCATAACTATAAAACTGTAATAATTATAATAATAATATCTGTTTGTGTAAAAATGTCAGCTTGTTCTAGAAAAAAAAGAACGATAAACGATAAATCTGAAGTGTCAGATTTGCAGAACTTAGTCAATGGTGCTACATGCTAATTTTTACATAGCCTATTTTTGATAAAAAAACAAAAACATATTTGTGTTTAAAACAGAAATTCTGTGTTAAATGATGTTGAGTAACCAAATGGGTTATTTTTTTAATAGGCAACCATTTAAAAAAAAACAAAAAAACTAATTTTAGTCATTAGCTAATTATAGTCAATTTTCTTCAGGAAAGTATGTGAGCTTATGCTCCTCAAAACAAATGATGGTGTTGTTATAATTCACATTTTATGTTTTATATATGATATGATGAATGTCAGACATTAATAAATGTTTTTAGATTTACCCTAGTATTGTTGTGGTATTGGATATTGGATATTGTGTACTATACTTGTTACTGATAGCAACGTAAATTATAGTATCATGACAACCCTATTTAAGCAAATGATGTAATATGATGATGTAGAAAAGAAAAACGTGAAAAAATTAGTTTGATTGTTAAGCTTTGTCACTGTGGCACCTGTTGTGTAACTTGTATTGCAAAATCTGCCACTTTAACCTGAACTATGTTAGATATCCTGTACATCCTGTACCTTGAACTGGGTGTTTACTCTGTGTATATGTTTGTGTTCCTGGAACCACTTCACAACCTGCTTATCAGCATTTTCTATAATTAAATACTTGATCCATGACAACAGCAAACATCACAGTTGCAGTGTACACAGACCTCATGGCTAGTATTCTAGCACTAATGTTTCTGCTGTTATTCAGTGACCTACTCTCATATGGCATTAACTGTATTCATTTATTTTCTTCCATAAAATGACCAGAACATTACAAATTAATCCTGACTCAATCCTGACATTTTTAAATAAAAAGTATAATAACAGAATATTCTTATGTTCCATCTTATATAACACAGGATATGCAACATGTAGGGACTTGTTTCATTTATTATGGCAACACCATTGACATCCAATGCTCTGTCAGCAGACCAGGTCATGTGACCTACGTCATTCTTTCGTGTTGCCAGATTGCAAGATTTACCTTCACTGCGGCCAAATTTAATCACACATGTTAGAAACTTGATAATGTGGGCCATATGTTGGTTAAAAATGTACATATATTTTTTGCTTTTGCATTCTGACACATTTTAATTGAAATTTTTTTAATATCAGGAGTTCCAAACTTTTTACAGTCTAGACATATATAGAAAACCACAACCTATTCTTTACATAGTTATATTTTGGGAGTTTTGTCATTTTGTAGTTATGTACATTATAAAAGCATAGTAGAAAATATTTGGTGCCTTCATGTAAATCTAAAGTGCAATAGGTTTGAGTCCAAATTATATACCCTAGAAGTTCTCAAAGTGGGGACCAGGGACCCCCAGAGGTCCGAGAAGCACAGTCAGGGGTGTAAGATTTTTTTTTTTTACAGTTTGTTAGAGTTTGTTACAGTGGTGGAAGCTTACTGTATTAATTATTGAGTTCTTACAGTTATTTGACATGTCATTTAAATAATATGTTGACATCAGCAACTACAATATGTAGGCCTACACATAATATAATTATGAATGTAATGACAATTTTAATTAAAAAAAAAATGTCATGTGAGTGAAAAGTTAAGAAATGAAAAGTTCATCATCTTTAGCAACCACTTTGTCAGGGTCTTGGTGAAACCGAATCTTTTCTCAGAAACACTGGGTGCAAGGCAGGAATACAGTCACACCTAGGGGCAATTTAGACCTGCTGGTTCATCTACTGATATTTGTTTGGAAGATGGAAAGAAACCAGAGAACATGGACACACATGGACACAGGGACGAAGTGCAACTCCACACAGTTTACAATACAACCAGGAACCCTGTATCTATGAGTTGGCAATGCTGCCTGCTGCACCTAAACCATGCCAAATATGTATTTCAGATACATTTGAAGAAGTTAAGTGAAGTGTGGCCAAGTATGGTGACCCATACTCGGAATTTGTGCTCTGCATTTAACCCATCCAAGTGAACACACAGACAGTAGTGAACACACACACACCGTGAACACACAACCGGAGCAGTGGACAGCCTTTTTTGCTAAAAAAAAAAATAGAATATATCAAATTACATAGTAAGAACATGCAAAAATAAACAGTCAAATTATGATATATAGTCAACTATGCAAGGGGGAATAGTGGCTTAGGGGTTAGCACTGTTGCCTTGCATCTTGAGGGTTAAAATCCCGCCTCTTCCCTGTGTGCGCAGAGTTTGCGTGTTCTCCCCATGCTTCGGGGGTTTCCTCCCCTAGTCCAAAGACATGCACTTTGGTTTGATTGGCATTTCCAAATTGTCCGTAGTGTGTGAATGAGTGGGTGTGTGATTGTGCCTTGTGATCGATTGGCATCCTGTCCAGGGTGTTTCCAGCCTTGTGCTCCAAGTCCCCTGGAATAGGCTCCAGGTTACCCTGTGACCCTGTATAGGATAAGCAGTACAGAGAATGGATAGTTAGATGACTATGAGCTGTGCAGCTTTTAAGCCTTGATGAGGTTTAAAAGTCAGTGCAATCTGGCAACCCATGTACAGCACTCTGTAAAGGTCTCCTGAAACATTACACGAGCCTTCTGTTAGGAAACCGAGTCCCGAGTTAACAGTCGCTCATTACAAAAGACACCTCAGTGGGCTATGGAGGAGAAAAGGTAGGGTGTGGGAACAGACAGTAATTCACAGGTCTTTAATTACCACTTCGGACATTTGTAGAAGTGTAAAAGCACTTTAAGTAACTTGATTAAATATGTAGTGTTAAATGTGAAAGTGCATGCAGAAATCAGCATGTTGTTAACACCCAGATAGTGTGATTAAGTGTCCATGATCCTTAAAATCACAATCCAGACCACAGAAATAAAAGTTCAGTTTCCTGTAATCCAAGAGTGAAGGGTGATACATTTGTTTACAGCCAGGGACCCCTTTAAATGTAACATAAATTCCATGTTCCCCTCAGTACAGACTTAATTCATGAACATTATATAAATGTGTAGAGTAATATTTTGTCTGTTTATTCAAGGCAAAGAACTTTCCATCCCTGAACTTTACACTAAGAGAACAGAGTTCAAGTTGTCATTATTTATGGCCTCCTTGTTTATGGCATTATGATTAAACCCAGTCAATTCAAGTGACCAGTCACATAGACTAATAATTATAAGAACTCAATAATAAATACACTCCTGGGCAAAATAAATAAATAAATAAAAATAAAATAAAAAATGGGCCAAGCCCAAAATGGCAAAAAAAAAATCTTAAACTTTTAATGGTCTTAACAACACATTATTGGTCAGGAAGTTAGCAAGAATGAAACACATGTGCCACCATTTGCTCGTTTACTTTTGCTGCAACTGTTTAGGGAAAAGCTAGAAACAGGGAAATTCACTTATATAGTCTTCTTATGACTAGCCTTTTAAGAAAAAAAAAATCCCAGGAGATATTATTGGAGAATTTTGTACATCCAGACATGTTAGTTCGAATTTTATACATCTAACATTTTAATCATTATCACGATTTTACCTTTGCATACAAGAAGTCTTAGATTAGTCATAAGAAGACAATTTTTAATTTTTTTTTTAATATTTCCTTTTTTAAAATGTATTTATTTATTTTTACCCAGGAGTATATAACAACCTTGATAATGGTGGGTTAAGCGAAATTAAAAATCACAATTCTCTGGCTGTACACAGACCTCACTTTTAAAACCTCATATACCTTCCATTCCTCACCAAAATATAACAATAATTTGGGATACTTTAAATTACATTATATATATATATATATATATATATATATATATATATAAAATAAATTACACACACATATATATCTGCATACAGGCTATATATACACACTCTCAGAAAATAAAGGTCTCAAACTATACTTTTTCTTGTCGCTGGAGTGTTACTACTGAGGTTACATCTTTTGTACCTTTAGATTGTATCTTTTAGCTGAAAATGTGAATATAGTATAGCTTTAAAAATGACCGTGCAGTGGCATGGAAAAGTACAGCTTGGTACCTTTATTTCTGAGAGTGTCTACACAGAATGACATTATGTACAATAGACTGTGTAGACATGAGTGTCTGTGTTATGTCCACTACGTCTATCATGATTAATAAGTCCAGCCCCTCTATGACTACAAATACACTGAGTAGCTATTTGTAGCTAACTTTGCTCTCCGGTTGCATGTTATCGGTTAAATATCTATCTATACTTAGAGCCTGCTGGTCATTCTGGGTCATGTAGACTGTGAAATGGTTGTGTTGCAATACATTGCTGGAACTGACTGTCTTGCCTCCAACGTGACCTCTGAATCATCTTTCCCAGGAAAGCAGAAGGTCTGGTGAGGCACACAGGTGGCTGCCACTGTGGTGCTATCCGTTTTGAGGTGTGGAATTCTGCGGATTTGCACATATTTGATTGCAAGTATGGGCTTTTGTTAAGGTCAAGAGGTGCAAACAATTCACACTTTCCCACTAAAGCTGGAAGAAGCATGCTATCACTTTGTCTTTAGTTCTGCTTTCTGCACGAAAAGTTCCCCTTTTCCTGCATTGCATATAAACAGCTGTTGAATAATGATGCCTCTGTGTGTTCAGTTGTAGCATTTGTACCAAGAAGCAGAACCGCCATTTTATTGTTCCCAAGGCCCGCTTTACCTTGCTTCAGGTATGAGTCCAATACTCAATTCATAGACATGCAAAAGTCAGGAATTAATCATGGAAACATTTTTATTGCTGAATTGCCTTGTTTACAATCATCATAAAAATGACTATAGTAATTATCCAAATAATTACTATTACAAGTATGTACATATTTGTGCAAGTCTGAAAATCATTTTTGTTTTTGACCAAGTAATATTCACTTTATAAGCAATTTGAGTTTGCAGTGACTTACACTGACATGCACACTGTAACAAATAAAAATGAGAAAGGGAAAAGAAAAGGTCAGTAAATAAATAGTGCAGGTATTAAATGAATAGATTTTTGTTGTAGGTTGGACAGAATGGGAAGTATAGTAAATTCAATATTTCACATTACAGTATAAATAGGATGTATTGTGATATAATTACAATATATAATATATGTTGGCATATATTTTAATTATAATATTGTTATTATATTATTATTATATAAGTTTAACAGTTGGACTGGTGAGATTAATTCTAATTAATAAATTCTAAATTCTAATTTCTTGTTTTGTGCTTGTCTAAATGTAATTCATGTTGGAAATGAAGTAAAAAAAATGTAGATTGCTGTTAATATGTACATATATGTTTATATATATATATATATATATATATATATATATATATAAACAATCATTTGCTTGAGTCTGATACTTTTTCTTGAAGTTACTAGAATTTGCTCTAGTATGATAGTGTGATTAAGTGTCCATGATCCTTTAAAATCACAAACCAGACGACAAAATTAAAAGTAAAATGTTCCTATAATTATATTCCTGAAATTTTTGTTGAAGTTACTATGAATGTTACGTAATCGTTTGCTCTAGTCTGATACTTTTTCTTGAAGTTACTAGTAATGTTACGCAATCATTTGCTCTAGTCTGAAATGTTTCCGTGAAGTTACTAGTAATGTATAATCATTTACTCTAGTCTGAGATTTAGAATTGATAAACTTCTAGAGTGTGTGAGAACGGGAGTGCCTGTGGGCGGAGCCATAGCACTCTCCAAGGGAAGTAGTTTCCTTTTCAGGCTCTTTCATATTTAGCTGCTTCTGAAATTGGCATGGAATGAACCAAAATGGTCTGAAATGGGGTTACATTCCCTATTCACTATTCAGAGTCTGACCTGTTATAAACAGATAGGATACCAAACTCCGTGAAACTAATCTAAATAAGAAAATAATCTAGTGTAAAAGATTATTGCCCTGTTAACTGACAAAATAAAGGAAACTCTCCTTGAAAAAAGTCCTTGGCGGTGCTTGATTCACTAATCTACAAATCAATCTGGTAGCATTTACCGCATGACAGAGATACCGTATCAAAAGCCATTACATAATTTTTTTGTTAGAACCTTCATGTGAAACCTTTCTAACTGGGTGTGTTTCATAAAAATGACACAATTTTAAATTTATACTGATCCTCAAAATATACATTCATACAAAAGAGACCAATAATGATTTAGATCCATAAACACTCAACAGTAGCTGGAGGTTTCTAGAACATACTGGTACTGTTAATTATTTGTAATGTTTGTGAATTCATTGCGTCACCAAATTATTGCTAAACAGATATTTTTCATTTCATTCATTAATGCAAAACTTTATTGACTGGCTGACTCATGTGTTTCAGGGCTCAGAGAACATAACCACGTACACATTCAATACACACGCAGCCAAGCACACGTTTTGCAAGATATGCGGTGTGCAAAGTTTCTACACACCCCGATCGAATCCTGACGGCTTTGGTAGGTCACACAACACACACTCAGACACTCAGACACACAGACATGCACTTGGGTTCGAATTAGGAAAATAACATGGCTGCCAGTAGAGATGGGCGAATGATCAGACACACGATTACAACATATCAAAATTCATGATTGAAATCAATAGATCAAAATTCAAATTATTATTTTGAGTGCCATGAAACATGTAAGGAATAAAACACAATGGGCATGTGGTTATAGGAAAATAATCAATCATTATTTTCCAATAACGGCATGTCCCAATGTGTTGTATTCCTTGTATACCACAGCAGTTTATAATCTGTAAGATTATAATTACAAAAGACACTTTTTGTACATTTAATCAGTTTATAGTTAATTAATGTTGTGGAACGTCCACAGAAAAAAACCCAGTTCACCCCCAGAATAACATACAGCTTATTACTGAGAAATTGGAAAGCACAAACTCCTCTGTCCTGAAGACTTTCCTCTGGTGGAAAACGTACTCACTTTTAGAAAGTGCTGACACTGGAGACTGCTTCCGTAAATGTTAAATAAATTGTAAAATAACAGCATGATTTTAATCCAATTATTGTTATTCTTAGATTCTATAGCATGACTGCTATGGTGTAAATTGTAATACTGTGAACCGTGATAAAAGATTAGGCCGTTATTGAGATATGACCTTAACACCAACGTATTCTTGGTTGTCAACAAATTTGCTCATGGACAATGAATAGCTGTTAGTGAGACTATATGTGACGTTTGTAAGGTCATAAGGTTTCTATTTGGAAATACCATATTTAAGACTTGTATATGTATTACGTGTCATGCTTTAATTCTAGGTGTGGCTCCGCATTGCCTGGACCCTGGAACAGTAAAGAGTGTGACAGTTGAACATTTCTGTGGGGAGAACTGGGAGGAAAGCATGCAGAAACACAAAACTATCAGGAGCATGTCCAAGCCTACAGAAGAAGCCAAATAATCTATTAATACACAAATGTGATCTTTACAAAAATTATTAATCATTAATTTTATTTTGGTCAAATTTAAAGGATAGGCTACAATAGCTACCTCTAAAGCAATGGTTCTGAAAGTAGAGGTATCACTTGGGATAATTATGAGGCCCTCTCTGAGTTAATACAGGTGTATAAGGCACAGCTGGAATACAGAACCCTTGTTTTAAATCACCTATTATTGTAGTATTACTCATATTCTGTAGTGTTTCATACACTGGGTAGCATGGCGCTGAGATGGTGCATGCTAACACACTTGGAAACTAACACACCTACTTCCAGAGAAATAATCATGACTTGTCAGACTACCTGACTAAAGAGTCAGTCAGATTATAACAGTCTGCTGGCTGTTATCTGTTGGCTGATCCCCATGTTCATTTGGTTAAATCTTAGGATTTTAATGAAATAACAGTGACACAAACTATTTACAAAGTGTATTCAGGTATACAAAGTTATTTGGTACAGTACACACAGTCTTACTCTTGTGCACAGCAGATTAAAAACAGAACAAAGTCTTAAGCTGCTTTCACACTGCATGTTAGGCTATACAGTATATATGGTTTTAGCAAACATTCCACGCAAGATGGAATGAAATGTTTAAATAATGTTCCATTTGAACAGGTTATGTAGTTTTGAAGGTATTTAAAGTCCAAGAATAATTGAACTGTGGAGTGTGAAAGTGGCAGTGGTAGTAGAGTGTAGTAGAGTAACAAAACACAGAACATGCAACAACTGTAAACATTTTTAAACATTTTTTTAGATAAAGCAGAATTTCAGTAAATTGATGTGTGTGTGTATGTGTGTAGGACATTTCTTATAAGGATGAAATTGTAAAAAAAAAAAAAAAATTGTGAAAAAAAATCAGTGCTTTAGTTTGGACAGTCACAGTGTACTTTCATTAGAGATCATTCCTTCTAGTAGAACTTCACATCCTTTTTCTGCACGGGCATGGCTCGGAAGGTGTTGACGAACATGTAGCGTGAGAACAGAATGTAGAGACGTCTGAACCAGAGGAGCTGGGAGCGGTGACACAACATGGCCTCCTGTTTGAGAAAGAGAGATGGCAATCAATAAAGAGCAAACCTACAGGTTTCAGCATGCACAGGTTAGCAACATAAAGCCAAATGTGTTGAAAACGCAGACCATTTGTTTTGAGAACACTGACAGTCTCCACACACACACACACACACACACACACAACTGCCAGGACTTAAAATATAACCATCTACATAGTACTGGGCATCTGATTAATTTCCTTTAGCACAGCCTGATTGGACCTTCAGCGAGGTAAATGTGTCATTCCCAGATGGCTGTTAAGGACTGGTTAATAATTACACACCTTATGATTGTAAGGGTTTTCAGTTCCAGTAAGTTCCATTAGTTCACTTTCCTTTCCAACATTTTGTACAGACTGTACAGAACTCTGATGATGGCTTCTAGGCCACTTACAGTGTTCCAGATCATATTTCATTCACACAGCTTTTGAATTCAATTCAGATTTAGCTTTCGATCTTTAACTTAGGACAAGAAGTGAAAGGCACAGCTTATTTGGGAACTTTAACACAAAGCTTCCTGGGTGAAGCTCCTTCCTGAGCCTGGTTGAGAAGACGGTGAAACTTTGTTTCCTCACCTTAGCTTTTTTGTATTCGTTTGGTCCTATGATGCAGCAGAAAGACGAGGGTAAGAGCCAGCTGACTGGCAGCTCAAAGATAGACAGATACTTCCTGAGGATGCTAATTGTATGGAGGGAGAGGACCTGGCAATCTGTGAGGGAAAAAAAAAAAAAAAAACAGTGCAAATTAGATTTTGAGAAAAGGTTTGTCCAGGCCAAAGCAGAGCGATTCAACAGTGTCCCCTGGTGGGACTTTTTCACTAATGCTACCTTTACATGCTTCAAATGCTATTTCCAGCTTGAGAAGTTATAATTATGAAATCTTTGGCTAACATTGATCTCTATCTTTCTAGCTTCTGTACACAAATGTACACAATGCAAACAGTGGATACAGATGATCAATGTGTACTTAATGTAAGTTCTGTTTATAAAAATAAACAATCACCTACAATCACTGAAACCATCCTTTCCTGCATCATGACAAAAGAGTAAAGCTCAGTGTCAAGTTGTAAACCTGGGCATTAAAATAGTTTTAATGAATTTATGTTCATGTGCATCTCTCATGTCAGCATCTCAAATTGACCATAATTCTGATAGCACATGAAGGCAGCATAACTGCACTGAATAACAGCAAACAACAGGTGGCGCAATTCAACCAGAAATCTCAACCCAGGGTAGCTCTCTGCACTTCTACGCACAGCTGACACAAACTTTAACAGAAATACAGCATGTATGTATGTAATACAAACTCACATATATGACTTACCTTCTGGTATTCTTCCAACAAATGCTAGATGACTGAATAGAAGAAGAAGGAAAAAATAGAAGCCAGTATTAGATGTGTACAAAAATTCAAAATACAGTGATGAAGATAAAATCAGAAATACTAAACTAATACTAAAAAGTTGAAAGTTAATACTATGAAAAACATTGGAGGGAAAATGAAGGCAAATAGTGGTTCGTTTAAATGCATATTGAGTGAACAGACACCTTTCTGAACCCTTATGAACCCTCTCGCTCTATGACAAGCAGGCTCGCATAAGCACACACATACATGTGATTAGAGGGAGCGCTAAATCCATAACGAAGTTCCTGGAAATGTGGCGTCCTTGTTTGGCCCACCACAGTGCCATCTCCCTCTCCGTCTCTTTCACCCAACTGACCAAATCCGAGATCAAATTTGATCCATCAGATGATCTACAAAACGCATATTGTATTTAAGTATGTACGTTTGGATTTACTTTTTTTTTTTTTTTTGAATAGCCCAACAACTAAATAAATAATAACTCTAAACACACTTCACAAATGCTACAGACATGGTAGTGCTCAAGCAAAGAAAAACAGCTCACCACAGTAATAATACTCTCATCTGACTCTCTGAGCTCATTCAAGAAAAACACTAATCCTGGCTAGGATCCAACTGGGAGAGAGGTCAGAACAGTGGGAACATACTGGGCACTGCAACACATGCATGTTAAACTCGAGGACTACAGACTGCAGAGTTTCTCATTTTACCTTATTTATTTATTACACCAGATTCAACTACCAACGCCTTTACGTTTTAAATTTCGTGTCTCAAAATAAAGAAAAATAAATCTCTGGCTCTGTCAAAAAAAAAAAGGCATACTCTGCTTATTACTCATACTAAAACGCTGCTCAAAAGCAGTATCTAGTACACAACAGTATGTATGAATATTTTCAGTGCACCAACAACAGCTGAGTACACAAGCTAAATTCCCAACAACCAGAGCTGAACCAAAAGCTGAAAATGTCAGTTTCAAAAGAAAAGCTAACAGTGACAGCACCTATACATGTAAAGACGACACTTATACCCTGCTATGTTTTCATCTGCTTCATGTTGTAGTGAAATGAGAGCTGCAAAAATGTACCTTAGCTAATTTAATACCAGTGTGAACAAGCTAATGCTAACAGATCATTATTAGCAATGGCTAAACAGCTTGTTTGCTTGACTGCTGTGGCTTTATTAGTTATTACTAAATTTAGACATTTAATCATCAAAAAATTTCCTTAAAAGCTCTTTACTTCTTAATGGGCTGTCATGGTTTACTCAACACAGTACAGACATTTAGCCAGTTATGCTAGCTAAGCACTGCATACTATATTTCATAGTAATATGAGAAAAAGTATGCAATATACAGTACACACTTGTGAAGTTTGTGGAAAACAGGTAGGTCATTTTGAACATAACATTTGTATGCTACAGTTAACTGAAAGATTTACCTGAGGCAACAAATTTACTATACTAAGAAACAGTTGTTATCTTGTGGCTATCTTGTCAGGCCGAGTTTTCATTTGCTACTTTGGCTGCAGTTATTCTTTTAAAATTAATACTAAAGTCTAAAATGGCTTTTACTACTTTAAAATTAATATTTGCTTATATTATTGGCTTAAAAGTTGGGTCTTTATAACTGTAAAGCCATTCTGTACAAAAATTAAGTGGTCTGGGTTAATTCAGACAGAACGGTCTCCATACATTGCCTTGCATAATTATTCAAATTTTATAATTTTATAACCTGGTTTGAAAAGGACTTAATCAGAATTTTTACTATTTGATTTACACAATATGTCTAACATTTTAAAGTACCTTTTGTTTTTTTTTGTTTTTTTTTTTGCACAGAAAAAGCAAATATTTGCTGGTTGCATAAGTATTCACCCTCCTAGGTCAATAATTGGTGGAACCACCTTTGGCTGCCATCATATAGGTCCCCCTCCAATAATGGCTTTCTTCTGACCATCTATAAAACCCAGCATTGTGCCATCTGAGCTATGGATCACCCCAGCTCCTTCAGAAGTACCCTTGGCCTCTTGGTTGCTCTACTGGTCACTGACTTTTGGTGGATGGCCTTATCTAGCCTTGCCATATTCTTTCAAATTCTTTGTAAATAATGGACTTAATAGTGCTCTGCGGGATGTTCAAAGTTTTTGCCTTATGTTTTATAACTAAATCCTGATTGATAATTTTCCAGAAATTTGTCCTGGATTTGTTTTGATAGCTACGTCGTCTTCATGATGCTACTTGTTTAGGTATGTTCTTTAACAAACTCTGGGGCTTTCCAGTAACAAGTGAGATGATGTGACACTTTAAATGTACAGAGCTGGATTCCAATCAACTAATTATATGATTAGTTGAACTGGTTGCACCAGAATTAATTTAGGGGTTTCATAGCAATGGGGTGAATACATATGCAATCACAAATTTTCTGTTGTTTTTTTTTTTTTAAGCAATTTTGCCAACTATATTTATTTCACCCCACTTTGACATTACATACAATTATATGTAGATTCATGACATATAATCCCAATTAAGTACTAGGTGTAACACTACAGAGTGTGGAAAAATCCAGGAGGCTGTATACTTATTTAAGGTACTGTAAGTTACTTTGATTGAAAGGTGGTCAAAAGGCTGTAGTATACCAAATGATAATTCTTGCATACTATTTGCAAAAAACAATATGAAGTATACTGTATACAAGTGACATTTCGAACCCAGCCTCAGCAGAGGATGCCCCTCCAGGAATAAGGTTTGACACTTCGGCTGTAACCCCACTTCACAGGTTATGTAGTCTAACTTGAACTGAATGAAATGGGATGAGTAAAGTTGAATCAACTGATTCAGATATTGTCATATGTCAGAGTGTGTCCATGTTCCAATACAGCCACAAAAACCTCTTCACTTCCCAAACCACTAACCCTGGTTGCTGTTTGCCATCTTCCCAATCCAAAAGGAATAAAAAAATGAAGTGTGTAATAAAGTTGAGAACAAACACGCAGATGGCTGTGTATTACCACTTCTCCATGCCGCTGTAATGAGGACAAGATTTGGACGAGACAAAAACGCTTGGCTTGCTCCCTTCCGACCAACCATTGCTCAATAACCAAACACGGATTTCTTTAGTGCGCAATTCCGTTGGGGCGTATCGCAGGAACCCTGGTCGGGTTTTTATCTCTGTGATTCCAGAGAAGTGACCTGTGCTTTGGGTCACCACTGCCTTATCTTAATGGACTTCACTGGGGATTTGGACTTCACTAACCTTGTACAGAGGGCAATCATTGGGTGTGAGGATATGGCGAGTTCATCGGACAGTGAATCCGTATGTGTATGAAGCGATCAGCGATCAAAGGCTGCACACTTTAAAAACTTTTCCTACTCATGATGAATTGCTGGAGTTAATGATGAATTGGTGCAGTAACAGATAAAGCTGTCTTTATCTTATGGACCTGATTTTGATGGTGTGTCTTATTAATGAATTCCCTCACCCCTGTTATTAGCTTCCTGCTATCATTTTCCACATATATTAGATTCTATATATAAACATTTATGTCACGAATGAATCAAAGTGAAATAAATGGGTTTTCATTATTTGGGTTGAAGCAAATGTTCTCCATAAACACAAACTGAAACACGAACTGAAAACTCTGCTTGACTAGGATGAAAATAAAGTTACCTGAGTGCTTTGTAGATGGCGATGTGATTGGCGTGCCCGCTCACTCCTCCCTCATCAAATGTCAGCACCTGTAGAGACAGTCGTAATATTAGATCTGAAAAATGGGGACAGGTAAAACATGTTCGGCAATCACTGAAGCATTTGACACATTTCATAACGAGTACACGCACTGTAGGATTAGCTTATGTATGCCTTGTGTAAGAATCATTTTATATGACAACCCAAGAAAATGGGCCAACGTTCTTTTTGCCACAAAAGTGTTACAGACCGCTCACTTCATAACACCTATCACAGCTTCTTGACAGCCTGTCTACCATCTGTAGGGGCCACTAAAACTGAATGGAACAAAAAGACTTCATTACTTGAGAATAAAAAAAAAAGGAAAAGCTATGTACGGACGCGTTCCTGAAGGGTTCTATTCCTCTTGTACCACAGCAATTTGCCAACAATGACCATTTTTTCTTATTAATTAAAGAATGACACGTTGTACTTTTTGTCCGTTATAGTTACGTTTAATGTTCTGTAACGTCCATGTTCCTGTTATCACTTCCATTACAATAGCTATAAACAGTTGTTCCTTCAACCGCCTCTTTTTTCCTCTCTCATCAAGACAAAAATAGCAGCTTGTCATGTTAGGGAAATCGTAAATCATGTCGGAAAACTTGGCTTTACCTCCGACTGCTACAAAGTGTTGGCAATGGAGACTCCTTCCAAGAATGCTAAATTTCCTACAGAAAACTTCATCATATCAAGAATTACACATCATTTTTAAAAAAATCCATTTATGTGCAGTGTTCAGATTACAAGTCCCTATTTATGCTGTTACTATAGAAACAATAATTCTAACGTATTAGAATAAGCGTGTCAGTATAAACTTTGTAGCTGGAACTACCACTAAAGCCATGCTGTTATAGAAATTACCAGTCAGAATTGTGAGCACTAATAATCAAACTGTTATAGCGCTGAGCTATAATTCTCATTAAGTTAGGTTCCATGTTGCTTCAGGCTTTACTTTTTTGTTAACTTTTTATTCCTTGCTAAACGAAACACTCTACATTTCAAACCCTTCTTCGCAGCATATGAATTACAAATGTAATTCAAATATGCTCCAGGTGAATTTCAGTACCCCAAGCTAGACGTAAATATTGTATGTAAAATGTATTGCAATGTGAACATAACACTTGGCATACAAGTGCCAAGAACTGACATTTAAGTGCTTTTCCTATTTGTGCTATTTCATTGCGGGTTGGTGGGGTTAAAAAGATATGAGAAAAATCGGAGATAATCTGCTGAAGATGCAGCATTTTTGCCAAATGTTGGTTTGGCAGGGAGGCAGAAATGCACGGCATGTGTTTTTTCACACCAGAAAGTTGGGAAACCCCGTGTGTTCCTTATACAGCTGACTTGAGTTGGGCCTTTCTGCTGGGGTTTGGGTACATGATGAATTTTTAGACTGGGAGGGAAACAGACATAATAAGAGAATTTGGTGGAAATGTAGAACGTTGCCAACGCAAACAGGCTGAGGGAAGCGGCTTCTACAGACACGAGGTGGGAGATTATATGACAGAAATCCACACACTGCATAAAGTGGAGCAGAGCATTTGTATGAGGAGGGTATATGAAATGGTCATCACCTCCATCCAAAAGTAAACATGCTGTGGTCAGTGTATTGATCCTATTGTCCTTTAATTGTTCCATTGTGTAAAGTATGTCTTGAACCATAAATACTGAAACACAGACAATAAAGGGCCAAATGCAAAATTTTTTTTGCAATGACCACAATGTTGTGCTACAATAACAGCCTTTTGCCACTAAATGTCATTTCATATGTGAAATCAAAACAAAATAATGGCTTTTGTCAAATTGAGGATTTGCATGTTATGCTTTAAATAAAAATCCTAATAAGTTCGTTTGGAGTGTGTTTGGCCCAGCAGGATGGGAGGGACACTGGCTTGGTGATGGTGAGATTGCGTGTTTACACATGCTCATGGAAATATCAAACCGGAGTCGTTTCGTAACACTGCTTGCTCTTTCAGGCCATTTGTTTGTTGTTGTTTGTTTATGCAAGTCTTCCATGCTTGGGCTTTTAATCAGAGCCTTAATGGCCTGCCAAGGAGAGAGAGAGAGAGACAGAGAGAGAAAGAGAGAAAAGAAAAAAGAAAGGAGCTGTATGGGATAAAAAGACAACAACAAAAAAAAACTTTGTTCAGATGTTGATTTGAAATTCCACTTGGGAAATTTCCTGGAACGCTTAGGCAAGCCCGATAAAAATCTCTGGGTTAGCTTGCTGGCGGCCCAGGAGAGGCCAGGAGCATTGTGGGATATTAGTGTGTGTAATTAGGAATAAATACAGATGGCGGATGTCATGCTAGACTGTATGGATTAACTAGACTGGTCGATTAATTAAAGCACCCCATCTTCCTGCATAAAACACAGCCATCCATGAAGCAATCAAAGCTGCGGTGTTGAAAGTTGTTGCTTTACTTTTGTTCTTTAAATGTAAATGACTGAGTGAAGAGTCAAGATCTTCTGCTAGATGTTCAAGGCAGTTGGTTTGTCATATACAGACGGGTGATCATTTAAAGGAAAAAAACCATGACAGAACACGATTGGTGACACGATTCGGGTACAGTTGTTCCCTTAAAGCAAACATATAATTGTTGATGTAGTGAAGCATTCAAGAAGACGTTTAACTGCTATAACATAAGTAATAACAGAAGCCAACTTGTTTCCACAACATTAACTATAAACACGGTGTGTCATGTTGTTCTTTAATAAATAAAAATTGTTAGCATTGGTAAATTACAATAATTACAAATTATTGGTATAAGACGAATAGAAAAC
Organism: Pangasius sanitwongsei; assembly: GCA_037576675.1. Lineage (NCBI taxonomy): Eukaryota > Metazoa > Chordata > Actinopteri > Siluriformes > Pangasiidae > Pangasius > Pangasius sanitwongsei. The sequence continues at coordinate 5,903,090 of CM075029.1, read as the reverse complement.
TTTGGGGCATGCTGTTATAGGAAAATAATTAACTATGGGGTGGTAATAGTAAATCAGCTAGCTTCACATCAGGCCACGTCACACCACCCCTTTGTTGATTATTTTCCTATAAAAGCAAACCTGTTGTGTTTTATTCCTTACTCAGTGTCAATTGTTCAATTTCTTGTTTAGGTAATTTACCAAGACTATCTGAGGAAAATGTTGATATTCCTGACAATTTAGTACCCTTCCATTGTCACAGTGTTATTACACTGTCTGTATAAAAGCTATGTTTTTCATCCAAGTCATTAGCTAGTAAATGCATGGCGACTATATTTCCCAAAATAAAGTTCTCACCAGGTTAATGGAATAAGTTGTGATGTGTTTAAGGATAAGTGATGCGGTCAGCGCGATGCTCCACTCAGTCTTTGGGTCATCCTGCAACTCTCTGTAAAGGGAAAGAGAGAAAGAAATGGCACTATATATCACTGACACCAATAATAATTACTTAAGTGGTAGATGTGCCATTTTATTACTTACTGGCTAATGACTTCCAAATTTCAAAATTCATCAGCCAAAACATCTCCCATTTTTCTCCCCAATTTTGTCTTACCAATTTCCACTCACTAGCTAACTCTCCCCTAACACACAACACAATCTTTCTGAACTGCTTCTCATGCTGTGTCACAGGGCAGCGTAACTCACTCAGATGAAAGTGCTATCTACCCTCTTCTGAATACATGAGCCCACAGACACCCATGATTGGCTAGTGTCGCTCTGACTGACAGGGGAGAGAGTGTATGCCATCCCTCCCACCCAGAGAGCACGGCCAATTTTGCTCCCTTGACTCTTGGCCACGGATGGCTGTGACATCATCGAGATTTGAACTCGTGATCTCCTGATGGTCAGGTGAACGCTTTTCTGTTGCACAACTCAGGAGCTAACCAAAAAATTTGATCAAACATATAACAATACGCAGATAATCTAAAGAAGGTTATTCTTCTGCCTACTTTCGTTTATTGCATGTTGTCTGATTGTATTTCAGTATGTTCTGCAGCTAAGCTTTTGCAAGCTGTGAATAGAAAAACAGTACACAAATAGCAAGTTACAAGAGTAGCGATAAACATAAACATAGAGATAAACTGGATGGAAAGTAATCATGCTGTGCAAAGAAAGTGTGCATGATGCTCCTTATGCGTTACATACAGGGACTACACAATATACAGACTTTTTTATGAGCAGCACTGTAAGGTTATCCACCAAGGCAGCTGGTAAATTAACATAGTTACCATTCAGTGCCTAATTATAACCATATTTGGTGGGTAAGCAAGAGCCAGGCACAAAAAAACAACAAAAAACATTACTTTCTGTAACAAGTACTTTTATACCCATTACACATGATTTAATATTTTATGTTCACAAAATTTCACAAAAGAGTCATTCAGAAACTACTAACCTAACCTGATCTAGCTTGATCTTGATGGTTTGTCTGCATTTGGCACAGTTAATATTGTTACATTTTCATTTTCATTTCATTAGCTAACAATTCCTTTTGTGCACCAGTTTTGTTCCTCCATGCGTGCAGTTAGCTATCTACAGTAGCTGGCTTATTTGTAGCACACAATGTTGGTAACTTAGCTAGCAAGTGAACCTATCTAGCTAGTTAATTAACTAATTTCTAGAACACTATGCTGGTAACTTAGCTAAATTAAATAACCTGTCTAGTGAGTTAATTATCAAATTTCCAGAACACTGTTAGTGACTTAGCTAGGAGGCTAACCTATCTACCTAGCTAGTTATGTACTTTCTAGAACACTCTGTCAGTAACTTAGCTATCTAGCTAGTTAACTGTCAGATTTCTAGAACGCTACGTTGGTACCTTAGTAAGCTAACTAACTTATCTAGCTAGCTAATTAACTCATTTCTAGAACATTATGTTAGTAACTTAGCTAGCTATATCTATCTATTTAGATAATGATTTTCTAGAATGCTATGTTGGTATCTTGCTAATTGTCTAATTTCTACAACACTATGTTAGTAACTTAGCTAGCTAGCTAATCTGTCTTTTGCCTGCTCTTGTAGGTAACCCATGAGTATGAATTCTCACAAATAAACATTCTCACAAAATTTATTTTATGACGCTTTCATTTTTATATTTATTAGCCTATGCTAGTGGCTTCCACAGATATTTCACTAATATATTACTTTCCAGTAATATTACATTACTTATTACAATGTATTACTACAAGTTGTGTCATAACAGGTCATAACACATTACAGGCTGGTGAACTCCAACCAAAACTGTACCAGTTGTTCCTCCAGAGATTTTAGGGCCATGAGGGCGGTAGTGCGAGTGTGTGCTGGTAGGCCCAGTGTGTGTGTGTGAAATGATTTAGTGCTACTGTCCCACATGGCGCAGCTGGAACGCTGCCTACAGGCCCCTTCTGAACCCTGGGGTCGGAGGTTGCCTGGGGCTTTGCCTCCCATTCATTTGAAAATAGAGCCCAGAGAAAACTTGGGCCATCATGCATTGCTGTCTCGCACATGCACAGACACAGACACACAAATAGCTTTCCCTTTCATCCGGACACCCTGCTCAGCCAGCAATGTATTGGAGGTCAATGAACCTCTATCTCTCTGGGCAATCTTTCACAGCACCCCTCCTCTCTCTGTCTTTCTATGCCTTGTTTTTCCATCTAGTTTTTTTCCCCCTTTCTTGCACAGCCTCTCTGTGCCGACATCAAACATGAGCGAGAGACAGAGTGAGAGAGGCAACCAGGCGTGCAGAGAGTGTTTCAGACATGCTGGGGTCACTGCAGTTCAGCTGAAATCAAAGTGCTGAGGGGCATCATTACACAGAGAGCGAGCGGGGCAAAGAGCTTAACCGTTTCCATCCCATTCCAGCTCAGGAACTTCAGTTTAAGAGTACTGTACGTGTATGCAAAAAGGCTGCACCACACATGTCACAATACCAACGTGAATGTGAAAATGCCTCCAGTTACATACTTATGTGATATTTGATGCTATTTTTCAGAATGCTTTAACGTAATGTGAATTCCGTACAAAATGGTTTGTGTTTAAATTTAACAAATGTCTTATTCATATACATGAACCCTAAATAAATCAAATAAAATGTTCTACATACTGATCTTCTACATCTACTAGATTAGTAGCCTATATATTAAAGGTACATTAGGTGATATTAGGTCTTAGATTCAACATTTTAAATGTTGACTCCCCCCATACCCACCCATGGTTACGAAGCTCCGCCCCAGGATCTATGACAGGAGGCATATTGAAACACAAACAAGCATTCCAGACTGTACATCAGTTTTCCAAATGGGTTTTCTCAGCCAATTAATACACTTGTGCTGAGGCCACAGCTTACACTTTATATTTCATCATGTTTTACCTATCTTCTAGGTTTTTTTTATACAAGTAAGAAATAAAAAAAATTGACTATTGCACCTTTAAAGGAATAAGAGTAAGGAATACAACACTTCAGGACGCGATGTTATAGGAAAATAATCCATGGGTTGGGGTGATAACGTGAAGTGGATTATTTTGCAGTAACAGCATGTCCCAAAGCGTTTTTACAGCGTTCCTACACTAACATTTTTAAAAGTTTATTACAGAACAACACATAATATTTTATGCATTTATAGTCAGCTTTTGCGAAACAAGTTCCTGTTATCACTTACGTTATAGCAGCTATAAACAGCCATTCCCTCACCATCCTCTCTTGTCATATTACCAAGAAACTGCAAAGCCCTTTGTTCTAAGAAGACTTTACCGACTGTTACTAGGGACTTCTTCGTTCCTTAGAGCAAGCCTCAACGTTTAGAACGTTTCAATGTTTGTCTTTGTTAAATAACAACAAATCTGTTTATTACAAGATTAAGATTATGTCCCTTTCAAGGGCCCTTTGAAAGGCGTTACTATAGAAACGATCATGTATTAGACCACAGTAATATAAACCTGTGATTTCTGTCCTTCCAATCAGAACTACACTTTGGTATAAAAGCAGGTAAAATGTTTAGCCTTTGAAGTACAATTTCAAAAATCCATGACTATTCTTACCATGGAATAGATTTTACAGGCTATATCTAATGCACAACTAAACTTCTACTTGACTGGCCAAACTTTTCTTTCTCTGTCTCTCACTGTACACATTTTTTGGCAAAGTTACAGCAGTAGGAGATCGGATAGGATGACTCAAGCTTGGAATCGGGTAGGCGTGTCTAAACGTTTGCCACTGAACATGTCAAAAACAGCCTGCAGCAACATCTGAGATCAAGGTCAGAAACAGAGCAAGAGACAGAGAGAGAGAGAGAGAGAGAGAGGTATGAGGGTAAAAATGTAAAAGACAATAAGTTAGGCCAAGTGGCAGAGCTGGCAGCCGAGAGAGAGAGCGAGAAAGAGAGAGGTATGAGGGTAAAAATGTAAAAGACAACAAGTTAGGCCAAGTGGAAGAGCTGGCAGCCGAGACAGAGAGAGAGAGAGAGAGAGAGAGAGATTGAAAGGTATGAAAGGAAAAAGGTAAAAGAAAATAAGTTAGAGATGAGAGAGGGAGAGGAGTACAAGAAGGTGAAGGAATGAGGAAGCTGTCGAGTGAGATACAGTGAAACATAGGAAAAAGAATGAAAAAGAATGATAGAGGTATGTGAGAGTGATGACGATCAAGTGAGAGCGAGAGAGAGAGAGAGAGAGAGAGAGAGAGGAGGGTGAATTGCCACCCTCCATCCTCATTCTGTCCCCTTCTCTCAGCTCATAAAGAGATTTGGACAGTGGTGGCTGTTCTGGTCCATGATGGATATGGCCACAAATCAAACACTAGCCAGGGTCACTGAGGTTAGCCGCGGGTGATACCACCTCAGAGCGGGTGATGAGAAGGTGTTTGTAGCTGAAGGTGATGGGAGGAGGGATCATTTCTTTTTCTTTTTTTTGCCAAAGGGGTGTGGTGGAAAGACAGAGATAGAGGAAAGAGGGATGGTGGCCATTCAGAGTGTTGGATGGTGTTTAAAAGAGGAAGGGCCAACATACAAGCTTGATGCACTGCTATAGGGAAAAGGGGGATGGATTGGAAGAAAGGAAAGTTCAATGGAGTCACACATTTTTTTTTTTAATATATATAATGGTTTGCCTGCACTTTGAATGTCGTGACACATGACAGAAACGCAGGTTTTATTTCCTTCCCCTCCCACTTTTATCTTCTACTTACACTAGATATACTAATAAACTCTTCTGCATTTGTGCACGTCGACACATTCTGCAGCACGTCCGTCAGGGCAAGATAAAAAAAAAAAAAGGAAAGAAAACAAAAGCCAAATTTCATTCCAGCATCTGCAGTATGAAATTTTAATGTTTTCTTGCTTTGAACGATCTCATTCCAAATCAGATGTGATAGGTTTATTATCGGGCTTTTGAAGGAGATGTTTGGCCGAGCGGCAGAGCTGGCAGCCAAGACGGAGAGAGAGAGAGAGAGAGAGAGAGACAAAAAGAAAACAAAAGACACATGATCTACCTGACCTTTCTCAAGTTGGATTGAGTGTTAGCTTCGCTATGGCAACAGTGCTAAATGGCCCAGAGTAACCTTTCCCTCTCCCTCCCTCTCTCCCTCTCTCTGCAACTCTTGCATGTGGATGTGTAATTGCTTGCAGGCATGTGAATGTAGTGGTTGAACTTTGGCCTACTGGAGTTGTGTGTGTGCGCGTAGGCGGAGAGGGGGGCATGCACCAGCACTTGTTTTGTCTGGTAACATGGGAGCACAAGCCTTTTCCCCAATGCATGCTGGGATATCTAACAGGCTGAACTGATTTTGAACTCTTTTTGCATGCAGGACTGCTAAATTCCCCTCATTTTCTAATTTATATTTTGATCTGTTTTTTTTTTTTAAAACATCCAAACACATTCAAGGCAAGACATAACAATTTCAATCACATCAAACATTTTTTTTCAGATTTCTGAATAAATTACACCTATAAACATGTCTCCTCTTAAACTGCAGTAATAAAAAAAAAATGATTTCACTTTTTTGTTCACTCGCAACCATAGCATTTTTGGAAACTAAGCTCCACCCACTAGGTACAATCACATCACATCATGTCATATATTCCTGAAAAGCTCAGTTCAGCTTTTGCTCAGTTTCAGCAATGTGGAAACACATTAAACCACATTGTATTTTTTAAATTCTCCTCAAAATCATTTCCTTCTATATTCAGAACCAAAAATCTCTGTTTACAGATCATGAAATTTTCATGAAAAAGTTCATTCCTGTCCTTCATTAAAAAGATATTACAGAGGAAATTATTTAAAATGTTAATTATTCTTGGATTTAAATGCTGTTCTAAAAATGGCATAAAATTTTTTTTTACAACAGTGATAGGTTTATTATTATCGGGCTTTGGAAGGAGATGTCTGGCCGAGCGGCAGAGCTGCTTTATTATCGGGCTGTAATTTATGACATTTTCTTGATTAAACAATAAGGAAATGAAGGACAAACATTTCCATAAAAATCTTTCTCTTGAGAGCATCTTCACAAACGAAGAAGAAAAGATTTTTATTTCTAACAACATCAGCACGCTAGATTGTTGGTTTTATTAAGTATGTAAATGTGTACATATTTAATTAGATGACGAAGTCTTATTTGCATAAATGAATAAATAATTAAAAAAAAAAAAAGTTCCAATGCAAAAAACACTGGTAAGAATATCAGTAATCACATGGCATGTCTTGCCCTCACATTCAGTAAAAATGATACTCAATATGCATTTGTTTTACACCTGATATTAAGTCAGAACCTACAAATGAATTAAAACTCTCATTTACTCTGCTAACAAAACAAAAAACAAAAACAAAAAAACCTTGGTACTGCAGTAGAAGCATGATTATTGTGTGATTATTGTATGATTAATGTTTATCTCTTGAAATAAAATCCATTCCAAATGTTTCAGATGGAAAAATGGAGCACAAAAGAAAAAAGATCCATCTTGTTGTCTTGTGACAAGCTTTTGGCAGCTAGCGTGTTTCCCGTGCCGTCTGGCGATCGCATTAAGCAGCTCTTCTCCGGACCCTGGCCTCAGCTCTCAGCCCCCGACCCTGAGTTCCACCCCTGACTTGCAGCCATTGAATCAGACAGGATTTATTTTCCACCCAATGTATAATTAAACACAGAGGATCTGAACTCGGTATGCTTAGAGTTTACACTCGCCTCCTTTTTTTGCAAATGTTTCACTGAAATTTGGACTTCTGGTTTGGATCAAATGTTCCCTCTAGAGTACATGAAAACCCGGCTGTCGTGGCACTTATATAACACACGTCAGTGAGAAATAATGGACGATTTCATTTAAAGAATTTAGAATAAGCAAATTAAACAAATTGAATGCTGCTGCTCTGAGTTAAATGTTCTGCTGCTGGACGGGAAAACTGACATGACCTTATCATATAAAGCACAGATGAATGATGTGTGATGAATAAAACACTTGGAGGTGTGCTGGTATAGGATAATAATCAACAACGGGGTGGTATGGTACAGCTTCATATGAAATGGAGTTCCTGTTACCACCCGGAAGTTGATTTATTTTCTATCACAGCATGTACTGAAGTGTTTTATTCGTGTTGCACTACAGCAATTTGCCAACAATTAACATTTTTTATTTATTAAAGTTTATAGTTACATTTAATGTTATGGAATGTCCATGAAACAAGTTAGTTCCTGTTATTACTGATGTTATATCATCTATAAACACTTTCCCATGGTGCATTAGAATGCTCTGACACTGGAGACTCCTTCTATATGCGTTAAATAAACATCTCTCCACAGAAAGCTTCCACATCGACCATATCAACGATTGTACATTTTTCTTTGTTAAACAACTTCATGATTTTTAATCTGTTTATTATTAGGTTTAGATTACATGGAGCATCATTACTATGGAAATGATAACATATTCGAACATGTGTGTTCATATAAACTTGTGCTTTGTCTTGCAGCAGGAACTACTGTCAGAGCTGCTGTTATAGAAAAGTAATCAATATCTTCTGACCAATCAGATTTGAGAATTCAACAGCACTGAATTGTGTTGAGCTGTAATAAAACAGAAGAAGCTCCAAGCGCTCAAAATAGGCATCAAACCATTTCAGCTAAGACAGCAGCAACAGGAAGCATGGTGTAACAAGAATGCATGAAATAACAAACTTCTTTGAGGAACCTCACCTCCTGTCCTGTCTCCTGTCTGAAAAAAAAAAAAAAAACTGGAGGAAGGAATGGAGATGAGAGGGAGGAGGGGGAAAAGAGGACAAGAACTCTGTGCTCATGTCTTCCCAGCAGACAGGTGGGCTGAACACACAGACAGCATCTGCACTCCACCTCCATGAATAATACAGAGAGGCAAGAGAGAGAATATAGAGAGGTCATCTTGGCACATACGGTTGGGGCGGGTAAAGGATTACCCAGAGTGCACTGCACCGCACAAGCTGTCAGCATAGCGTAGGTGGCGAGGGAGAGAGGGAAGCAGGCAATCCATGTGACCTGAAATTGTAGCATCACTAACAGTCTAACTCTGTGTGTGTGTGTGTGTGTGTGTGTGTGTGTGTGTATTAGAGAGGCAACGATTAAGCTTGAGGGCTGGGTAATATTACACACTCACTAGTCCTCTCTGTGACCTCTCTCCTGAGCCCAAATGACCTTGCTGGATTAACACACACACACACAGTAGTTCACTGAGGTTGAGATTGGTGTGAAACTTGAATAGTTTAATGAATAGAACATCTTCAATGGTACAGATTCTACAAATCTCTGCAACTGTACTGGAAGGATGAATACCAAAAGCATGCTTAAATGTAACCACAAAAATAAGCCGAATAATTTTTTGGCTACATCAGTATTTATGCTACATGATAAATACCAATGTAAGTGATAACAGGAACTAACCTGTTTTGTAAACATTCCACCACTTGAATTGTTTTGGAGCTTGGAAGCTGACAAAAATATTTGAATATGAATTTTACATTTGAATTATATACACGTCACATTAAAAAGAATAAAAAATCCTTTTTTCAGTGGCATAATTACATTTTTGACAATGATTTGACAAGAATTTTCCTGAGATTTTATATGATTTTGAAAAATCAGATCCCAAACACAAATCTCAAAAATACAGATTTTATGTAAATGAAGCCAAAGGTGACGCATCAGAATGCTTTCACAGTGGTGAAGCTCAGCATTTAGCCAATCACAGTCCTCTGCCACACACACGTCCAGGAGCGTGAAGTGAAGAGACGTGAAGTAGAGTTACGTGGAGGCAAACCGTTGCATATGAACCATAAATGCATCTAAAGTTTATAAATACCTATGAAGCAGCTAACGATTGCCAGGAAACTAATGTTGGTTTAGCCTAACTAGCTAGAACATTACCTTAATAGTTTCCCTAGGCATATACTAAGCATCGAGCATTTAACATCACTGTAGAAAGTTAGCTATTTGGGAATCGTCGATGCTTTAGCTTTGGCCTAAATTATATAAAATCTGTATTTCTGAGACTTGTATGTAGGGTTTTGATTTTTTTTTTTTTAACTCAAAATTGTAACCTGTAATTTTGAATGATATGCTTTTTAAAGGCAAATCCTACCCCTAGCAAGTTTAAAACAAAGGAAAAAAAAATGGACAAAATGTCAATTTATTAAATGCACTACAGAAAAAAATATATTTAATGTCACATGTATGTAAGTCAAATAAACAAAATTCATGTTCAAATACTTTTGCCAGCTACCAAGCTCCATATAAATGAAACTATAACAAGCTTAAAAAGTACAACACTTATGAATACAACATACCGCGAAACAAAAAATGAATGATATTGTATTTTATTGGATTTCAGGTTTAATTTGCCCAGGGAGCACAAAAATGAAGAGGAAACACAGGCTGTGGAGTCAGCGCTACAGAATCCTGACAGACCAAAGCAACATTCATGTATCTTGAGGCACTAGAAAGTTAACAACATAATTCATATTCAGTTATGACCTAGAAAAGCATAGAAACATCTAGAAGGCCATTTTATAGGAGAGATGATAACTGTATATCTGTATACAAATATCTGATATGGGAGAAATATCTCTTACATATCAAACACATACACTATATTACCAAAAGTATTCGGTCACCCATCCAAATGATCAGAATCAGGTGTCCTAATCACTTGGCCT
>CM075029.1:5865628-5892808 GCA_037576675.1 Pangasius sanitwongsei | reverse complement strand
CAAAAGGTGGACCGACATCATATTGAACCCTATGGGTTAGGAATGGGATGGCACTTAAGTTCATATGTGAGTCAAGGTAGGTGACCGAATACTTTTGGTAATATAGTGTATATAGTAATATACAGATACAATATACTTTATATATACATATATATATATATATATATATATATATGTGTGTGTGTGTGTGTGTGTATGTATGTGTGTGTGTGTGTGTGTGTGTGTGTGTGAGAGAGAGAGAGAGAGAGAGAGAGAGAGAGAGAGAGAGGATGACAGCATAGTGCCAAGTGTTTGAGTTCACATGACACGAGTGGCCCAGTTGAGCCTCACTGCTTAATCTCTCACACACACATTCGCTCACACACATGCTCACACTTCTTGGAAAACTCCCTGCTTCTGTGTATGAGCAGTGGGTTTATCCGAACTAGACCCCAGACACATCTCCCACCAAATTCCCAGCTTATGTTATATACATTTATACCACAATGCTGGTAAATTCTCGAATCTGATTGGTCAGAAGGTGTTAACTAATTTTTGTGTCAGCACGGCTCTAACTAATAGTAGCAGTGTAAAGCTTTCCGACACGGGTAATCTTCAGGAAAGAGGTGTTTGCACTTTTCCGGTTTCTCTAACATGATAAACTGCATTTTCTTCCTTCCTTTTCCTTTTCTTCCAACTTGTTCACCTGCCAATTCCCACCCACCAGCCAGCTCTCCACTATCATACAATAGATAGCAAGAGGTGAGAGTGAAGGCTAACATGTGCTTCCATCAGATACGTGAAGCCAGTAAACCACATCTTTTTGAACTGCTGCTCATGTTGCATCACAGGGCAGCGTGACATACTCAGAGGAAAAGCGCTATCTACCCTCTTCCGCATACATGAGACACCCATGATTGGCTAGTGTCGCTCTGATTGACAGGGGAGAGAGTATACCACCCCTCCCACCCCTAAATTTGCTCCCTTGGTTGTGGCATTTGAACCTGCAATCTCACTCAGCAGCCCAGCTTCATTTTTTTTTTTTTTTGTCTTTTTAAAGTTCAAGAAAGAGAAAAAAAAGACGCTGGTGAGGGAATTACTGTTTATAGATGCTATAAAATAAGTAAGAGGAACTTACTTGTTTCGCAGGTGTTCCACAACACTAAAATTTTTTTTACAATTCAATAATTGTAATTCTTGGCAAATTATTGCAGTATAAGAGAAATAAAACACTTCAGGATGTGGTGCTATAGGAAAAGAATCACGTCGGGTTAGTAACAACAACTCTTTGTGTCTTTGTGTGTGATTATTTTACTATAACAGCATGCCCGGTTGTATTTTATTCCTTATTTATCTACTAAGAGCCGCCGCATGTTACATGCATATCGTTTAAACAAGGCACAGTTTGATGTGTACCTTGTATCTAGTCTAGTCAGGGGCACTACTAAGTGAAAGCAGAATCCAGAATGAGAGCAAAGGAAGAAGGCAGAAATATGTTCTATTTCAGCAACAAAATGCTGCTAAACTGGAACCAAGAACCGGTGCCATCAAAGACTTGGATTAAGTGCCATGTTCATTGCCATGACAACTATTTCATTACTAAATAAGACCTGAGGGTTGAACGTTTTTGAAGGTTATTGCTGAAAAATTTGCAACTGTGAATGACCAAAATAAAGGGGAGCTACTTTGCTAATGATGAGTAGCTACATGATTGTAATAAACATGTGAAAGTGATAAAACATATAAATAAAGCTGTCATTGTTTACAATATTGCTGTATGGTGTACAAACACCATACAAGATTTGATGGTTTGGATCTCAAAATGGTGGAAATGCAGACCGGTTTTAAAAATGTCCCTGAATCAGCACAGCATTGCCGTTCTGGTGTGTATGTGTCAGCCATGGTATAGTATTCCTCAAGCAGTTTGATGGTAGTGCTGGTTTAACTTTGCTTTGGAGTTTGAATCTTTGAGATTTGAACTAGAAATGCCCTGATGTTGCTGTGTTTGAGAGTTGTGCCTGTAAGAAAGTGTGCTCCATTTAAGGCATTACACCAGAGCCCTGATTTTCCTGAGTTAACTTGGACTGTTAGTGCCTGGGGTTAGGGTGGACTTTGGCTGGTGGAAAAACAGCTCCAGTGGTTGAGGTTTTGTGTTGTGAATTCCAAATCCCAGCTCTGCCAGAACACCACTTTTGGGTTCTTGAGCAACGCGCCTGACCCTCAAGAGCTCGGATACATGCTTGAGTTGCGTGCTGCCTCGTTTGTAAGCTTCTGGACAAATGTGTCTTGCCAAAGAATAAATAATATAAAAAGGAAATGTAGAACATGACAGAATTTGTGTTACGTCCTGGATTGTTCCTCAGCAACACTTGAGGTGAAGGACGAAATGACCATTTGGTACACGGCGGTTTGGCGGACGAGGCACTGTATTTGGTGGAAGGGGCTCTGCCAAGAGCCACACACCAAAACTCCCCACATGCTTAGGACCAAAAACCTTTCTTTTTTTTTGCCTCATGGATTTTTGGTAATATTTAAATCAGCTGTTCGGTAAATACTCGGTAATCCGGGTGTTAGCTGTTCTCCGTGTATTTCTGTTACATGCTTAATGAAGTGTTAGGCCTTCCAGAACAGACAGCGCAGGAGATTTCAATCATAGCTGCGAGACCTGCGAACTTGCGCGCGCGCACACACACACACACACACACCTGCTTTATATAATTGCTTCCATAGCACATTTCTTGGCAGGATGTCAGGTGATATTCTTAGAACATCTGACTCTGATCTGAAGAGATCCGACCACAGCCAGCGACAGACTGTAAATGAAAGGTATTTGAAAGGCCATAGGGAAACACAAACAAATGGGATTCCTTAAAATTCTAAAATGTCTAAATTCGGGCCAGAATATCTGATGTTCATTTTGTGGTTCATGCTCATCCGATATCTGAAATATCCATAAATGACACAAAAGACGTTTTGCATTACAGTGCAGTTCTGTTCTAGGGCAAATGAAGTTTCTGAGTAGATGAGAAGCCGCACAGGTGATTTTCCTACATTTCACTTTTCCATCTCCAGCAGATTTATCATCCCAAGCGATCAGCCCTCTTTCTCTACACAGCTTGATGCATAGAAACCCTGACCTCAGTTAATAAAACTGCTGGGTCTCTTTAAAGCAGCAGCCGGTGATCTGGGCCTCCGTTTCAGCCTCTGGTTTCAAAATCTGAGCCACAGCCAAAGCATGACATCATCCCTGTTTGAGCAGGATTTGCGAATGAGGATTTATCCGCTCATTCCTGTTCGTCTAAGGAACAAGGAACGAGGAGGACATGAAAACGAAGCTCAGAGTAGCCTGTATTTTAATGCTTGGGAAGACTAGGGTATAATTTCTGGTTCACTGAAATTACAGGATAAATTGTGATTTGGAAAAAAAAAAAAATAGTGTCAGGACATGTAGGAGTTCGCTCCTTTAACGTGAACAAAAAGGTTCATATCCCACTGTTTGGAGCTTGAACGATGCCCTGGGGATCTCCTCTTCTCTGAGATCTGATAGTCACGACTTCTACAACTTCTCCTTTGTGCTTAATGGTTCCGGTGACAGAGGGGGCTAATACATCAGCCCGGCTGCTCTAAAGCTCTGTTGTGGTCCGAATGGACAGCCTTGATTTGTAGCCTGACCACTGTTTGCTCTTTTGGTAGCCAGGGGAGAAGGGGAGGGTCCGTGCCCAGCATGGTAGGCCCTTAATGACTCTGCTTGCTGGGACTGAGAGCTTGGGGGGTGGGGCTCTCCGTCTGAGCTTCACTGTTTATTCACAGACCGCAGAAGGAACGCCTTGAGCGCCATGAGCGGATTCGGCTTTATTGTCAGCGCTGAAGGCTGATGGATGAGGAGACACTTGATTAGCCTAATGGGGCAGTTTTGAGCCTCATGTATTGTAAATTGCATTGTAAATGCTGAACTACTTTAAGCATCAAGTTTCCACTGATGGGAATGCACATCTCTTATTTCGGATACATTTCTGATGTAAGAGCTCAGAGATGTAATGTAGGCTTGAAGACAAGAGCTCTGTCAGTTAACATGACGTGTTAAAATAAAATCTGATTCCCCAGTTCACCCGTTTTATTACCTTCATTAGGATCTCAAACAATCAGCGCTCTTTCTCTACACAACTTGGTTTCGATTGGAAAATACGTCAAATCTGATCCAATTGTGTTTCAGGTGATTATCTCCCCTGAAATCGAAACTCTAAGACAGATCTGTACATCGTTTTGTTGCATAGACTCAAATTGGATGTTAGCAACAAATATTTAAAGGTGCATTAAGTAAGATTATTAGTTTTTTTAAAGACTAAATCTCTAATGGTCAGGTGGGTTCAACATTTGAATGTTCATGAAGCTCCAACCCCAGGATCTTAGGTGGCCCATATAGTGTCTATAAAACACAAAGTATCTTTCCAGACCGGAAATCAGTTTTCCAAACTGGTTTTTATCAGCGACTTAATAAACTTTTCGAAGGTCACGGCTTAACCCATTGTTTTTATCATGTTCTGCATAAAGTATATTTCAGGTTATTTGTACAAGTAAGAAATAAAAAAAAAAACAACAACTATTGCACCTTTAATGGAATGAATGCAATTTTAGAATGCACTATACCATTCAGTTAAATAACCATTATGTGATAAATAAATAAAAATCTAATAACTAATGAATTGTTGATTTTATTTCAGATCTTACCATTGTATTGCTGGAAAACTATCTAATACATTTTGGTTCTGCTGATGGTATTTTCCTTATATTTTCTTTAATCAACAATGAGTGCCTTGGAAAAAGTGCATAAAGAGGTGCCAACATTGCTGTCATTTTACCCCAAAAACCCACAAAAATATTCCAGTGGATGAAACAGCTCCGTGTCGACAGCATAAACGATAAACATCTTGAGTTTTCACTGAACAGAGACCATAGCCCCACCTTCTTTTTTCTAGGTCCAAAAAATTCATAAGTCAAATTTCACCTAAAGAACGTTGGCATGAAGTGAAAGTCTACAAGAAGCAAATGCATTTCTTTCACATCCTAATTCCTTTCCCTTTCAGTGAATTTGCTTTCTGTTCAAGTTTATTCAGGATCTGACCACTGTTTTAGCATAGTTTTCATAGTTTTTTAGCATGTCTCCTGGGGTCACATGAAAAAAATGCGAATGCTACAGCTAAACCATGCATGTTAGCACCTCCAGAGAGTGTTGTTGCTCTTACTTGTTGTCAATAACAGTGACTCGGTGAGCTGGAATTCCCAAAACAGCACAGCTGCCAAGCAGTTCCTCTTTACGCTGGGCCCCTTGATTGTAGTAATTCCCTAAATATGACAGACATATTGATATGACGTCATTCCTGAGTTCAATAAACAGTACAGTACAGTAAATTCATATTGTATTGTAACACAATCAGCTGCCACTTTAGTGAATCAAGTACACCTATTATTATGTCACTTTGGAGGTGTAAAATTGCTGTCTGTAGCTTGAGTGCTTACAGTAAATGCTGAACTGATTATATTATCAAGTTTCCACTGTTCAGTTTAGTCTCAGTGGAAAGGGAACATGTTAGGGACCAGACATGGCTCCCTTGATGGCCCATCTTGCAGGTGTATGGTTAAACAGTTCACTCAGTGGTTCTCAAACTTTTGAGGGACATCTTTAACTGTTTAAAAAAATTCCACGGACCCCCTCAGTACAGATCTATTTTATGGACTATCAATATATTAGGCTCATTCTTCAAATGTTCACAAGAATTTGGCACAATTCTGGCTAATTATTGCAGTGATAGAGATTTTAATTCCTGAATTTGTCACAGAAAAAAAAATCCAAGCTAACATTATTTATAGTTTTTAATGTTTGGATTAAACCCATTCATTTCAGGTGAGCAATCAAATATTTCAATAAATATAACTCTGATAAATACAACTTTGGTAATTAGGTAGTAGGTTGTGATTTCCACCACTGTAACAAAATTAAAGGAAAAAAAACCCTTGGCATTGCTTCACAGACAGCTGTGTGTGTACGTGTGTGTGTGTGTTAATCCTCCTCTATGCTTCATCAGTGTTGGTTTAAGACCGCAGCACTAATAACTACCATATCTGTGTTTCTGCTGTGTTGAGAGTGATCCATCAGCAAAATAATATTTGATCAGTAGTGGACCTGGGGTGGTCTCTGTCTTTTACTGGACATGCATATAAATTGTCCTATGTGGCAGGTTTAAAAATGACTGAAAAAGCAAAGTGTGTGCTTGGTGGTTAGCACGTTTGCCCCACACCTTCAGGGTTGGGGGTTTGATTCCTGCCTCTGCCCTGTGTGTGAGGAATTTGCATGTTCTCCCAGTGCTTAGGGTTTCCTCCGGGTACTCATGTTTCCTCCCCCAGTCCAAAGACATGCATTGTAGGCTGATTGGCATTTCCAAATTGTCCGTAGTGAGTGAACGGGTGTGTGAGTGTGTATGCAGGTGTCCCCCACCTTGTGCCCCTGGGATAGGCTCCAGGCTCCCCCACAACCCTGTGTAGGATAAGCGGTACAGAAAATGGATGGATGGATGGACATTGCCCATAAATGTGAATGAGTATGTGAATATGTGTGCACATTCATTCCTGGCATATGCTCTGAATCCACCACCACCACTAAGACCAGGATAAAGCAGCTATGACATGAAAGAATGAGTGTATATGTGCATGTATACTTAATAAGCAGGCAACTGAGTTTACTGAACCTACTTATATTGAATGTGTGCTTACATTTTGATGGGGAATATATTATGATGAACACTTTGACCTGTTGTTATGGTAGCAGGTCAAAAATCCAAGTCCTTGCTTTAAAGAAAGAAGATTTTAAACTTTCTGTAGTATGCTTGTGGAATTCTTAAACGGAGACGTACCTGATGACAAGCACAGCAAGTAAACAGTTGCATTTGATTCGGTCAGTTTTAAAACCGCTGGCGCAAAAAACATGCATTCGTCATCAGGATGCGCGGTGACGAGCAGAACCCGCACACCATCAAGCGCGCGCGCGTCAGTTTCACAAGTCTTACACTGCAAACCAGGCGGATCACGTGACAGCAGAGAGTTTACATCTTTTGCGGGACTCGAAGAACGTAAAATGTTATTCCGTGACGACGGCCAGAGCCTATTAAACCTATTATATATCAGTTTTATACATATAAGGTAACCAAAGAAACACAGAGCGACAGAAAGCAAAACAAACATGTCTCCCGTCTCATAAAATAATCCGGGTAGAACAACGTACTCTTACAGAAGGTTCCTCTGAATTTTCTTCTTTCTGCGAAAGGAAGGATGCGAAAAAAATAATTGCATATGATTATAATACTCTTAGTGTTTGATACAAATAAACAGAAAACGATTAATTATGCATTAGAATTGTATGCACAGGTAATTTGGGGTTATTTGAAACGTGGATGCTTTTTAATTGATTCAAAACAGTTAATTAATCGCAAATCTTACAATTTGCTAAATGTTGCAAATAAGACAAATTACGAATTACATAGTTATAGGCTTAGACGTAGCTAAGTCATACTTGGAAGATTTGGGTGGGGAAGGATTGCAGGAACGTCAAGCCGCCTGTGGGGAACCTTTTAACGTCACACCACATTATCCTGGCTGGTACATAAAAATAATTTAGTCCGCTGTTTAACGTCGACTCGAACATATCAAGCCAATACTCTTTAAAACAAACGTGGTTGACGTATAGTATGTCAGAAGAATATATTTGTTGCGGGTGTTATTTTTAAGCAAAGATACAAAAACAAGTTTTCAAATATTTTTAGTGCTGCCAGGACAAATAGTAGCATTGAGGTTTATGTGTGCAGCAGTACTGTCTGCAGCGCTCGCGCAGTCCTTCGGAGGCGGAATAAAAATCTCATTTTAGGGGCATAAGTTTGTCTTTTTGTATCTGTTCGGCGCGTTTACGTGGAAATGAGGTGAGTTTTCTGGCGTATATGTAGATTTTTTTCTGCTGTAGCGCTTGCTTGTTTATAAAAACGGAGGCTTGTATGTATTACTGTAAGCGTAGTTCTGTTCCAGTGGCTGGAGTTAGCTTAGCCTGTTAGCCGTGACAACATGGCGGCCTGGTTTAGAAAGGTGAAATGTTCAGGTTGAAAGCTGATCGTCACGCGACGCCTGCTTTATTTCTCTGAATGTCCTGTTAGCAGAATGTTCACATTTCCCCCAAAGTGCTTCCACTTACTTACACTTCGCCGTATAAACTAATGTTTAGATATTGTGCCCGAGGATGGATTTGAAACATGGCTTTCCTTGTTCGGCAGCTAGCTAACAATGGCTAGCATTAACATTAGCAGATGTGGCTAACGTTATTTAGATAAAGCTGGACTGCTAAATAATGTTCCTAACTATAGTGAGATTTGCACATAGAAATAAAGCTAAGGTGAGCTGGGGTGATGGAGAGAGAGCACGAGTCTGTGGTGTGTATATATATATATGCCTTACTGTTTTCTAAAATCTTAATTTTAAAGGTTTGTTGGTTTTCGTAGCTCAGAGAAGACGCTAGTTGTAGCGCAAAAGGAAATAATAAGTAAGTCTTAAATAAGACTACATTTTTTCTTATTTTTTTATGCCTTATATCTTGTCGTGGAAGTGAGAACAAACCAGTCCGCTTTCTTTCATGGTAAAGTTAGCTTTCGTGCTTATTAATGCGGATAAACGAAACTGTTCTGAGTTGATAAACGAAACTGTTCTGAGTTGTACCAAAGTGTCAAGTTTGTTGTCTCTGTGTGTGTGGTGTGTGGTGTGTGTGGTGTGCGGTCTGGGGTCCTATTTTTGCAAAAACAAAAAAACACCGTGTTTAACTCAGAAGACCGAACAGCTGGTTTGTGTATTTGGTTTATGTATTTGTTAGCTCTTGCTAAGTGAAATGTTTTTATTTAGCGATATTCGGTGTAATTACTGAGGAAATAAGCGCCTGGTTCTTTAAAGTACATACATTTAAATAGTCCTTTTAAATCCTTAAAGCTTTATTAATATTAGTCGGTTGTTTAACGCTTAAGAAACCATTAATAACGATCTAAGGAGCATTACATCCACCTACAACCCATTTCCCAGTGTTATGACAGTTCCTGCGCATGCGCACTTCACTTTTTCGCGCCCTTAAGTGTTCTTGCTTCTTCATATATTTAATGCTGGAACCATTTTCTGATTATAAGTGAGCTTCATAGAATGTAGTGTTCTGGTAAGGTAACAAATAGCTTTTATGAAGACCTGTAAATAAACACTACGCTAGGGCAGTTTGAGAAGATAGGACAAATCGTCAGAGCACCGATATTAAGCACGTGTATGAATATTCATGAGTATGCAAATAGGACACGCCCCCTGTCCTCCTCTTGCCATCTGAAATAGCCAGATAACTGATAGTAAGCTTGGGTTTGTTGCAGGAAGTCTCAGTCTTTTAGTTTATTTAACAAACCTGTTAGACTATATCATAACCATTGTGTTGTGTATCACTGCCATGAGTTACCGTAGCGAGCTTGCAGGTTCTACGAATTTTTCCTGCTTTCACACCATTTATTTTCTGTGTATGTACGCAACACGGAGCTGTGATTTCAACGACAAGTAAGGTTTTCTCGGCTCTGTGGAAATTAGGTATGACGCTATAATGCAACAACTGATCTCTCGGACCAATCCTGTGGCATGTGTTGTCTTCAGTTCCCCACTAACTTTAGTTCCTACCTGCAGTTAGATCTTGTTTACTGTTTGACATGTATAAATGGAAGAAAGACTCATAACTGTGGTTTGATCTTATTCTGTCACGTACAGCCTATCATTTAAACGTGTACAGAGACATTACGATGAAGAAACTGTTGCTGCCTCTAGTATGTGTAAGTAGCTAGTAAAGATAGAATGCTTTGTTAATCTGCCAACAAAACTAGTACGAAGCCTGACATGTAACACGGAAAACAAACAACCAGTTTTCGCACTGATTAATGCGTTACTGAATTTGTGTTTCACTAGTTAGAAGCATTACGAGTTTTAGAAGCATTTATATTTTGCCTATTACTATTTGTCATCTGAACTAAAAAAAAAAAAAAAAAAAGTGTTGGACAGTTCATGCCCACAAGCGAAACGAGTGACTTGTTGCTTGCTAGTGTGAACATGGGGCAGAAGTGTCCCTTCCTAATAATTTGAATATCAGATGTGACCGGAGGATAGCCACGGAGCCTACTTCGTGACACCATATACTGAACTCGTGCAGTACACATCCCGAGTCAGCTTTATCCAAAAGTACTGAAAAGTTTCTCAGGGAGACAGATCATTTTAATTGGAATAAACCAACCAATAGAAGAAAAACAAAATTGTCTTCTGAACACCAGTGTGTTATCAAGGGGAAAGAAAAAAACAATAGGATGCATAAAAATCAGGTTACAGACAGTTCAGTAGGACGTTTGTGAAACTGTGCTATAGTCGCTTGATCGTACTGTTATCTCGTGACGCTGTCTTGTTATGTTCATCCTAGCAGTAGATTTGTGCTGACGTGTATTTTTTCATATTGTCTTAGTTGCCTAATCTTTGGTCATGGTTTACAACATTGTACACACTACTGTATTAAAAATAACTACATGCTTACTTGTATGTGCCTCACCTTTGATGAGGACAGAGAAGATTTACACAAACCTTCCCGTACGACACCTTTTACCCTACTTATTATTTTTCCCTTGTTGTTATTCTAGTGTTGGTTGAGACCAGAATCACTGTTTGCACTTTGTTAAGCGCTAAAGGATGTATGGTTACACCTTAAACCAGGGCTTGGTTCCAAACAGCACACTTCTGTTCTCAGTAATATGTCCAAGATAGTACGCTGCCATAGATTGCTAGTGGCAGCATACACGTTTTGACATACACTTTTAGTATAGGAGTGTGTGGTTTTGGACACAACCCAGCTTCTAGAGGTACATAAAATCCTTCTCACCACAGTTCCCCACTGAGAGGAACTGAGCCATCTTACATAATATACACACGCTGATAAACGATTAGACATTATTATTTTATAGCATAGCCCTGTGAATTCTCCAATCAGAAGGTGTTGATTAGTTTTCTATAACAGCTGCTTTGGGATTAGTTTGACTAGAATTCAGATCAGAGGCTTGTATCGGTGCGTTCATTCTAACGTTAGTAGGGCCTTTCGCACCGCTTTAGTTCCAGAACTAAATTTACAGTACTAAAGTACTGGGCGATTTTGCGTGAACTATTTCCCAGTACCATTTAATTGCGATCGCACCGACAATGGGCACTAGGAAGTGACGTAAGCTGGTCGACAGCGACGTCATTTGTGCGCGGCGTTGAACAACGGAAACAAAGAAACAGTGTAAACAACCAGAGGATGGAGGACGCTGTGATCGGAGCTGTGTTGCACTTAAGCGTCCGTCCATCTATCGCCGTTCTCCATACTTGCGAAATAAGCTGACACTACAGTATGTTTACACGGCGTTTTAAATCATGGCGGGTGAGGGCGTTTTCATACGCGTTTGGCCAATCAGCGTCTACTTACGTCACGGATAGTACCAGTTGTGCTGGTAAGACCCTGCTCCGGAGTAGGAGCTAATTTGGTTCTCGAAAAAGGCAGTCCGGTACTAAAATCGCACCCGGTTCCGGAGGTGCAAAAACGCCAAAAAGTGGGTAGTTCCACAGTTAGTTCAGGTTCTATGCAAAGGTTCCCGCGGTGCGAAAGGCCCTATTGTTTCTATAGGAGCAACTCATCATGAGTGACTTATAGGGCAGACACGACGACTCTATCGCTTTCGAGTTACGTAAGTGTTCTAATGCAAGTTGTTTAGCTAACATTACATGTAACTCTAAACTCATAAAATGACACTTCATACTTCTGAATAAATATGAAACCGTAATCATCGGCTGTTGGGAACTGCTGTGGGAGAACTAATTTTGGGGTGATGATTTGGTGCATGTTTGCATTTCTTGGTGCATGTTTAAACTTTACTGCTGAACTACTGTAAATCCTGATCTACATTTCTTACAGTACAACATATTTATTTTGCAGTGGTTTGATTTGTTGTCATTACAAAATAATTGAAGAGTTACAATTTCGAAGAAGCAGCACAGAAGAGACGCTGGCTCTTATTTCATTTTGGGGTCGGACCGAGTTCCAGCAACTATTTGAAAATATAATAAAACAGTCTCAAAGTATACGAGAAGCATCCATTTTTCTTTTTGGGACTCGAGACATGTTTAATATCTGGGGAGGGTCACTGATACGCGCACTACGAGATGAATAACAGCAAGTAGCTGCAGTCAGAAATGTTTTTTACTAACACAAGGCGACATCTGCATAGAAAATCATGGACGTGTATCTGGACAGGGTAAAATTATCAGACGACTGCAGAGTTTGGCGGAAAACAGTAGGCAGTTTTCTCAGAGGCGGACGGAGAAAAACACTGAACCGGATGATCCAGACAGAAGTAAAGTCGCTGAGATGCAGGAAATTACACCAAGACCCCGTGTAAATCGAATCGTGTCCTGACAGGGCTTAGCTAGAATGTTTTTGGGAGGTGAGAGAGAACCGGAGAACTCGGAGGAAACCCCCATAGAGAAAGTATCACCCGAGCTCAGGATCGAACCTGGAACCCTGGAGCTGTGAGGCACCACCACACCACCTTTTTTTTCCCCTTTAAATAGCAAAATTTCTGTAAATCTTAATAAAAATTCGAACACTTAATGTGAAAAGGACAAGGGTAGTATGTTAGCTAGTTGTGTTACCTGCTAGTTATAGTTATCAATGTTAATTAATATCTGAAGCAAGCAGCTCTTTATTCACATCTGGTCAGTGGTGTTGCTTTTTGCCGTTCATGTTTATGAAAACACATGGTGTCCCGCTTACAGTTTTATCAGTCCTTTCATCTAGAGAGAGTGTGTTTTTTAAGGGGTGTGATACTTATTTTTTTCATTGCACGCTGCCCTTGGTTTTTATGAGTTGCTTGATCTGCTGGCAGTGGGACAGTTGTAGCCCAGCACAAGACATATAATTATTGTGCCTGTGTCTGTGGCCCTGCCACGTTGCCTTCCGTTTTTTTTTTTTCAAGATTTATGTCAACAGTCAACTCGAGAGTTATATTCTTTCCATCTTTGTATAGGAAACGCTTTGTCGAGACCCTTCACACAGGAGCGTTTGCCAGACTGCTATTGTTTAGACGAGATTTTGATGGTATTCCACATGCATGGGGTTATTGTGAACTTTCTGAGGTATCATCGTTACCGACGCGTTCAGTTTGCCTAAGCTGCAAAGCTGGAGAGCGATTAAACAAATGCCGCACTCGAATTCTCCTTGAGGCGCTGATAAGGTTTATTCTGGTGTTATGCAGTGTAGAGCATCCTGATATCAGAAAAGAACAATATCGTCATTGTGGTGTTATTTTCTGTTATTGCGACATGTCAGCGGGCGTTATCACACTTCGAGTGATTTCACCTACTCGCTGTTTAGTCTGTTTGACATGTTTGAGCCCTTGTTTTTGTCCCCTTGGTGCAGGTTGTTTAGGCAGGTAAAGATCCAGAGCATTCGCAACAACACAGCCGATACAGGACCACCCGGACTACCAAGCCAACTCTACTATGAGCGAGAGAGCAATTCAGGCGCAAATCTGCAGAAAGTGTTGTGGGCAGCTGCGAGCTTCTAGATTGACCCATGAGGCGCAAACTGAACCAAAGGACAAAGCTGTAGAAATGTCATGCATTCTGGATATTTGGAGCGAGACAAAAAAGAAAATAACCACTGGATTGATAGGGGTGTAACGATACGTCATGTAGTGATGCATTGAGATGCAAAAATATGAGATTCACATTGTGGAAATCAGCATTCTATTCATTTGCATGTAATGCAATTGCACTGTTTAAACACCAGAGCTCACAATCTGCGCAACCCATAGAGGTCAGGTATATAGAGAGCATGCTGGTCACGTGATCGTGTTCTTTTATAGAGAGCCTGCAAGATCTGCACTTGTGAAGTCCGGTCACGCCGGATTTCAATGACCAGCGTTATACAGTTACATGACTACACTTTAACGATTAAAAAGAGCTCTTCAGTGGCTTTCAAACAATACCAGAGGCCACGATAAACAGCCATTTTAGCCGACTTTGGAGCTCTGTTTATGCCACAGAGCTCGTTATGTTTGTTGTTTAAGTCCCCAGACACTTTGTTTGTTCAGTCAAAGTTTTTGGGAGAATGTATGCATTTATTTATTTATTTTAAGACATGGTGAATCTGTAGTACATATTGTTTACAATATTGAACATTAGCTCGTAGCGATTTTTGATTTATGCTAACAAAAATACTCATTGTTCTGCATTGGTTATGATTCAGAAATAAGAAAGGAGTCATATTTTTTCTTCAAGAAAATTTTGTTCAAAATATTCTGAGAATCATGAATGGAGTGTATCGTTACACCCGAGTTATTGTACATAATTAAAAAACTTCTTACTTGTTATTGCTTTATTACTATGTTATTATTTAAGAATTTGTTTAGCACTTGTTTCATGTTTGTTTCATGTTCTCCATGTTTTGTTTGATTGCCCGTGATTTCTACGCTTCCTTGTCAAACCTTTGTTTACCTTTTTCCTTTCAGCTCCTTCACTTTTCCTTTTTTTTAAGTATGTTTTCAGCCCTGACCATCACATCCATGCCACCCTGGAAACATTTATTGTTTTTTTTGGTTCATTTCAAAACTAAAGAATCACTTTCCCTCTGATTCCGACTTCACAGGTGTGAAGGGACCTTTTAAAAATGGAGGATTTTAGTTGCACGATGTGAAAAAAGCAAAATTGTTGGTTTATTTAGCCAAAAGACGTGTCATAGCTGTGCCTGAGGGATAAAATGGCAACCAAAAAGCATGCAATGCATATAATGTATATCAAAATAAAATTTAAAAAATCCACTCAAGACAATCGCTACTAACTGAGGGATTTTGTCTGAAGATATTTTTATATCTGTGTCTGGGAAACTGGCATGGGCCAATGATTAAGTTTTATATGACTGTCCCCGTAACCTTTTACAGAACGCCTACAATAAACGTACCTGGAAGTTCCTCTGAGAGGTCAGAAAGTCATTGTGCTTTGTTAGTGTGAACGTGCGCTTATTGCAGTGACGAGTAATAAATGATAAAATGTGGCCAGGCTTGGAGATCACTAAATGTTGTTTGGCTGATTGTAGAACTGTACACACATGCCTACCACAAGCAGGCCTCCGTTTTGCTCTTTTGAGAGTGCCTGTAGTTCGTAGTTTCACGCCTAGTCTGTTAGCTGAGTCCAAATCAGAGTGATTTTGATGCTTTCGGTTTCTTTGCTAACTGGTTTGGTTTTGCACCACACAAACCAGAAAGTAAAAACCGTTGGCTGAGAGGCGTATAGAGCCGAAAACATTATTCATAAAACTCTTTTATTTGATTGGTCAGAAACATGGTGATGGGGGGGAAAAAGATAAACCTTTGCCAAAAGCGTGCAGAAATCACGAGCGCAGAATGCTGAGTCTACTGTCAATAGATTACTAGATGTCGATCGAATTCAACGTCGATCGAATGTCGATCGCTTCCCGTCTCCATCTCTTATTTAAAAACGGGGAAATCCAGTACGTTAGAGTCATCTGAAAAGACCAGTTTCATGCACGATGTACACGTGAGCTCACCTGGCACGGCAGCTCGACCGTCATGCATGCGCAGTTTTCATGAAGGCGTTGCCTTTATGGCAGAAGACAAGACCTCAGCACTCTGAAGTCTTTTTATGATCCTGAAACCGTAGTCTAAAGTAAGAACAGCGTGTCATTAGCCCGAATTCGGACAGGATTACATTTATACGGCTTCCTGGGCTAATTTCCTATTTTACAGGTGCTCTGTGATTTTTTTTTTTATTACCGTCCAGATTGGCCATTTCGGTTGTTTTCTCCCTCATTCTCTGAGAAAGGAGGCTGAATCACGTACTGTTTTTCGCCAAACTCAGCAGTCGTCGGATATCGCGAGATCACGGTCATTTTATTGCTGTCCGGATGCGAGAGTTTTATCACTTAGGAGACGTGCCAAAAAAAAAAAAAAAAAAAATGTATTACCGACATCCAGCTGATAAATTAATCCAGTCCAAATAGGGCTATACTCTGCTTTTCTGCTAGGTCCAATTTAGTGTAGGGATATTGAATAAAAAGTTGAATATTTTGAATAATGCATTGTGTATAACGTAAACACATTTCAAGTTGTTTATTGACAGTTGTTAGTAAATAGTTGTTAGTTACAGCGTTAAAGTCTACCAAAACCAATTGTTTGAAAGTAGAAATTATGCAAAGAAGCTATTATTGTGAACGCAGCTTCAGACCGGATGTTTTAGTCCGCCCTCGAGCGTGACTGGTGTGTTCTCACCTGCTCAAATGAACCACACTAAGGGGAAAAACACGCCAGGATCGATTCAGATCGATTGAACACTGCGTGTGTGTGAGAGCGCCCTAAAAGACACAAAGCCTTCTGTTTCACATGTCCGTACATTAGACAGTCCATGCCCTTGTGCTGATCCCAGACTGCAGCATTAACTCGAGTAATCTCCTAACCGCTGCTGAGAGGGATAAGAGCGTGTGGTCACCGTCAGGGCCATGGGCTTGAGACAAACTGCACTTCCTCCATCACTGAAAATATTCAAAGCGCAAGGCTAAATGAATTCACAAAAAAAAAATCAGTTCTACATTTTCTCCAGCTGCTAGACAATGAAAAGCAAAAACAGACAGTGAGAGATAACCGCCGCAGGCTTACACAGTGGTAAATTTTCTCTCTTTTTTTTTTTTTTTGCTTTATTTTTCATGCCTTGCGTTTACCGCATGCTATTTGATATATGCTTGCTTTGCACTTTTTGTGGTTATCTTGGGAGTACGGTAAAGAAAAGAGTCAGGCCGTTAAAGCACACTGAACGTAAGGGGATTTGAAATGCCAAAGCTGTTTGTAGATCAGCAAAAAAAGAACTTTAAACCATCAACTGGAAACATATTCATGAGCAGGGATCACGTCTGAAACTGAAATCCCTAAACGCGCTGTTTTGCCATGTCAGGTGTTGAGAAATGATGTCCAAATGTTGCAGATGAAATGATGGAAACACGGCTTTATCAAATTCCCGTCTGTCTCAATGACCTCAGTGCAGCAGATGGTTTTTGTGTTTATTTTCTTAACAGAGCCTCCATGCTTTCACAGGATGGAGGAGTGTCGTTCTCGAATCTTTCGAATCTCCCCACCCGCAACCAAACTCTGCGTTCTCGCTTCCTTTCATGTTTCTCTTCACAGCAATCTGCCACTTGCACGTTTTCTCTGTCTTTGTCACAAGTGGTGTCATTCGTGTTTCAGTCTGTGCTGCATGACACAGGATGTGAACGATTCTGTGAATGGTTTCGATGTAACGTAAATGGAATAAATAGATAGTAAAGTTGAAGCTAAAAAGATAATAGCGCTGATGGAGAGGAGGGTGGGTACAGACGGACGGATGGATGGACTCCATTTATTCATTCATGCAAAGGGACGGGAAAGCGAGACGCAGAATCCGAGAAGCAAGACTGTCTCCGTTGAGTGCAAGATCTAGGATAAACGGAGAGCTGAAACTGAACACGTGCGCCCACACACGCGCACGCCATATTTAAACATGAGCGTTTGTGCAGATACTAAGACTCAGTAGTGCTATAAATTTTAGTCGCAATTAGGGCAGGGAAATATGATGATATAATATTGATCTTGTGTGTAATTTGTCACGGTACATGTTTTTTTAATCAATATTTTTATAACGAGTACAAACTCTGATAGGATTTTATGTGAATATTGAAAGCACGTGAAACATGATTAGATGATTAGATTAGAAGACTAAAGCTTTTATCAGCTGTCGTGAGCGGTTTTTCTGTCACGTGCTTCCTCGAAGATACGTGAAGCCAGCCAACCGCATCTTTTCGAGCTGCTGCTCGTGCTGCGTCACAGGGGCGGCGTAACACACTTGGAGGAAAGCGCTATCTGCCTTCTTCCGCATGCATGAGCTCACGGGTGATTGTGATAGGCTAGTGTCGCTGTGATTGACGGGACAGAGAGTATGCCACCCCGCCCACCAGCTTTGCTCCCTTGGACTCCCTGGCACAGATGGCTGTGGCAGCTTTGGGATTCAAACCCGCGATCTTTGGTCAATATGGCGAATAACGTCTGATGGCTGAATATAATTAGTGTTGCTGGCTAGTATTCTTTGGTTTGGTTTATATTTGGAAATGAGATCACAGCTGGTTAGTTGAAAATAGCAGGTGTGAACGGATATCCGGATCACCCAACACCGATTCCGAACAGTTCCAAATATTAAAATGTCACCCAAACAAACTCTGTGTCCCTGCTGGTCTCTCCAAGCGGCAGTTACGCGAATCATAAAACATATAACGCAGGAGCAGTGTGTCCTGCTCTTGAAATCTCTGAACCCTTGGATGTGCTGATATCTCTGTTTCTCTCCCACTCCATTCTCAGGTGCGCCGGCACTGCGGCCATGTTGGAGTCGAGCCCGTGAGCGAGCCTCCGTGCCTCAAGGCTCCAGGCCTCCCGGCCTCCGTCTGAGCCTTCATCTTCATAATCATCATCGGCAGCAGCATGTCAAGCTCGGGCTTCCCCCCCAGTCAGGGGAGCTTCAGCAGCGAGCAGAGCCGCTATCCGCCCCACTC
Source organism: Pangasius sanitwongsei (assembly GCA_037576675.1). Lineage (NCBI taxonomy): Eukaryota > Metazoa > Chordata > Actinopteri > Siluriformes > Pangasiidae > Pangasius > Pangasius sanitwongsei. Next base: position 5,874,126 of record CM075029.1, on the reverse strand, counting down.
AGTACAGTACACGTTCAGTCCTGCACGCCATCCGCCGGTAAGTCCTGCCACTCATCTGCCTATAGTGCTAAAGCTCTGGGTTCTGTAGGTTTCCCTCCATCAAAAAACAGAATTAGCATGAGATTAAATTTGTGTTAATTAGCATAATTGTGTGTACTCCAACAGTTTTGGTGCGCTTTATGAAAGTAAGTGGGGTGGAAAAGAACAAATGCTGTGAATATTTAGAGCCTAAATGTATGCGGGTGAAATATAGTTAGTTATTGTGCTAACACAATCTTATTTCAAACATAAGATGTTTTTGTGCAAAAACACTAGTTTATAACTGTAAATAACAGTAAATAATCGGCACTCCCACAATTAATACTTACGGGCTGATAAACGATTCATTTAAGGTCCATGCTTTAATGTGTCCTGCGTTTGACTCGCTAAGGAACAACACTTTCAAACATTTCTTTTTATTTTGTGGGCGAATTCTGTACAACATTAAAGGCTGGTTTATACATACTGTTAACTACGCTTACACAAGATGGCCCCCACGTGTGTCATTTGGCGCATCGCGATCTTAGAAGTTATTGTTATTGTTATTGACACGTCTGCGGGATGCAATACCAGCGTGAATAGTGGAGGCGGTATAGCACAATGTGACATTGTGTCCCCAAATAAATAAACAAACTACTGTGTCTCAAATCATATACTTGCGTACTATTCTCTTCTCGTTATCGAGCATTACCGTTAATACTTCTCTTAAACCTACGGAAAGATCTGTTCCGAGTACCAGACTTATGGATTTTCTCGATTAGTAAATATTTTGTAATATATAGCCAGGGTTTCTGATTTGAGACACGGATCATGACAGCAGTCACGCTGACAGCAGAAAGTTTTAAAGAGAAACGGAGCTCGTCAGTCTGTCTGACGTTACTGTGCGTGAAATCGCTAAACATTACAATTTGACTTGAAAAGCAGAAGGACAGGGATGTTTTGGCTCTGACATGCCATCTAGTGGACACCACTTTTAATCCTCCGGTTTAACTAGATACGCAAGTGAGCGTGTGAACAACGCCGCTCGCGTAGCAGCTGTGTGCGCGCACCTACGCGTGGTGAAAGTGAAGTATATTTGTACCTTCATTCTCTCATCACATCTTTGAGTGTTTTTTTTGTAAAGCGTAAAGCACATTTCTCTAAAATTCTGCCGGCTCTGTGTTGTATTTCTGGGTTTGTGAAACTGTATACTGTAGATACATGTCCTTGCAGATTGAGTCACCGGTTGCTTTGGTTATGCTTTGGTTATTTCCCTTTGACCAGCTGGACGTGTGGGATCGCGAGCTCTGACACAAACGCCTAACGATCGTTAAATGGATCCCCTCCGTTTTACATTACTCCCATTTCAGCTTCATAGTTGCGTAGCAAAGTTTGTGGTGCTGCCGGCGTGTTTCATTCAAACCACATCTATGCTGCGGGATTTCGATTTTCTGATTTGAATTGTTTTTCTTGAAACCACTAAGAGCTATAGAAAAAATCCAAGGCTGACAGTTTGTTTGCATTTTCTTATGAGTAATTTTTGTTATAGAGAAAGTAAGTAATTTCTCCTCCTGGGTATTGACTGTGCAATATTTATTTTATGCCATTATTATTTTACTTTTGCCTTTACAATTGCATTTGTATATTAAACACAGTAATTCACTGTATAGCTATTTATTCCTGCAGTTTGATCTTTTTATGTGATGTGACTCACTTTGAGTTGCAGTTTAAACATATGGAAGCTGTTCTGTAAATAGAGGGATTTCGGTTATGAAGGCTTGAAACTGATTTCTAAAAATTGTCCCAGGGCATATCTAACTGTTCCGAATACAAACTCCCACTGTTTTTGTCATAAGTATTTTTTTTTGTACTTGTCATAGTGAGGCGTGTGTTCATCTAGAATTTCACCATACAAATATTTTGTCTTAGAATTCTAGCGCCTGTGTGCAAAGCCCTTCGTTTGTACAGCAAGTTTTGAGAATGTGGTATCTGGTGAGACAGATGTTAGACAGCTGCCAAGTCCTTGTTCCTGATTCCTTTTTTTTTTAATGTCACGCAGTCATCTTAAGCAAAAAACTAGCTTTGTGCCCAGCTTTTTTTTTTTGCTTTTAATAGTCCCTGGGCTTACATTAGTTTTAAGACTGACTGATGTCTTCATCAACTGCTAATATTGCATATAAATCATTTATTAGATAAATAGCTATTGTATTGCGCGAGGTTATGAATGTATGTTATTTTTATTATCCCCAAAAGCTGTGCAGCAATTCACACAATGAATGATGACTTGAGGATGGAAAATCAAAGCATGAGTAGAACATCTGTCATATAAAATGTACATTTTTACGTTTGAAATCATCAAGTGAGCTTGTTAAGAGTTTGTGTTTTTTTTTTTTCCCCCAGAGCAAGACATGCACGATCCCATACTGAGTATCTGTATTGGATTTAACGCTGGATCACTATCGGGTCGGATTTGACCGGTTTTCCAGTGAACTGTTGGAAATTTATGGTGCACTTGAGCATAAGCATGTTAATGATTCTTTGAAGGCATGTCGCTCTCACGATTGTGTTTGTAGCCCGAGAGTTATATGATAGAAGTTATAAAGCTTGTGTTATAGTTAGGGCGTTTAAGTGCATTACATTTAAGCGGAAATGTTCGTTTTGTGAAAATCAATAAGGAGTAGTGTTTGCTGATTGGAAGACCTGATAGACTTGTACTTAAAAATTTGCCTGTCCTGGGGACCTGGACTAATGCTTTGTCCACTCATGTGACAGGTGACAATACAAGAGCATTGTCCTTCATCTTTTTTTTTTCCTCTCTTTGCCACAACGTGTGAAGTGTTTAAACCAGTTTGAATTCAGTAGCACACATGCAGTGCACATGTAATGCAAAACTGAGAAAACTGCCAGTTTTTGCCTACTGTACTTCCATTACCCAGGACAGTCAGTTTTCCTGACTTTTTTGGCTTCTTTATTTCCCTTTTTGTCTTCTTCAATGTAAGAAATCCAGAAGTGTCAAGGCTTTAACATTATAAATCACGCTGGTTATCGCTGTACATTCTTTAGCGTTACAGAAATGGCCTTGAACAGACCCCAGCTGTGCTCTGGCTCTCTCTCTCTCTCTCTCTCTCTCTCTCTCTCTCTCTCTCTCTCTCGATATTGAAGATTTCAGAGAGGTTTAGATGTTTGTACACAGTTTGGAGTGTGAGCATTGCCCTTTCACTGCTGTAATCTTTGTCACAGTTTGTGATGTAATACTGAGCTGTAAGTCCAAAGTGAGGACTCTTGCACTAAAGAGCTTGGTTTTTTTTTTTTTGGGCAAATTTTCTACTTCTGCTAGTTTGGACATTGTGAAATTGCCATCTCTAGGTCAAGAGTCTTCACTGAGATTGAGAAATCGATCGAGAACTCGATGAACGCTTGACCCCAAATCTTTGAAATTGCGAAAGGGAAATGTTTCTCTTTTGAGGGCTATTGGATTTTGCTTTAATACCGGACTTTTTTTTCTTTTTTTCTGGGCTATATTGAAAATGAGTCTTTATTAGGTGTTCACCTACATTTATGTGAAAAAACTAGACTAAATAAATGACGAGGTTGGGTTTGGTACTGCAGTGGATTTTGCTTGAATCTTGGCAGCCACCAAAGCAGGGCACAGGAGACACAGCAGACCTGTAAGCTGGCTTAGACACTTGGCCGCTTGCCCTGAAGGTCGTTTGCAGTTTATTTGCTATATTTGATTAGAGTTCTGAGAATGAGACTTTTACAGGAAGGCATTTTCCCTGCCTCGTGTTTATGATTTGTGCTGCATTGCAGACGAGAATTCCGTACGTTAAACAGCTAGTCAAGGACGTACAACGACCTGCGTGGGTCTGATCATTTTGGTTTCGGTGCCTGGGCCCCTAATCTTGTCTGGTTTTGCTTCATTGATTTTCATTGCTATCTCCTGGGGCATCAGTTGCTAAACCAGTTGGAATTGGCAGATCGTGTGAAGATAATAGACATGTCAGCAGGAGAGTTTTTGTGTTATTGACTTTTATTACCTATTTCACCGCATCAACATTTATAAGCACCTGGAGTAAGATTGTGTGTGTGGTTTGGGTTCTTGGCTATCTTTTTCATCTCACCCTCATTTCTTTGTAAGGCCCTCATTCAGGAGGGCACTTATGTTTTTGTTTTTGGTATGTCTGCTTTCTTTCTGATTGTTTTTCTTGTGTGTGTGTGTGTGTGTGTGTGTGTGTGTGTGTGTGTGTGTGTGTGTATAGGAGTTCACAGTTCCAGAGTACCGCAATGCTCACCTGCAGGACCAGCAGCAGCGTCGCCGACCCTCATTGCTGTCAGAATTCCACCCTGGAACCGAGAGGTCTCTCTCTCACACACACACACACACACACACACAAGCACTCTACATTGCATGATCCCACGTAGGAATAATGATCCCTTTCATACTACCAATCCTAGACTTTAACTTTGAGAAGTAAATTTGTATATGTGCTGCGCAGGCCTCCGGAGCGCCGACATGGCTATGAGCAGCAGTTCCACACAGTCATGGCCCAGCAGGAGCACGATGCCATGGATGCCAAGCGTCCTCGCATTGAGGGCACCACCGAAGCCCACCTGGCCCGTGCACCGCCCTCCAGCATCGTCCTGCCGCTACAACACCCCGTTCAGGACGGCCTGAGAGCCCCAGGAGAGATCAAGAAGGTGCGGCACGCTGTGATACTTTTTATATTTGGATCAGAACATAATCCAGATGATCACGAACAGCTGCTTCACATGTGGCATGTTTATTATGGTCACTACAGTACTCTATTTCAAACCGTACAGAAACATGAACACACACACACGCACAGTATATGCATGTTTCTATGAGCTCCAGATTTTGTACTGCGCACAAACAAACGGCAGAGACCGAGGCAACAAAACTTTGGCCAGAAATGAATGAACAAGTAAAACTGTTCAAAGTTTTGTTAATGTAGTCAGTTTCTATTTTTCTGAGCTTAACTACAAATCAAAATAACGTAAATTATGGTTAAAACAAAACAGCAACTTGTTCAGTGTTGCCATATCAGGAGGAAATCCTGTAACTGGGCTGTTTTTACATCAACTTCCTTAGGCTTGTTTGTGATTTGACAGTGAACTTTTGGCATTCACTTAAGTTTCTTGCATTTTGTGGTAATATCTCTTAAAATAAGTGCTACTTATTAGAAATGTATTTAATCAACATTTAATAATAATTAGGTAAATAAATTAATAACTAAACATCAGTGATGCTTCTTTGTTTTCTTGATTTTTAATTAAATCAATATGATCTATACCATGATACAAAAAAGACCCAGTATTTTTTTTTGTTGTTGTTGCTTTTTTAGCTCTGTGTGTCCTGAGTTTTGCTTTTGGCCAGTGATGCATCACTAGGAACAGTGTTTACATTCTCACTGCATCTTCTGTGTAGTATGTGGACCATTTATCTGGGCACATTTTGCTTTGGTATAACATTATCTGCGCTACAGAAAATAAAATGCTGGACACAGGGTTTATAAATTTGCACTTTCCGTACCAAAACCCATCACTGGGAGGTATAACAATGTTTATCCCAGCATCTGTTGCTAAGAGCGCAAAAATGAAATGAAAAATGAAATGAAAGTAGCCGTTCAGTATGAGTGGTGTGGGAACCTGACTGTTTGTGTGCTTCCTATTTCATATTTATTTATTTTTGCTATTCTGTAACATGTTTACATTAGGCTTAATCCATGTCTGAGAGACTGTCCTCATTTGAAATCTTCGTGTCTTCCTCAGGAGACTCAGTTCAGTGTGAAGCTGGAGGCCTCGTCCCCAGGAGGAGGGATTCAGGCCATGGGGGAGGAGCAGGACGCGTCTCCTTCCAAGCTCTCCAAAGAAGAGCTAATCCAGAGCATGGACCGTGTGGACCGCGAGATTGCCAAGGTTGAGCAACAGATCTTTAAACTCAAGAAGAAGCAGGTGAGCAGATCCAAGACGTCGGTTTGTTTCCTAACTTTCTGAGGGATTTCGTTTGGTTGTCAAAGCTTATGGGAAATGTACGGCTCCTGGAGTAGCAATTACTACTGAGAATAACACTGCCACATCCACAACTAATCACACACACACATGCACTTGCATGCATGTTTATTGTTTCGCCACGTAATACACAGCAGTGAATCTCCCTTTACTGTTCATCAACACATCTTAGTGCTAGGAGCACAAGACGAGGCGTACCAGCGAAACTGGTGGCTCATTAGCTAAATCCACTCACCTTCTTATGTTGGCCGCACTGCATCCCAGTCTGGTGGCCATGCGAAAACAGAAGGTCCGTATGAATCACTGTCAACCAATTATTTCCTCTTCCCCTAGCTCTTCATCTTGTGCTTTGTTTGTTGAGTGGAAATGAGAGGCCCGCGGCGTGTGATGTTATTAATGCTAGGCACTTCTGCTGTCGAACATCATGCAGAAATTTCCGTAGCTACTTTCTGATCATGGCTTTTTTGTCCTCCTTCATGCTGAAACAACAAACATTCCTCAAAGCAGATATTCTAAATCTTAGTTCTGCATATTGTGGTGTTTTCCCTGTTCCCAACTCACCGGATTTAACTCATCAGCTAATTGACACGCCTGACCTACTCTGAACTCAGGGAGTTAGAGGACGGGGGAAATCCAGGATTGAGAAATACTGCTTTAAAGCTGCTCTCTGTAATCTCATGGTAGAACGTGCAGCAGTTTTAAGGCAAATACATCAGTTGTCTTGGTAGTTGTGCTCCATGATGATGGATAGAAGATTTGAAACTCTCCACCAGTGTCTTGTATATCCCAATACATCGCCCACCACTAGTCATATCCAGTCCATGGTTTCTTTTCCCATGTATGGAAAATGTTCACACATTGATCTGATCTGTGACTCCACAAAGCTTTCTTTCTGTCTAATGTGCAAGGAATTCAAACCGTAGCTAAAACTGGGATTTGAAAAGTCACGCGAGTTGTTGACTCTTGCAATAACGAAGGAATGTAATTAGTAAACTGTCTCTGCCTCAATGTGTGAGGATGAAAAATATTTTATGTCTTCCAGCAACAACTGGAGGAGGAAGCAGCAAAGCCGGTGGAGCCAGAAAAGCCAGTGTCTCCTCCCCCCGTGGAGCACAAACACCGCAGCATCGTGCAGATCATCTACGACGAGAACCGGGTACGAGACATAACATAGACATGCTCACGTCATTCACGGCTTTCATGATAGGCTTTCTGAACTGCGTCCTACTTTCACTGTTGCCTTCGTGCATTGCTAAAGGGCAGTTCCACCACAAGCACGTGAAAACCTTTTCCTTATTCTATAGAGCGCTTGGTGTGTGTGTGTGTGTGTGTGTGTGTGTGTGGTGTTATATCTGTGCAGTATGACTGACAATGAAGGACACGCAGTTCTGTATGGGGGCATGTGCAGTCCTTTAATCTTTTGCAAAGCATTATGGGGGACCTGTATAAGCAGACAAGGAGTGATAAAAGCTGAAGGCACAGCAGAGTTGGCTGAACTCCACACAGACAGTAAATTCCTTTCCTAGGGAGCCACACTGCTGGGATTTATTCCCAATAAGAGCATAAAGGGGAAAAACCACCAGAGCTCATGTTGCAGGAGGTACGAAGGGGATGAAGGAAGGTGTGTGGTGTCGGGGCTGTAGCCTGGTTTATGCTTTGCAACATATGTGCCACTTGAAAGCTTTTTTTTTTTTTTTTTTTTTTTTTTTTTTTAGGGAAGTGTTGTAGCCACACAATAAGCTACACGGCAAAAGTAGCTTAACTTTTGAAGCTGCGTTTATGGTTGACGTCAAATCTTCTGATAATTATGAACAGTAATCAAAACAACCTGCCAAGCCAGCGTATTCATTTAATGTTAGCATTTTAGATTTTCAACCGCGTAATTAAAAAAAAAAAGTTGGCCAATTGGTCTTAAACACTGATAATAATAATAATAATAATAATAATAATGTCTTACTTTATATCCATCAGTAGTTATGTTTAATGTTGTGGTACATCTGTGAAACAGGTTGGTTCCTTTCAAGGCAAAAAAAAGAAAAAGTATCAGTGTTGAAAGAAAATTAGAAAATCGCTCTACCTCTGACTGATGGAAAGCACCACCACAGGAAACTCCATCCATAATTGCTAAATAAACATTAATCACAAATAAACGTGACCATGTCAGTGATTACACACATTTCTCTGTTATCTGTTAGTTGTTACTATAGAAACATAACATATTAGTGTGGGCACATTAATACAAACCTGTGGTTTGAATAAGAGCCAGAACGACTATTATAGAAAATTAATGGACACCTTTTGACCAATCAGATTATAGATCAACAGAGCTGGGACATGGGAAGATGTGGGAGCACTGTTGCTTAGCAACCGGGGAATTATATATATACACTATATTACCAAAAGTATTCGGTCACCCATCCAAATGATCAGAATCAGGTGTCCTAATCACT
>CM075029.1:5836355-5855678 GCA_037576675.1 Pangasius sanitwongsei | reverse complement strand
ATTTTTGTTTGTGCTCCCCCCCCCCCCTTCCTCATTTTTTGTTTTTTGGGTGCCCCTTGTAAAAAAAATGCCTTTTGGGTTTTTTCCCCGTGGGCCCCCCCCCCCCCCCCCCAAAAAAAAAAAAGAAACTGGAGATGAGCCAGTCAACATATTAATCTAGAACTAGAATGAGTGACAGTTGTGCAGATATTTTGATCTCTCAGATATTAACTGACATCCCCTGGAAGCCCCGCCCCCTTCCCCCAATCTCACATTAGTAGGCTAATCTTTTGCCTGGGGGTCTCATCTTGACTCGCTTGAAGAATTGATTAATCTATTAGTGTATAACTTAGCAGTTAACTGTAGATCATATAGCCGCTGTCTCATTCCATTATACATACTGCTGCAGTCACACACACCAAGAGAGAATAACAAAGCAGCTAAACCCCACATTCTCATGAATCTCCTTCCCTTCCATATATTATATTGCAGTAATGTGTCCTGACCGCACCGCATGGAATTTCAAGCTAATAGCTCTCTCCACAAATCACGGTTTCTGGTGGAAGCACTCGCACTCCCAAGCCAGGGAAGACTGGATACGGCTTCGTCTTAGATCCGATTAGCATTATGAAGAGTTCTGTGGGCTGGGGAGCATTTTTATGGGCCAGACAAAACCCTGGGCGGAATAATGATGGAGGGATAGACCACACACACACACACACTCACACACACACACCCGCTAATTGTTTTCCTACTTTTGGATGTTCTCCCTGCTGTGTGCTTTGTAATGAATCAGCTTGTCCTGTTCAGAAGTTTAAAAAAAATTCACTTTGGCTTATGTTTGCTTTGCAGGTTTGTGCAGCACCCAAAGAACTTTGGCCTCATTGCCTCTTATCTTGAACGAAAGGTGAGCACTTCCTGTCTGTGCGGGCAGTTTTCCTGTCTCTCTCTCTCACACACCCACACACACACACACACCCCACACACACACACACACACACACACACACACACACACACAGTTAATGCAGTCACAACCCACCGGCAGCTCTGAGACCACAGTGCTGCCACTTCACTCTGACCTCGGATAAAGGCTTCTCCTGTAATGGGTAAGGTTAATGTTCAGATCTTAAGTGTCATTGATTTTGTAGATCATAGAAATACTGCAGTTTATTTCCAACCTAACATTTATCTTGAAGCATATCTGAAGTTACCATAGGCAAGAATTTAGCCTCCAGAAGAGAAAAGAGACATAAAATCTACAATCATTACATTTATAACAGTGACTTAATGTATGACAGGCCATTCTTACTGCGTTTTTAATCTGTCTAATGTTCGGGTTATATCCGCTTTCCTGAAGGTTTCGTGGTATCCATGTGCTCACAACATAGGTTTATATTTGTAACCTGACTACAGATTCGTCTCTCTGGAAAGTAGTCTCACATTATATGGATAGATTTGCGTAAATGTGTTTCACATTATGAATGAATTTGGAGTAAAAAAAGGTTTTCTGATATTTTCTAAGCACAGGAAATGTGTCCGTTTTTGTCTGTGACAGTCACACACGTGCTGCAGATGGTATAGACAGAGATTAGCCTGAGAAGACTGGACAATTTCTTTAAAGTGCTTTCATGATGATGCGTGATGTAATAGGAACATAATCAGCGATGGGCTTGGTAGATCGCCGTAACACTGTTTATTCCCAATCTATCCACAATTATCCAAGATTTGCTCTGACAGAAATCCATTTTGTGTGACAGATGCAGTTTGACTTCATCTTTAGGAGTGAATATGTGAACCTGAGTGCACTTGAATTAAACCAACACACTTTAACGGTGGCTAATAAGTGACTTCTTTGTGATTATTTATATCAGTGGCGTATCAGTAATTGAGCATCTCTTTCATTGTGTGTGTGTGTGTGTGTGTGTGCTCTCTCTGTCACTCAGCTGCATGCTCACACTTTCTCCTTCCTTTACAGTGTGTCTCAGATTGTGTACTGTATTACTACTTGACCAAGAAGAGCCAGAACTATAAGACACTGGTCCGACGCAACTATGGCAGCCGACGACGGAGGAACCAGGTAAGCCAGAAGGAGCGTGTTACACTGGCGTGAATGTAGATTGTGCTGCTGAATTGTGGGTGCAGGTGGTGTTTCTCTCTCTCTCTCTCTCTCTCTCTCTCTTCTTCTTCTTCTTAATATTGGTGACGGCCATTATGAGCAATTTTGTACTCAAGGGCTTGAAACTTTCTGAAGTTTATTATTCTTCTTACACCATAGTTGTACTTTTTAATCCATTTTTAGATACATTTAATGTTGTGGAACAACCATGGAACAAGTTCCTGTTATCACTTACATTATAGCAGCCATAAGTAATCATTCCCTCACCAGCTTCACTTTTATTTCTCTGTCTTGAAGTTAATGAGAGAAAAAATGCAGCTTGCCATGTTACCGAGAAACCTGGAAACGTTCCAGCATTACCTCTGCTTTACAGTTACAAAGCGTTGACACTGGAGACTCCTTCCAAACATGCTAAACAAACATCCCCTTATATACACTTTTTATAAACCATTTATGGATTATGTAACTTCCAGGATACAAGCCTCTTTGTAAGCTGTTACTGCAGAAATGATGCGAGCGCATTAATATAAACCTTGCAGCGTGAACTACTGTCAGAGCTGCTGTTATAGAAAATTAATCAACACCTTCTGACCGATCAGATTTGAGAATTCAGCAGCACTGTGGTATAACATTTAGTAACCAAACATAACCAAAATGAATAAGAAATGCTTATCACTTTATACTGTATTTGTGCTCATCTTTCAAATGTACGAGTTTATAAAGTAGTACTTCGGTGAAGTACTGTGTGAGGTATTTCAGGAGCCCCTCCTACTTAGGTGGGGTTGAGCCAATGTAGGAGGAGCTAGAAGGGCAGAGTCGAGCCAAAAGTCCAGGATGTATAGACAGTTGAGTGTGTTTCAGGCTGGATAAGTGTGTTGTTTTTCGTGTTGATTTAAGGATCAGTTGGATCAGGTCCAGCTCCACCCCCTGGGCTTTTGGTTCTGCAGCGAGGATCTCCAAGCCTGAAGCATGGAAATGATCTCTCTAACAAACCACATTTTAGTGGGTTTCACTGAGCAATCTGAATTCTAAGAGGTTGTAGAAAAGTACTGTAAATGTAGCTTTTGTTAAATTAATCATGAGTTATATATCTTATCACGACTGTGTTGTCTCGCAGTGTAAGTGCAATATGCTGTTTGTGCTCCTGTCACAGTTTTAATGTGTTCTGTGGCTTCTGTCAGGGGTATTTAATAGCCCTCTAGTGTTCAGCACACACTATTGCTAGTGTGTCTTTATTTTTGCACACTAATACCTGTATGACAGCTGTGTGTCACCCCTGTCAATGTCACATTTCTTAGTGAAAGAGCAGTTAGTACTTAGTGACAGAGTAGAATGAGGAACGAAATGCCTTAGGAGAATGATATCTGTATAAAAAAGCATGTCCATGTCCCTGTTATTTGTGCGAGTGTTTTGGTTAAATGAGAAGCAGGCACTGTGCTCCCAAAGACCACACCCTCTTCATCTCTTTCCTTCTCCCTCTCTCACTCTCTCTTTCTCTCTGTCTCTCGCTTGCTCGTGCACTCTCTCTCTCTCTCTCACTTGCTCGCTCGTGATCTCTTTCTCTCTCTCTCTCTCTCTCTCTCTCTCTCTCTCTCTCTGTCTTCTCACTCGCTCCCTCTCCCTCTTTGTGATTTATGTATTGCTGCACAGCTTACGAGGAATCTTTCATCTGCCTGCTACAGAGGCTTCATGCTGATTTCCAGGGACTACAAGAGGGAAAAAAAAGCGAAGAGACAGAAAGAGAGAGAGAAACATATTTTGATCCCTCCTCAATACAGCTAAAATCTGTTTCTGTTTCTGCGATGGTAGCCATGTTTGATAGTTTAAGTGTGCTTATTTACTCTGGATGGAGCTGCTCTGCTCTCACACACACACACAGACAGTGGAGCAGGTAGGAGTTCTGACGCCATAGAGTTCAGGATGCAGATGTTGAAGTGTGTTTTGCGTTTTGTTTTTGGCTTATTTCTTTTGGAAGTGTCAAACGTTTGGACTGAAATGGCAAAAATGGGACACAATTTTTAGTGTCCTTAGTTAATTTCACATACTCGTGATCTTAACCAGCTTGGCTAAAGTTAGCCATTTTGCTAACGCGACATCTGGATTTTTTCACAAACTACTTGTTTGTTTTTAATCTTTGAGTCTGGTTGCATGCATATTTATGTGCTTATTTTGAGTCTGATTGTGTTTTTAGCATTTAAAGACACACTCAATGTGACTAATCATGTAGTCGTATTGTTTCAGTTATTTCTACATGCAAGCGTATAAATTCAGCTGATATGAAATGTACAGTATAAAGTTCAGTAAACCGATTTTCATCAATGAGTAAGAGATGTGGTGAAAGAATTGGTGTAAGAATGAAAACAGCTTTATTGCTGCAGCAGTGTTTATTTGTACTAGTGTGTGTGTTACTGTTTATATTGCTGGAGTGTGAGCTCAGACGTGTGTTGTACAGACATGTGTTGAAGCGTATTTGTGTCGAGACACAGAGAGGGGGTTTATGGGTAAGCATGGCACGCAGAGACTGATGCACAGTCTGCCAAAACCCTAACAGTGTACCATACGTCAGGATGATGCTGATTGGATGAGGCCAGGTGGGTGTGCCTGGTTGTGGAAAGGTTGTTACAAGATGGGAGCTTTCTTTCGTAGGTTTTATGAAGGTATTCAGAGTAATGTTAGTTGTACAATTGTTAAATCTGACTGCAGATCTGCAAGACTTTTTTTTTTATTAGTAAAAATTAAACTGCATTTCAGTTGAGGCTTATTGTATGTAAGGAATAAAACACAACATGGTGTGCAGTTATATAGGATGGTGTGATACCACTCTGAAGTGGATTATATTCCTACAATAGCACACCCTGAAGTTTTTTATTCCTCTTATTACCACAGCAATTTGCCAACGATTACAATATTTCATTTATTAATGAAACTTTTTAACCATTTATAGTGAAATTTCATGTTATGCAAGAGAAGTCAGTTCTTGTTATCACCTGTTTTACGAACAGCTTTCTCTCACTAGCCTCTCTTTCTTGAAGTAAATAAGACAAAAAAATTTAATGTCAAAAAAACGACAATCCTTGTCATGTTACCAAGAAACTGGAAGACTTTCCTGTGGCAGAAAACCTGTTTACCGTTACAAAGCTCCATCACTCCCGACTCTGCCATAAATGTTAAAGAAACAATCCAGGGGTGTCCAGTCTTATCAGGAAAGCCCCGGTGTGAGTGCAGGTTTCCATTCCAACCAAGCAGAAGCCAGCCCTGAGTCTACTGAAAGCCAAGGTCAACCGATTAAACAGGTGGAATCAGGTGTGGCTCCTGCTTGATTGAAATGAAAAGCTGCACCCACACTGGCCCTTTGTGGATAAGATTGGACACCCCTGGTATAATCTGTCCATTCTCATCTTTGGATAGCATCTAACTTAATACCTTATAGTACGGTATGTGTAGTATAGAACCAAGAAGTAAGTCGCGCTTCTCAGGGTGATTGTTTCTCCTTCCTATCTATTCATCCTAAATTCATTTAGCTTTTCATTTTCTGCCCCCTAGTGGACACATTCACTGTTACTGTCAAATATGAAGGCAGACACCCATGTGACACCTTCACGTGTACACTGAGACATAACCAGTATAACCAGGCCGTACTCTGTTAGCCGACTGTCCTCCTCTCTTCTATTCGCCCAAGCTACTGCGTCACACTCCTCCGTTCTCCCTGATCTCGGTTCTATACGGTATCTCTCCTTTACTTCCTTTTTAACAACTTTACAGTTTCTTTTTTTTTCCTCTTCCTTCCACTTTTTCTCCCTAATTTGGGCAGTTCCAGTTTGGTTCCAGTGCTACCGTATCATATGAAAACTGCCAGTCCAGGAGGGTGAAGGCTAACATGTGCTTGCCGTGAGACACATGAAAGCAGCCACCACACCGCATTTCAAACCGCTGCTCATGCTGTGTCACAGGGCCGTGTAACACACTGAAAGGAAATGTGAGCTCACAGACGCCCTTTGTCATACTAATACTGAAAGTTGGTATATGGCTGATGGTAATATTTTGCACAAATTTTTAAAATTGCAAAACAAAATGCAAAATTTTACCCTCAACTATTAAACAAAAGTATGATTAGTGTACTGGGTTCTTTGCATTTTTTGCAGCTTTGAGTATGGGCTTAATTGATTCCATGAGGATAGATTACATCTGCTGCTGTTTCTGTAAATTAAAACAAGCCCTGTCTTTGACCTGCAGGCTCTGAAAGTATCGACTCTTGATGCACTTGTGTTTGTTTGTGTGTGTGTGTGTGTGTGTGTATGTGTGTGTGTGTGTGTGTGTGTGTGTGGGTAACAGTGTGTCTTGATGCACCACTGATCACTGAGGCTGCTGGAACGATGGTGCGCTGTCAGGAGTCCAATATCAATAATTAAAAAGATATTTTGCTGAGACTAGATCGGCTCACACACTGACCTTCCAGCACCGTGGAGGACGCCGAGAGTGATTCTTTTGCTATTTTGGGGAGAGACGGAGCAGCACCATGGCAGGAGGCTCCATTTTTGTCGTTTGTGACAAGGCAGCGCAGAATTATTATTATTATTATTATTATTATTATTTTTTTAAATCTAAGTGAGTAGAGGGCTGCAGAAAAAACAGCAGTGTCGCTTCTCTTTAACTCGGCACTCAGGGCTCCAGCTGACATCACTCTGTTCCAAGCAGATTTCTGTCTGGAACTTCTTCCCTCTCCCCTTCAACATGCAGAAAGGAGGGGTGGGGTGGGGGAGAATACAATAGTCACTGATGGAAGGAGGAAACAAACAAGCAAAAAAAAAAAGGGAGCAGGATGAAGCAGCCCCGCCAGTAGCTTGTGTGCGATGCACTCTTCGACATTGTCAGCTTCACACAGAGAGGTTTGTGTGTTTTGTGAGAGACGGTAGGACTGGTCACCCCCCTTTCCTGCATGTCACAGTGGTATGACCCGCTTTCCCATGACCACGACAGGAACTAGAAAAGTTTGCCGCACAGCTGCGAGTGCCAATCAAACGCTCCAGTCTCTCACCACCTGGCCCAACCCCATCACCCAAGCGTGTGTGTCTGTGTGTGAGGGAGATGTGTTGTGATTCAGGAGTGAGTGGAAGGTATGCTGTGGCAGCGTGGAGTGTGAAAGGGCTACAGTCTGGAGTAGAGTCTGAGCGGCTGCTGTCATCATGGTGTGTGTGTACGATTCACTGCTGCTGTGGGTCCAAATGCTTTACACACACACATGCTAACTGATGAACTTGAAGGTTTTGTGTGTGTGCACGTGTGTGTCTGTTTGTAAGTCAGTTTTTCTCTGTTCATGTGTGTGTTTGTGTCTTGTTGTGTCTTTCTTTCTGTCTTTGTGTGTCTGTGTATGTCTTTGTGTGTGTGGGTGAGCGTCTGAGCATGTGTGTGTCTTGGTGTCCGCGTGAGCAGGTGTGGGTACGCGCACGTGTGCATGCGCGTGTGTGTGTAAATGCCCCTGTGTGCGCATGACAGTTGTTGCATATTGTGCTTTCTGGTGTGTGTGTGTGTATCACAAAGTGTGTGTTCCTGTGAGTTGTATTTCTGCATGTGTGTAGCTGGTGTTTGCTGGATCAGAAATCCCAAAGCTCCTCACACTGCTGATTTTTTACATTTGGCTATTTTTGTTTACTTGTGTATCACAAAATACCAGAATTCAATGCTTCTCAAGTAAATTACATAAATTAAATATCGGTCAGCTTGAGTTTAGATATCAGTAAGCTTTTGTGTTCATTCACTCAATCATACATGAGTGTAGCATGTTGGTCTCTCTAAAGTGTTCTGCAGTCTAGGAACACACTCATTATTTTTGGACAGAAACTTCTTTCTCCGACTCGGTTCTACTGTTGATCCGCATTCCAACCTGAAGTCAGTTGTCTTCCGAGCGTTCCAGTCGTTGGAGACTGTTGGCTTGCAAGTCTGTCATTTCGTAACTCAAATAAGTGCCTGGTGAATCAGCAAAAAAAAAAAAAGGGAACGATCCAAAGCCTCCGGTTGTGTGCTAAAGGAAAGGAGCATTTTACAGCCTCTCTCACACGTCCACAACCCCTGCTGATCACCACACCAGGAATAAACTCATTTAAACGAGTCCTCCATCCTGAATCCATTTAAAACCTGATCTTAGACATTGGAACAGTCAGAACTGAGAGATGTGTGCGTCTGACACACCCTTTATTTATGAAGTGAAGTGACGTGTGGCCAGGTATGGTGACCCATACTCGGAATTTGTGCTCTGCATTTAACCCATCCAAGTGCACACACACAGTAGTGAACACACACCCGGAGCAGTGAGCAGCCTTTTTTGCTGCGGCGCCCGGGGAGCAGTTGGGGGTTCGGTGCCTTGCTCTCACCCCAGTCGTGGTATTGAGGGTGGAAGAGAGAGCTGGTCATTCACTCCCCCCACCTACAATCCCTGCCGGCCTGAGACTTGAACCCATGACCTTCAGGTTCACCTTTGGGTTACAAGTCCGACTCTCTAACCATTAGGCCATGACTGCCCCCCTACTATTTATAGTAGCACCACAACCAATATATGTGTGTACTCTCTTCATGAAACATACACATACCTTGGTTGTTAAATCTACATTGTTGGTGAATGGAAGGAGCAAGTGAACAGCATCTTCTCTGAGTTTGCACCCAGACTGGACTTGATTGACAGCTGCCCTCTACCCCTTATCATGCAGCTAGAAGCTATTAAACAAATTGGTCCGTGTAAAGGACAACATCTATTTTCCAAAGTCCATATTCAACAGAATGCAGTAAAGGAAATGAATAATAAAACATTGAGATTAGTGTGTAAATGGTTTGGATTGAACACCCACTGCACCTGGGATATTATTTTTCACCCCCCAGTGGGAAGGTAGACTCGGGGTACGGAATATAATATAGATTGACACCAGCACATGGATATCCCACCTTCTGAACGTGCTGAACAACAACGGAAGAGATGTTCGAGAACTGGCTTGCTCCTCTCTGGTTCTGGAGTTAAAGACACTGGGTGCCATTAGCAGGGGAGTTAGAGCTTCACTTCCTTGGCATCAAGAGGAAATTCGACGCCCATTCTGTTGGCTTTGGGGTCTGATCAGACTGGCCTGGATCTGAATGATCTGTGTGTCCAAAGCGGGGTGTTCCTAGAGTGGGCATGGGACGGCTCCGGGACAGCGAGAGTTTCAGAAAGAAAGCCTTAAAACTGACCCACACACCAATGTTAGAGCAAACACCATTTATACGAATACAAACGTTGTTGGATTTATACAAACACCAACAACAGCACTGGACTGGACTGAAATTACAGAGTAACTGGCAGTTTCTTTCCCATGCTGATTATTCTGTGTCTCATTCATTCTTTAAGAACCCTGCACTCAGTGAGAGCATTCTAAAATCTAGATTACAAGTCCTCACCTCCAAACATAATCTCTCAATCTGGAGTTGTACTACTCAGCCTCCCCCATTGCTTGCACCACACCACAGAACAGGTTACTGAGCCTCTATCCCACATCCTCAATGGCTGTCATGCTTACAAACGACTGTAGATAGCACGTCACGATAGAACAGTAGCGCTCATAACAAAAGAAATAGCAATCTATTTACCTTTTTCTGTAGAAATGTGCAAGCGTTCTTGTCAAACCTGCTAAGTTACAGCCTCTGCAACAATGATTCATTAACTTTGCAAATCTCTCTGCTAATACACCAGATCTTGTTGTTGCAGTATCCAGCTTGTTATTTTACCGAGAAACCACAAAGTGTAATCTCCTCTTTTACGGAGGACTTTCCTTTGCTTATAACCTAGACTCCTTCAATAAACGTTGAATAAATGTCACCTAAGAAGAAAAAGTCACCACATCAACGATTGTGTTTTGCTTTGTTAATCAGCAGTGTTTTCAAAAATCTGATTATTATTAGTCTTGGGTTATGTGGAGCGTCTGCCGTACAAGTCTGTGTGTATGAGCTGCTACTGTAGAAACAATAACTTAGTAGAACAAGTGCCTTAACATAAATCTTTCATGTTGCAGCCGGAACGACTTTCAGAGCCGTGCTGTTAAACGGATATAACGTACACCTTCTGACCAGATTTGAGTATTCAAGACGAGTAGTCATAAAATACTGCTTGTATCACATGAGATGTAATAAACTTAATGTACTAACGTTAATCAAGCCCACACTCCCACCTCTGAAAAAGTAGATAACATTTTATCTCGATTCAGGAGAGGCTACAGGGGATTGAAAAAACATGCTTCTATTTTTTTTTTTTTTTTTTTTTGTTCCTTTTCTTTTTCTTATTCCTCCAGAGTGATACCATGTATAGCACCCAGTCAGGGAGGGCAAGGACTAACATTTCAGTGAATTTTTTTTCAGTTGAACATGCTTGGAGGAGAGCACTAACTTCCATGTTCTCTATTCTCATGTGATTGGCTAGTGACACTGAATAATATGACAGAAAGGAAAGCCATCGTTTTTCATCGAGATTAGGCGTTTTTCCTGGACATCCACCCACAGACATCATCGAAATTGGACATGTATCTAAAGGAAAAAGTTGTTGGTCAGACTTTGAGGAAAATATATGCAATAGCCTAAATACATTACGTTATTGTATATATTATAGTAAATAATTTTTATAGTAAATTATTTTGACTATGTGACAGTGAACTGGTTTGTATGCACTTGTCTTTGGATGAAGTCTTGATATGAGCTCTTTCTTCCATAAATACTTTGTTTTTGGGAAGAAATTGAAGTTAAAGAACATTATTTTGTCCCTAAAAAAAGAACAGATACGAGCCAGTTGTTGACTGACCTGAAGTGCTCGATTCCCTCAGTATAATGGAAAAAAGGCTCTTTATTATTGTGAGCACTTTGGATTATTATTAGAGCTTAAGTGGCAGTAGAGAGCTTGGGAACTCGAATTCCGTGCGCGTAGATGACGTGAGCTCCCTCTCTGCTCTGAGCACTCTGAGAATGGCGCTCGAGACTGCATACGCTGCGTACTTTTAATTATTACAAAGCCATTCAATTGGACATTTTTCCATTCTTAATGAAGGCTCACAAGGCATTTCAATGTGATTTTGCAGTAGGTTTAGTTCTATTCTCTGTCTCTGTCTCTTTAATTTCAGTCTCATTCTCTTTCCCACTTTCTCCACGTACTCTCACTCACTCTCTCCGCTGTCGAGCCTTTGACATTCCTTGGCCCCATCTGGTGTCTGCATGGCTTATTTGTCTTGGCTGAGGCAGCTTTGTTCTCTTAACAGTTTTAACCCAATAAAGTGCTTGTACATTTTAGGGAGGAAAAAAACGCCAGATTTGTGGATTATTGTAATTGGAGTTATGTCATAACTGATTAGCATTTCTAAAAGCATAGTATTGTACTGTCAGCTTCAAAATTATTGGCACCCATGGTAAAAAATAGGTTTGGAAAAAGGTGAAAGCCTACACACACTCCACAGGCTATGGTGGTAAAAGTGCCCTCGTCCCCTTGCCCACCACTGCATTTCTTTTGACATTTTTCTTTACATCTTTGTTATAGTTTGTGCATCCCAGGAAGGGAGGAGCAACATTTAAGGATGCTACAGTTTTTGTCTTCCCATATGGCATCGCCCGAGCGCGTGTAGCTTTAACCCAGTCACTGGGCCGCCAAGCGCCTTGTGTTCCTCTGATCTACCCTCTGTTAAAGCCTTTGCTTTCTTCCCGTCTTTGAACTGAGTTCCGTCAACAATGAACCTATTGTGATTTTGAAGCCTGGACGAAAGCCTGTCCTTCCAGACAACCCCATCCATGTGAGCATCATCAAAGCGCCTCAGTAGTGCTAGTCTTATCTTTGGAGCGTGCACCAACTAGCCATCCTTCTTAAACTCTGTCATCTCTTTCTTTTTTTTTTTTTTTATCCTTCTTGTGTGCTCTTTCTCTCATTTTTCTCTCTATTTAGTTTGATGAGTAACCTCAGGTCACTCATCATTTCTCCAAACGCTTTCTGTTCTAATAAGCCCACCATACTTGAGGGTGTGTGTTTGTGTGTGTGTTTTGGCCTTTCCTTTAATTATCCATTTAAAGTGCAATCCATTTTTATTTATACACATATAACCTTTATCATAGTCATTCTCTGGGCACAGCTTGTTGAACCCCAGTGATAATATACATCTGAGCGCATGGCTGTGTTATGGATGATGAGGCAGATGACATGCAGGCATGTTTTCCCACAACTAGATTAAGTCTAACGCAGAGCCATTTTCATGGTGCACTCTTCAATCAGATTTGCTTTGAAGTACAGAACCAGGCCTCATCCCGGTCAGCAAAAGTCCCCCGCTCTTTCTCCAGAAAGGAGCTCATCAGATTTGTTCTCGGTTTTTGAAAAGAAAGTGGGTTTGGTTAGATTTAACTAGCAGTGAAGAGGAGGGAGTTGACCAAATGCAGTCTTCCCATAACAGGAATGAGCTGTGATTTGAGGTTTTGTCTTCTGTTTGACTTTTTTGGGGTTTTTTTTTTTTTTGTTGTTTTTTAATGGTTAACAGTCATGTTTTAGGTATGCAAAGCTGACCCTAGATCACACAGTGTGATCCGATTAAAATCGCTACACTTTTCTTTTGAATTTTTAACGTTACATGACTTATCAATTATAACAGCGAATGACGTATATAAATCAGCAATTTTCATTCTGAGCAGAACCACAGTCTAAACATGCTCTGCTTTGTGTCTCCTTTCTCAAAGCAGATAACACGGCCCTCACAAGAAGACAAGTCCGACGACAAGAACGAGGAGGACAAGTCGGAGAAATCAGACAAGAAAGAGGAAGACGATAAGAAGGACGAGGAGGAGAAAGATGAAAAAGAGGACTCAAAGTGAGTGCAGTTTTGCTTTGCTTGCATTTTTTTTTTTCTCTCTCTCTTCTCCCACAGGTCGAGTTGGCTCCTGCTCCGAGTCAGGCCTTTGGCTCTGGCCGTGGCTCTGACATCACTAATCCTCCAGAAAAGCCCGACGTAAATTCAGGCAATTTTTTTTCCATCAAAAAGCCTCTTATACCACAGAAGGTCACAGAGCATTCCCGGTCATACCTACAGGCCCTGTTTGGTGGAGTTTTTTTTATTTTTTTTTTTGTGCCCTCGCTGTTTATACAGGACCAACTTCTTGTTTTCCCTTTTAGCAGAGAGAGGGATATGAGAGGAATATGAGCCTAGACCACTTATTAAAGACAACTTGGCCTCTTGCCACAGACAACCTCTTCCACGCTTCCACTCATAAATGAGAACTATTCATAAGTAGTTCCTGGCTCTCTCCATCTCTTTCTCTTTCACCATGCCTTCTCCTATAGGTCCGTCTCACTTATTCTGAGAATTAGTTTTGTGGAGATGACATGCATGAGGATCTAGCATCTGTTTATATTGAGCCAGACAGGCTTCTGAGAATAGGATGGCCCTTTATCAGTACAACAGTTCTGGAAATCTTTAATAAACACAGATGGGAGAAATCTGCTGTGTCTTATTTGAAGCCAGAGTTTCTTGTTGACAAGACCTTCTGTCTAATGGCATTTACACATTTGGAGTGCATTCATATTTCTCAATAGCAGCTCCATCAATAGTTAGGACTTCTCCTCTGGAGCTGTGTGTTGCATAAGGAATAAAACACAGTAGGTGTGCTTTTATAGGAAAATAATCAATCAGTGATGTGGCTGTGTGTGAAGTGGAGGCGAATCTCAGAGGGTTTTATTCCTCTAGTACCAATGATGTCAATGATCACGCACTCATTTTTAAAATGTGTTGCTTCATCTATAGAAGTTCCTGTGTTTAAATTATTATTATAGAAATAGTGTTTTGCAGAAAATTAATCAACACCTTCTGACCAATCCGAACTGAGAAACACAACAGCACGTCGGTATAAATATTTATAATTAAATTGAAAAGCTCAGGGTATCGAACACAGTACTAGACAAAATATCTAGAGGGGAAAAAAATCCTTAGGCTATTCACGTAAATACCTTGTTATGAAAAATGTGCTACTTATGAATCTGGAGCAGTTAAAAATCTGTCAGCATTATATAAATTAATCACTTAGACCATGTGTCTCCTTGCAAATTGTCCTATTCTCCTTTTATTTAACCAAACTGACTTCATTAAACTTTACACACCCTGCTTGCACTTGGTTGTTTCGTATGTTTTGTATCTCTATTATATCTTGATATGACCTAAACCACACACCGATGCAGTGAGGATTAAAACCCGGTGTCCGTATTGCACATAACATGACGACCATGTTTGTTTCCTCCTGTAGTGCGTTTTGAAATGAATGACATTTCAGATTAGCCATAAACATAATGTGTTTAATGCTCGCCTGCGTGTTTGGTGCAGGGACATTAGCAAAGACAAAGAGAAGTGTGAGGGAGAGGACGAGGAGGGGAAGGAGCAGAGCACGCCACGCGGTCGCAAGACAGCTAACAGCCAGGGACGGCGTAAAGGCCGAATCACCACACGCTCCATGGCCAACGAAGCTGCTAGTACTGCCACAGAGGAACCACCAGCACCGCCCCCACCACCACCTGAACCTGGTAAAACACACTCTCACATAACACACACACCCAGCTGAGCTTGGATGTGCTTGATTTTTAATAAGATTTCAGAAAAAAAGGTACTAAGAGAGTAGGAAATGGTGTGTTTAATCAAATAGCTCGCACTTTGAGTTTTTCTAAAGAGCTTGTAAGTTTATATTACGTCTAGTACAACCCCCCTGGAGTGTTGCTATCTGTAAAACCCTTGAATCAGCACTTACTTACCCATCTGTGCGTGTTCATCAGCGTAACACAGTTTATATCTGAGTCACTGATGACACAAACACGTCTGCACTTCTTCTAAGCAGATCTGTAAAAGTGACGGTAAATGGTTTTCTCGCTCTGCCTCTCTCTCTCTCTCTCTCTCTCTCTCTCTCTCTTTCTCTCTCTCTCTCTCTACTAGCTGTACTGGAGCCTGTCCCTCCTCCCAAACCAGATCCTGCATCGAAGCCAGCACGCGAACTCACTAAGCTTGCTCCTGTGACCACCATGGACAGCCAAGCACGAGGTACAAACACGCAGAAGCACAGCCCCCTCCCATCCTCACACTTTCACACACTCCTGGCCTTGTGCTTGTCCTCTGACGTCTGTTTGTCAGAGCCTCGGTCTCAGTATTTGGGTTTGGACGGTTGATTTATTGTACACTATATGGATTACAAAGGAACTTGTTTGATGTTTTCTGCTCACGGAAAAGAAGCAGTGTGCATTTGGGGGTCCGTTTGCCGAAACTGGAGGGTGAAAAAGCACCAAAACGGAAAACACAAATGTGAGCTGGCTTTTTAGCTGCGTGTGCTGACCCACTTCTGCGCCGTGAGTTTACAGCCAAGGAAATGAAAAAAGAGCTGTTTACACAGAACGTTTTTTTCCCCCTTCGGCTCCGTCAGAAATGCGTCTGTTGGATCCATCAGGGCTGCTGGCTGAAGCCTGTGTCCTCTGACATTTGAGGCTTTTTTTTTCCCATTTTCCCTTCTTTCTTTCTACTCCTCCCTTCCCATCTCTGAGAACAACCCACAGCTCGGTTCAGGCTGTCCCGGGTTTTGTCCCTCGCTCTGTCCATCTGTCTCTCTTTGTGGACTTTGCATGTTGCTGTGTTGATGGCGTGTGTCTCAGGTGGATAACATTTGTCATGGGGTTGTAAAGGGAGGTAAACTTCCTGCTTTCTCTCTCTCTCTCTCTTTTAGCTGTGAGCTGTGTCTCTTTATCTCTGTGTAAGAAGAAAACTTCTTAGAGCGCTGCTTTAGACTTGGGTAGTGCTGATGATCAGGTGACTGAATTGGTAGGTCGTAATTGCGCTCCCATGAGATAAATCCCATCTTATGTAGATCACATGATGCAGTGGTTGTTAGTGTAACAGTGTGATTATCAATTGTCAGACACTGAGCCATTGCTGTGATACACCACGGTACACACGTGACCCCCCGACCACCTTTATATACCCACCATCATCCCCGCCTCGTTCCTTGCACGCTCCCAAAATCGTCCACAAAGACCTTTATTATATTTAACGAAACATCCTTCCGAAGTAGCATCTGTCCATCATTTTGGTACCAGATAAAAAAAATTGTAACTAAAATCACAGGGTTCTGTGGGTGACTGCTGTGTCAGAGCCCAGTGAGTGAGATCTGATTTGAGTATAGCTGATGAGTGTGGTCCTGGAGTAAATGAGTAAAACGTCCTAGGAAGACACCTCATGGATGTCTATAAGCAAACTAGTTTAGCTGAAAGGAAACTGAGATCTGGCAGATGACGCAGTTGCATGCAGAGTTGTGTGTTTTGGAAATTTTGTGCCAGTGTCTGTGTTTTGGAAGATTTGCATCCCAGTGCAGGAGAGCTGTGGCTTCCTGTTTCTCCATTTCCTGTTTCCTATCTTGCCCGCTGTCCTCAAGTCACCTCATAGCTAAGTTCGCCACGCGTAATCGGACTGGCTTTAACTCTAATAAACGTGTGTGTGTGTGTGTGTGTGTGTGTGTGTGTGTGTGTGTGGAGAGAGAGAGAGAGAGAGAGAGAGAGAGGAGAATGAGAGAAAGAAATATTTGTGCCATGCCCCCTCACCAATTTGGGCATGTTCCAGCCCTGGATTTGTGTGTGTGTGTGTGTGTGTGTGTGTGTGAGAAAGAGTGAGAGAAAGAAATATTTATGCCCTGCTGTGTGTGTGTGTGTGTGTGTGTGTGTGTGTCTATAGACACACAGACACTTTGTGGCTATACACTGTGTGTGTTTTGTTGTATGCAACTTAGAGGTGTCTCTATAAAAGTGGTCCTGCTTTAGTCTTAATTGTAAGCGGTGTGTGTGTGTGTGTGTGTGTGTGTCTGTTTTTTAAAATGTCAGTTAATGGAACACTCCAGTGTTTTTCGAGACCTTTAATCATTACAGATGTGGTACATAGATTTAAAAGACACAGATTTTTATATGTACATACATACATACATACATACATACATACACACATACACACACATACATATATACACACACAGCATATATGTACGTACGTATGTACATAAAGAGTAGCACACACACATTTATTAGAGCAGTGTCGGTCGGGACATTTTGTGCAAGAGCTCTAAACACAGAAGATGAATCTTCTTATCAGCCCAGACACACACAACTCACTTGTATAAATGTCAGAGGGTCACACTGTGCTAAATTTGTCCGAATGTTTGTTCAATCTCAAGGAGTCTCCAAGGGGGGGGCGGTAAGTAGGGAGCAACACACACACACACTCACATGCACGCACACACTCTGTCCCACTGTTGCGCTTGTTGCCTCGCTCTCTTTCTCTTGTGTGGTTGTGCACCAGAGCCGCTGTTTAAGGGAAGGAAGGAGGTGCTTGTGCCATAGATCAGCTGATGAGGGAGTGAGTGAGTGAGAGAGAGGGGAAAGGAAGAGAAATAGCAAAGGAACTGAGAGAAAGGCAAAGCGAGTGCTTTAGGGAAAGCGAGAGTGGACGATACGGGGAGAAAAGGGGAGGGTAGGGGAGAGGGAGGGAAGAGGGACACGGGCAGGACAGCTGATGTAAACAAATTATTAGATTAAAGATCAAGAGGAAGAAGGTGCATTACGGTCAGTCTGTTTCTCTCTCTGTCTTTCTCTCTCTTTTGTAGCTCTCTCTGTCTCTCTTGCTCTCTCTGTCTCTCTCTTTCTCTGTCTCTCAGTTTTTTTCACTCTGTGTCTCTCTCTCTTTCTTTCCTTTTTTTCTGCCCTGTCTTTCTTTCTAGCCCTCTCTCTTTCACTCACACTCTCTCTATTTCTTTCACTCTCTCTGTTCTTTCACTCTCTCTGTCTCTCTTTTGGTCTCTGTCTCTCTGTGCATCTCTCTCTCACTATTTCTCTTTTCTCTCTCTTTTTTGCTCTCACTGACTGTCTATTTGTCTCGCTATCTGTCTCCTTCTCTCTCTACCTCTCCATTTCTCTTTCTGGCCTTTTTCCTCTCTCTGTCTGTTTCTCATGTCTCTTTCTTGCACGCTCTCTCTCTCTCTCTCTCTCTCTCTCTCTCGTTTTCTCCTTCTTGTACTAAGTGTGTGTTGTTCTGTGTGCAGGAGCTGTAGAGGCTGGAGAGACGTCTCGCTGGACAGAGGAGGAGATGGAGGTCGCCAAAAAAGGTAGCATTTTTATTTCATTTTTCCGCTGATCTTTATTTTCTTTCCTAATCTCATGTTTTTAGGAAAACCCAGCGTGTGTAAGTGTGTGCGCTGCAGTTCTCTGACTGCAGCTGTGCATTCGTGCACACATGGTGATTCACCGAGGAAGTTAATGTGCATTATGAATTGGGCTTCCAATAAAGATTAGAATCAGTTACTCACAAAGATCATTCTGCAACCCTGCAGTTGAAGTGGTGGAAAGTTTAACAAATTTGAAAAACAAAATGTGTGACAAGCCCTATTTTGAAACATGTTAAAGGTTTTTGACTCTGTTCTGTGGATTGAGGCTCGAGCAAATCAGGCAGCATGGCAGAAGCTGGTTCTCATAGAAGTCAATAATATTTTAGTTATGGCATCCTTCCTTTGCAGTCTCTAGTTTTCTTCCTTTTATTCATCAGTGGTCATTATAAAAATCCTGCAGAGTGATTTGGGTCAATTATGTTTTTAGTGTGTGTGATTTCATGGCCTTAAACACACCGTGCAGTGTTTTTCTGCTGTAGTTTTGCATATTTCTTTGGATTACTTATACATTAAGATTTAGTTAAAGGTGCAATAGTCGATTTTTTTATTTCTTACTTATATAAATAACCTGGAAAATATGTAGAACTTAATAATGGTTTATTAAAATAATTTATTTGATAATAATGGTTTAAGTGATGGCCTCAACACAAGTGTATTATGAGGCAGAGAAAACCCGTTTGGAAAACTGCTTTAGAGCCCGGAGTGCTCGTTTGTGTTTACTTGGGCCTCCACAACGCACTTTTACTCAGCCTCTATCTCAGTCTGAAATCGGTAAGCGTCCAGCACAAGCCAGATAATTCTCCTATGAGCAGAGAACATGCTGTGCTTGGAAGCAACAATAAGAGTAATGTCAATAATAATGATAATGTCGTTAAATCAGAATAAACTTTGGCAGTGCTCGGGGGGGGGGGGGGGGGGGGGGGGGGGAAAAAATAAAAAAATTAAAAAAAAATTAAAACAATTTTTAAAAAATAAAATATTAAAAAAATTAAAAAAAAAAAAATGAAAATGGTGAAATGT
>CM075029.1:5807398-5833051 GCA_037576675.1 Pangasius sanitwongsei | reverse complement strand
TCCTAAATGGTAAATGGCATATTTTTGTGGAACCTCTTAAAATAAAGCTGAAAGTCTACACTTCGATCACATCTTGATTTTTTTATTTCAAATCCATTGTGGTGATGTATAAAGGCAAAATCACAAAAACTCTGTCACTGTCCAAATACTTCTGGACGTCTACACATACATGCATACATACATGCATATATGTGTGTGTGTGTGTGTGTGTGTATATATATATATATATATATATATATATATACTGAAATATATCCCCACTGCTTCTGAAGTAATACAGACCCGTTTTTTGCACATCTTACAGGCAACCAGATGTGATCGAGATGCATCTCAGAGCGACAGTGTGGCCACGGCTTCGGCTGATGATGATGAGGAGAACCAAGACGACAGTGAAGGTGAGAACAGAAACAGAAAATTTGACTCAAGCCGGCACTGAAACCCCTCACTGAAGCACACAGAAACCAAAATCACAACCACTGCTGCTACTGTTCTGATCAAATGATCAAATGAGGAACAAACAAGTAGCAGCAGATACAGAGAGAGGTGGACGAGTGGAAGAGAGAAAGGATTTGGACTAATTCTGAGTGCCAGGCTTGCTCTTATATAAGTGTTCTTTCTCTTTGAAGACTCTAGAAAGAGCACTGTTGGGAACACAGAGTTCCTGCTTTGCTTGTTTGATCTGGTGGGATGCCTCTCTCTTTCTCTCCCTTTATCCCACTGTCTACCGTTTCTTTTTTTTTTCTCGCTACACATCTTTCCACACTGCCTTAATTAAATGTTTCCAGTCTCATATCCTCTTCTTTTTATCTACCTTTCCATCTGTACCATTCAGCTGTGTTATTTCTCTACTATTCTTACTCTATTTCTCCTTTGTGCTGCTAAATAGTAATGAAAATTTTCATTTGAGTCCATTCAGTTAAATAATTCATTCAGATTTGTTCAGTTGCACAGTTTTCCGAACAGTGTAGCCGTTTCATCAGTGTAAAAAAATAGCTGCTAATCATTGCTGTTTTGTGTTATTTCATAATATATAGGATATACAGGTGCATGTCTGTGTTTAGAAAAATAATTATTTTCACTCTAAGCTCAACAAAGACATTTTGCATGCACTGAAATGCTGGATATCTCCAGCTCAGATTAAATGAGACCAAACAGGATCTACTGAATGTGCTGAATCTTTGCAATGACCCAAAGGATTCACTGATTCAAACACTGAATCGCTGTACGCAAGAGAAACAAATTATTAGAGGAAAGGAGTGAATCAAACCTGACCTGCTGACCACTGAAAGGATTCACTCACTCAAACACTGAACACAAGAGGAGTGCCTCGAAAACATTTTACGCCTAAACGATGCCATGAAATTGCTCTAACTTGACATTTTTTTTCTTTCTCGTCTATAACCAGGTGCAGATAACACTTCAGACACAGAGAGCGCGCCATCTCCTTCTCAGTCTGACACGTCCAAGCCCTCCGAGTCACAGCCTCAAGCCCCGGATCAGGAAGCTACTGCCCCCAAAGTCCCTAACGCAGATACCAAAGCTCAGGAGCCTTTCAACGAGCTGCAGGTAAAGCTGGAGAAAAGTCCAGAAGGAGCAGCGGTGGACGAATCCATGGTTAAGGACGAGGCCCAGCTGCACCCTAAGAGCGAACCTCAGGACACAGAAACAGCGGGAGGAGACCGGGGAGAGGTGCAAGTAAAAACCGAGCCGGAATTGAGGGAGAAAGAGAAGCAGAGCGAGCAGCCGCATTCGGACAACGACTCGAGTGCCACCTGCAGCGCTGATGAAGATGTCGAGGCAGAGCCAGACAGACAGAGGTGAGACACTGGAACAGTTCCTTATAGTGTACTATAATATGTAATATAGTGCACTACATTTATATACATACACAAAACAAAACTCTATGGATATACACATTCTCTAACATCATTACATTATATACATGGGCATGTGTTCACTACATCAAAAGCTATCAAAAGCTGGGATTCACTCTCACTGCTTGTTGGAGAATTGGAGTATAATCAAGTATCTGCAATATCAACAATTAATAAGGGTTTTAAACAGAACCGTCTGTTATGGTAGGAACACATTTAGTCTGTGTTTTTCATTCCTCTCTATCTTTGTTTCTCTCTCCTTTAAGGATGTTTTCTCTGGAGAAGCCATCGATTCTCGGAGGCTCTGGGTCTGTGGTGGTCTCCTCAGGCAAGCAGGCTCCGCTCAGTATGCAGCAGCTCCAGCAGCGTGCTGCCACCATCCCTCCCATGGTCAGTCCCCCTAGTTCCCTCCTTCACTTCCCTAGCAGCTCTGCCCCCCTGGCCAGGCCCAGGGACTGGGAGAGGCTCGGACACAGAGCCTCCCCCCGGCCACCCCGCCACGTGAGTCCAGACCACACTTTGACCCAGCGAACAAGAAACAAAAAGAAAATTCCAATCAGTTTTGATCAAAATCCCATGATCTGGAGCAATTTGAATCAGGAATGATCCTGCTTACCTCCTTTTTTTTCTGTAAACAAATGAAATGATGGCAGGCTGATTTGCCATATCACTGTGGATTCACTATTGCTTTCGATGGTTTGAGCTGTGTGATTGAACAATTATTACCTTATTATTACTGCTGTAACTGAATCATGGCTGCTTCTGAATCACAGGCTTCACTATTAGCAGAGTAGTGGGCTTCAAGCTTCCTGGGGTCTCAGTGATAATTTCTGCAAAGTGAGCAGTGATGGGCTACACCACAAAATGGCACTTTGGCACAGAAATTATGTTCTGTCTTAGAATCACTTTCCTGGGATGAATGCAAACTGTAAATATGTAATGATTATCAATGCTTATAGATTGGAGATGAAGGTTATGGTTCTGATCCTCAGGTTGCAGGTCCATTTGGGCCAGCCGGTGTTCCTGTAGGAGCTCCTCTGAGCGGCTTAACCATGTTCCAGCACCAGATCAAAGCTGTACACGAATCTGCGCACATGGAGGACAGCCAGAGACAAGAAGCTGGAGAGGTGGACCGTAGGCCGCGCTTCATCACTCGCAGCCCCACTGTCCTCGACCGAGATGGTAAGAAAGTCTGTGTGTGTTGGTGAAATAAGGGTAAACTCGGTGCTAGTGCATGTAGGTGTGTGTCTGAGAGTCAGCTAGCCAGAGAAACTGGAGCTAAATAGAGATGGAATGTGAGAACTGTCCGATTTAATGATTTATTCTACAGCGCTGTTGAATTCTCAGTTCTGATTGCTGAGCAGTTGATTCATTAGCAGCACTTGTAATACATTATTGTTTCTTTCACTCTGTTTCTTTCTGTTTCATTCTTGTTTTATCTCCTTAATTGATCGGTACTGTTTTAAAAACATTTGACAACATAATACTGGCCATGGGTGTGCTTTAAATTTTTGCTGTTGAGCTAACACACACAAAGATGTTATCATCTGAAGAAACTGGTCAAGTAATGGCCAGAAAACAGCAAATTCTGTTCCTGGATAGAACCAGTGGCTGCCAAGGACACAACCTAAACACACATAGCCTGAAATATACATTAGCAGATGTAGACCTAATAAAGTGGCACTGATAAAGTCATAAAAAGTATTCAATTTAAGGATCCCTTCGTGGTATGTGTAGATACACTGTTTTACTGCCACAGCCTCAATTGTGTATTAGATCAGTATAAGGAAGAGGCCTGAAAAAGGGCAAGACAGGAGGGAGTGAAGTGGGTGGAGATGCTGCTTCAAAGTGGAGCTGGTAGAAGATGTGAAGTGATGAATTGCAGCGTTGTAAGTGGGCGTCTCAGGTCTTCTGTGTTCATCTGTCGATTGTATGTTTTCTTGGTTGTCTGACTCAGTCTCGGTCAGTTCTGTTTTGAAAAACTGACCAAACTGGGCTGAGCCGGAGAGAAGGAAAGTTTGTTGTTTTATTCTAGCTTTTTTTTTTTTTTAAAAAAGGGGGGAAAAAACAGTAAAGTTATGAAACTGTTCTTGAGACACACACACACCTTGTCTTAATATTCTTCTGAGAACCTTTCACTGACATAATTATCATTATAGCTAATTAATCGTTTAAATAAAAGCTGCAAAGAAAACTTTTTTCCTCCTGGGGACCAGCCAAATGCCCCCACCAGGTCAGCTGTCAGATACTGGGGACATTTTGTCCCCACCAAGATATAAAAAAAAAAAAAAAGCTCACACACACTGAGAGAAAATCCGGTACATTGTGTATTAGTCCACAGCACTTTACTCTTTATTTTTTTCCCCTTTTTCTTGGACTGCTAAGGGCTGTGCGGTGTCTCTTTGCTTTCCCAGACTTATTTAGGGTGGAGGAAAGCATGTCTTTCTGATTCTGGAATGATGGTCAGGGCTTTCCAGGGCTGTGAGAGCAGAACAAGAGCCAAAATAAGAGTTGGGGAGGGAAACGGTGAAAGGCTGCCATTTTAAAAAAGCCAGAGAGGAGCAGTGAACCAGAGGAAACATCGGCACAGGCTCTCTCATAGCAATGCCCATTAGCCAAAGAGATCCAGACTCTTCTCGCCCTGTATTTGAGTCAGATTGGCGCTGAGGCTTTTTCCTGATTTCATACGGTTTTGGTGTAGTTGGTATTTCTGCTTTGTAGTTCGCGCATCACTGGATATTGTAGAGCTTCACATAAGGTTTGCTTCACGCTGAGCATTTTGTACTAGAATGAACAGCCTCTTTTCTGTCTGTCTAATTGTGTCATGTTCATGCACAGATGTTATGGCAGGATGTGTGTGATTAATATGCTGTCCTCTCTTGCCACAGGTAAGCCGTTTCCCTACATGTCATACGATATAAAGCTGATGGAGCAGGAGGCTCACGCTGCAGGAAGACCAGGTTCACCCTACAGACTGTCTCCCCGAGAGCCGAGCAAAGCATCGCCCCAACCCGAGCCCAACAACCCTGCCCGCTACAGCGTCCCGCCAGGTAAACACGCCCGCCCTTACCTCCACTACACACTGTCCCTCAGCCGTCTTGATCCTCAAACCATTGCTCTCTGAGTGCAAAAGAGCCATTTTTGCCTGAAAATTCAGTTCTGATGCAGAATGGCTGTAAACCTTAAACCTGTGGCATCAGGAGCATGAGGGTGGTGTCCTGTTGACAACAAAACGTTATTTACATGACTGCCATTAAAGTAAGACATGAGAGATAACAGAGATCAGGGAAATGATCTATCACCACTGTGAATCATTGTTTTATTAAATTAGATTTTATACCACAGCACTGTTGATTTTAAGAGAAATATAATGCAAGTCATAACAGGAAGTAACTTGTTTTCCGGATGTTCCATAACGTTAAATACAACTATAAATGGATAAAAATGATCAGGTGCTCTTTAATTTTTTTAAAAATTTAATTGCTGTGGTATAAAAGGAATAAAATACTTCAGGAATTTCATGATGGTAACTGTAACTCCATTTCACATCGCACACACCACACCGCCCCATCGTTAATTATTTTCTTTTAACCGCATGCCTTGTTGTGTTTTAGTCTTTACTAACTGTATTATAGCTGGAACTAACGCAAGCTACTTTGCCAAAGATAACACAGTTCCTTTGGGCAGCTAAACAGTGTTTGTGAGCAGAGAAGCTGAAGGATTTGATATTTGATGGTAAAATATGTACAAAGCTACAGTTTTTTACACTCAGAGCCACCCACATGATGTAATTATTTGCATCTCAAATCAGTGGAAATTCTGAAGCTAACAATGGACTTGGCTGCTGTTTTTCATTCCTCCCAGTTCCACCTAAGTGATTCATCTTTTTATATTCCTGTCTCCGTTATGTATAATTTATTGGTAAGCGGCAGACTTCAGAGGTAGTGTTTCACTTCAATGTACAGTACAAGGTATATGAATTAATTGAAAGTTAATAATTTAGTAGGCCTTTGCAGCTTTTGTGGTTACCTGCGTCACCTGTCATGGAATGAGCGATTTTCTTATAAATGACTGTCTGTGATCAGCGCACACACACACACACACACACACACACACACACACACACACACACACACACAGACCCACATGTGTAATCTCCTGAAATCCCATTTGCATGTTATTCTGCTTTTACCAGGTTACACTGAAGAAGTATGTTTGTGTAGGAAAGCGTAGCTTTGTGCACACCTGAACCATATCTGCCTCTCGAACAGAGCCTAGAAGCTTCTCTGGCAGAACTCAGCACTCGGAATCTGGACTTTTCTTTTGGCAGGAAGCTGTTAGACTATAAAACCATAAATTAGATAAGGCAGTACACAGAACATCTTGGTCATAATACATCATTCCTCGAAGTAAACATAATGTGCCATGTACTCAGAGGAGGTGTACCACCTACTGTCCTGTTAATTAGCAGGGGCTTTACTCATAAAAAATATTACCACTAAAATATTTTCCTAAGTACAGTAGAAGCAGTACAAATCCTAGCTAAGTGTTTCCTTTCACAAGCTATTTACAAAACTGAAGGGAATCTTTACTAAGGAACTAAAAGAAATAGACAGTTAGGGAGAGGAGGACAGTGTGGCTACTGATGATGGTGTGTTTCATAAATGTATGATAACTGACTGGTCATGTAGGACTCATTGGCCCCACGTCCAGCAGCTGATCCATTACATGCAATAAGGTGTGAATATCTAAATATATTGCTGTGAAAGCCTTTAGGCCATACACTCTAAATAATTACATCATGACCAGTGCGTTTGCACTGAAAAGTACCACGTCTCAGTTAATGCCATGTTATGGCCGAGATGTGGCAAAAGAAATGCAATAGGCGCTCTTCATGCCTGTGTGCTTCTGCAACTTTTAGTAGTTTTGTGTAAATGGAAGGAGAAAGTTTTGTTCATTGTGGGCTGTCATCTCTCATTTTCTTTCTTGCATTTTCACACCCATGTCAGTCTGAGGAAGTGGGCTGCTCGGATCACTGTCAGTGAAAATATATTCAGTTCACAGATGAAAAGAGTTTTGAAAAGAGTTCAAAACAGTATGAATATAACAATATTTACCTGGTTATACTCACAGGCATTGGGATGTTGCCTATACAGTAAGTGTAGCTGAGTAATGCATGTAAGGGATACATTTAGTTATACTAAATGGATGTGAATTTTATTTAAAGTTCAAGTTTTTTTTCCAATAGTAAATTTTTCTTCCTTCTGTATCTTGAAATAATTTTTTAAAAAAGTTGCTCCATTTAAATATTAAATAATGCTTTTTTTTATTGTATGCCAGTCCAGAAAGTATGTTTTTGAATGTCTGTTTTAAGTAACATATAGAATACTAAGTATCAACTAAGTGATTTTTCTGTATAACCCTTTAATTCATGATGACACCTCAGTTCTTGGGGTTGGAATTAGACTTGTGGATGCTACTGTGTGCTACTCTGCTGCAGTGGGTAAGTAGATTGTATTTAGGTGATGTTATCAAAGTGCTCAGCTGTCCTTGGGTCAGTGTGTGTTCTTGATCCTAACACAGAGAGGGCTCCATGGACAAGTTGGAGTTCATCTAAGATCTCCCTGGAAAACGTACACCACTTTGTGCCACTGTGCTCATCGTTTAATCCCTCCTCTTTGTCCTCCTGTTGTTCCCGCAGTCCTGCAGCCCGCTCCTAACCAGGTGGTCCAGAACCTTCCAGATGGAATGCGTGTGCCATTCGCTCGCCACCGGCCCCCCAACATTCCGTCCCCACCTCCGCTCATCCCTACGTCCAAACCCTCGGACAAGCCCACCTTCATCCAGGGAGGATCCATTTTACAGGTAAGTTAGATTTAAAAAAAAAAAAAAAAAAGAAAGAAAGAAAGAAAGAAGAAGAGTGGGAAATGCATTTTCCCTGGACACCAACGTCAATATTAAATGCACATTATAAATAAAGAGAATTTTTTTTATGTATATGTGTGTGTGTGTGTGTGTGTGTGTGTATATATAAACACTACTATCACTAATTTGCCCAGTGCACATGATGTGCCACAGTGCAGCTGAAAGAATGATGTTATTTAGGATTTTGCAGGGGCAGTGGTGATTTTTTTCTTGGTAATTTGATACCTGTGTGTTTCTGCTCATGTAGGGAACGCCAGGCACATATCTGCCCTCACACACTCACGCCATGTATGGGCCAGAGGGAGCCAAGAACGCTGGAGGATCCATCTCTCTCGGCCTGCCAAGACAACAGGACCCTGCCAAACCTGGTAAGAGAGTCAGGGAAGGAGGGAGGGGCGGAGAAAACGCAGCAGGGGTTGAATAATTCTCTGTGCCCTGGACACCCTGTGTCGGAGAATTCTTTAGTTTTGTAAAGATATATTATAGAATACAGTACCACTGAATACAGTAATAAGTATATTCATACTAGTTACTATTCATAAAAGAGTACTGCATTTATTCTGTGCTTTCACTCTTTACACTTTTTAATTGCTTGTTTAGATATGTGGGATGATGCATGTTCTCAAAGGGGGAAATAACTTTAGATTTGTTATTTGTTACATATTCTCTTCTGTAATGAAAATATTAATTTAAGAAAGGCCAATAAATATTTGCATAGCCCAAGTAACACCATTACATTATATTGAGAGAGAAATACAGTGTTTTACGCAATCAGGTTTAAAAACAACTGGGTGGTGTCTTCTCTTCTCCTCAGTGTCCTATATAAAGCAGGAGGAATGTTCACCGCGTGGGCAAAGCACTCAACCTGAAGGGCTGCTCTCCAGGGCACAGTACGAAGGAGTAGTCCGAGGTGAGGCGCGCACACACACACACACACACACACTCCTGTACTATACCAAAAATATTAATTCATGTTCCACCGATGGTGTCTTTTAAATCATTCTACAGGAAGTCTTTATTGATAAATGTGCTTACATTTCAGCCCGCCAGCTCAGACACAGTGCTCACAGCTAAGAATTAGATAACACATTGTTATCTAATTATCAGTGTTTAATCTAGTTTAATCTAGTTCACCATAATACTCAAACCACACAAAGCCCATGTTTTAACAGTTTATTTATTTGTAAAGAATCTATAGAGGCTAGCATTCAAATTCTACTAACCCTAACTCTAGTACTCCGCTAAAAAAGCTCTGACCTGTCTCCTCTGTTTACATTCTGCTTGTCCTTTCTACATCGACTTGTCTACAGACTCAGGAGCAATCCATATTTAAAAACCTTCATAAGTATTATATGATGAAATGATGAAACTCCATGTGCTGCACTGATGTATCAGCCAGGTCCTAAATTCATTTTTGTGTCTTTCCTGCAGGAGGGCCAATGCCTACCATCCAGGACATGGCAAGAGGGTCTACTGGAAAAGGCCCTGAGGGACTTCCCTTAAGAGCAGGATCTATCACACATGTACATACTCTCAGTGATTTAATACAGGGCTGTTTTAGTGATCTGTATTTAACTGAACAATATATCAATAGTGTTTTACTAATAAACTGATCCTTGGCTGAGGTCAAGCTTAGTGTTAGGCTGTTAAAATGTTTGGAACCTAACATTCTCTCTGCATTCTCTGGTCTTTTGTGTTGTTTTCTCCGAGTAGGGCACTCCAGCTGTTCCTCAGTCCAGCATACCAGCAGATCTGCTGAAGAGCAAGCTGACTGCCGAGGACCTGAGCAGCCCAGAGAAGGGCCGAGGCGAACCACTGCCTAAAGGCCACGTCATCTATGAGGGCAAGAGTGGCCACATCCTGTCGTATGACGGTAAGATGCGACACTTTATGATTGTCTCCTTTCGTATTCAGGTGCCGAGGGAAAGGACGAAGATTCTGAATTTACATTAAATCCGACCCTAAACCTCGGAGCAGCAATTTATAAGATTAACTAGTAAAATAAAGTAAAATTTAAATTAAAGGTCTAAAAATGTGTTTTGAGACAAATTAGGTGAGCTCCAGCAAGACCAATTTGTCTGATTATACATACACACATTCTTTTCACCATCCCCCTTATAATGAAGATATTTGAGCTGCTTGCATTAAATTACATAAGTAATCACCTAAGACAGTTGATTTGACTATAAAGGAGTGTTTTTATGTCCACAGCCATTAAGAACCCCAGAGAAGGTACTAGAAGTCCCCGGACAGGACATGAGATGAAGCGCACATACGAGATGATGGAGGGAGCCAGAGGACATCCTGGACGGGAGGCTGCACCTTTTGAAGGTAATGAAGTCTCCACAGAGGGAAGACTGTTTCAGTAATAAAATTCCAGGTGAACATTAGCCATTCATTTTATTTCTTTTTTTTTTTTTTTTTCCCCAGGTTTGATTAGCAGGGCGCTGCCTAGAGATGGCACACACCCTGACACCAAGGAGAGGCCCATACTCACGGGATCCATCATGCAAGGTTGGTGGAGAGATGAACATGGGCTGTATGAACATATGATAAACATAGATTTAGCTGTTTTTTTCATATAACAAAGAAAAGAGTAAGCATTAAATATGTTTGTATTTTCGTTATAAGCTTGCATGACCATCCACAACTAAATTGTCATGAAATCTTTTATTTTTTATGTATTTCAGGGACACCCCGAACCTCCGCAGACGCTTTTGACGAGGTCAAGTATGGTAAGCAGATCAAGAGGGAAAGTCCACCAATTCGCTCCTTTGAAGGGGGAATCACCAAAGGCAAGCCCTATGAGGGCGTGAACACCATTAAAGAGATGGGACGCTCCATTCACGAGATCCCCCGCAAAGAAGTACCGGACAGCCGCAAGACCCCTGTCTTGGAAGGATCTATTACGCAAGTAAGCTTCTGTGTTAACAAAATAGATCATTAGAGGTAGAGATTAAGAGTTAAAGGGGCTGTATTGTAAAAACGAGCTTTCCTCTATTGTGTTGTGTAGATTTTAAGGAGTTGAAGTGCAGTCTGTGCCAATAAGGGGATAAGGGCCTTCTGCTAACACATAGTGGCGGGTTATATCCAGTATGTGCTTACTAGTGATTAGGAAAACAAATTCAGCTTTGGGATTCAATCCAGTGACCCTTTGGTTCTTTTACGTCTAAGATATCCAACACAATAAAGCCACTTTCTTGTTGTGTAGGCCAAAAAGTGACATAATGGTGCCTTGTATGAATATTTTCTTTCAGGGCATCCCTCTGAAGTATGAGAGCAGCGGCGCCAGTCAGTCGGCCATCAAGCACAATGTTAAGTCACTTCTCACCAGCCCAGGCAAGCTGGAGGACTCCAAAGTACAAGAGCGTGTGCGACACACGTCCGTCGTCAGTTCCACGTCAGTGCTGCGCTCCACACACCAGGAGGCCAGCAAGGCTCAGCTCAGCCCAGGGATGTACGAGGATGCGAATGCCCTCAGGGCCCCCAACTACACCAGCGGCTCCATCTCCAGAGGATCGCCCCTGCTGCGAGCACAAGAGGGTACAACACCTCTTTCTTCTTCCTCCAGCTCCTTATGGGATACACATTACTCAGCTTTTATTTCTTTTCTTGACGGATAGGCATCAAGTTGCATATCATTTAAGATTCATAATCAGAATAACATATTGTTTGTAGTTCTATTAGTGCAATCAAATTATAAGTATTATTTGTTATAAATATTATAAATATTGATAATGAAAATTGATCATTTTTAAGCACTTTTTTTTAGTATAATGACAAAGTGCTTCATAAATAAATATTAATGATTGATAGTGGTATTAGTCGTAGTGTTTTCAGTAGTAGGAGTAGGTTAGGCGTTATTCAGATTTTATTTCCCCACAGTTTCTTATAGGAATTTGCTACATTAATACAGAATTTTCCCCTTTAATGCCATTTGTTCTCTCTCTGTAAATCTCTTCTTGATTATACCTCTTTCTACTTTTGGAGTAATGTTATAAAAAATACAGTGCTGTTTACTGATGTCCTCTTTTTAATAGGAGGCATAACTGCAGGAAAGCCTGTGTCCCATGAGAGAAAGAGCACGCTGACCCCAACCCAGAGAGACAGCGTCCCAGCCAAGTCTCCTGTATCCGGAGGAGAGCCTCTGTCCTCTCACAGCCCCTTTGACCCCCATCAGGTGTACCGAGCCCACCTGGCCCCTCATTTGGACCCCGGCCTTTTCCACCACTCAGGTAACCCATGCACATGTGCCCACGAGATTACAAATGTCCTTGCTATTAGAATACATCACAGCTGGTGCTACATAACATACTACACTTTATACAACACTTTCCCCATTAACAATTTGTATACAAGTGAAATTTAAAATGTCTTTTTACAGAAACAGTTACAAAATAAGCTGTTGTTACAACCCCTAAACATCACAGATCAATGTGAGATAGCCCTCCTGTGTCGTCATAAGCCTGTTGTCTTTGTAAAGATGATTAGATTTCTCTTGTACGTATCATGAAATTTACCATGAGGTCAGATTTATATTTCATACATCAGTGCTTCTCAACCTGTGCGTTGCACCCCCCAGTGGGCCATGGAGATAGTGCCCCTTCTCAGGGCTGGTCATTTTTTCCACTGTAAAATAATTCCTAAAAATTATAACACATCTTTATTTAAGTAATACTAATGATGACATTACTTAAACATGTCAAATGTAGTGTACTAGCCATATTGAGTGAGGTCTTTGAAAGTCTTTATCATTATATTTACAAGTACAGTACAGTGAAATTCTTTACTTCCCATCTGCCAGCTTGTTAGGTAGATGGGGTCAGAGCGTATGACCAGCCATGATATGACTGATGGAGTTGTGGTTTAAGTGAATTGCTCACAAGCCTGACAATGGTTGATTAGAGTTGTGAGTTCAAATCCCACCACCACCAGTCAGTAGCCTTAGTAGTCTGAACCTCTTAACCACTACTGCCTACTTGTCCATCAGCAGTATAGCTTCTGTCACTGCTGCTTTTTTTCAGTGCTGTTTCATGGAATATACTGCTTGGCTGTGTTCTTGTTTTCAGCTGCTTACATGTTCCAACGGCAGCCATCCCCTACCGGCTACCCCAACACCTACCAACTGTACACCATGGAGAACACGCGCCAGACAATCTTGAATGACTATATTACCTCGCAGCAAATGCAGGTCATCCCACGGCCTGAGGTCGCCAGAGGCTTGTCGCCCAGGGAACAGCAGATCGCCATCCCATACGCTGCTGGAGCCAGAGGTGAGGGGGCTACATGTTTACAGGGAGAAATTTGTAGTCTGTAGACCTTGTGCTCGTGTGAACTAGTGGTAACCTTTTCCAGACGATCAGAAGCAAATGACCTTCAGGACAAAAGAGGCTAAAATTAAATCAAAATCAATGAATTTAGGGCTGAGGCTGCTCCTTGTATCAGGGCAGATTTGCCATTTATTTTTATATATTTTACAACTTTGAGTCACAATAAAGAAAGTCACCTTAATTTTCTTGTTTTCCTATATTACGTAGTACAATATTGACATCTATATGACAAATGAAGCATTTTAATTTACACAGAATATGGGTGCAGTTGCTCGAGTGGAGACTCTGACTTTTGGATCATATGTTGCCTAAACCACTATTCCACACTGCACCATAACTAACCAAAACTAACCAGCACTTTTGTTTGATTAATGATGTAATGTATTCTGATCAGCTTTCAGCCCTAACCTTATATCTAATCTGTAAAACATCATCTAGTATTAGTTTAAAGAACAGTTCATTGTTCATTCCAAATTGAAAGACTGATCCTAATGCAACAGCTGCTGTACTGTAGAAGCTCATAAACGCTTCTGGCTCTCGAATACAAAGTGAAGTGTGAGTCCTGATTGTGGTTGCTTACCCTTTGGTCCCTTTGCTTCTGTCTGCAAAAGGTATAATTGATCTAGCCCAGATGCCTCCCACCATCCTGTTGCCTCACCCTGGGGGGGCAGGTTCCCCTAACTTGGACCGCATCACGTACCTCCCTGGACCTCAGCCCCCTTTTCCTCCTAGGGTTTTCAACCCAGCCTCCATATCTCCAGGTGAGGAC
The DNA here is from genome assembly GCA_037576675.1 of Pangasius sanitwongsei. NCBI lineage: Eukaryota > Metazoa > Chordata > Actinopteri > Siluriformes > Pangasiidae > Pangasius > Pangasius sanitwongsei. Next base: position 5,819,153 of record CM075029.1, on the reverse strand, counting down.
CCACCCCAACTCTCCCAATCCCCACCCCTTCCTCAGATCCCCTGCTGTGTATGTAGCACCTGACCTAGGTCACCTCCATCTGCTGTTCTCTGCTCTTCCCCCTGACTGCTCCTGCTCACCTGTACCTGTTCCTGAAGCGAGCTTCACACTCCACGTGAAAATACTGGCCTAGAGTCAGCTCGATTACTCACCTCATAATAACTGAGTGGTATAAGGTGATTCAATTCTGTGTTTGGGGTGGCTGCAGCATCTCTCAAGGGTTTTTCTGTACCCATGTCTGTGGTTACGTTAGTGGTGGCTAGAATACAGGGCAAAATTGTAAACCTGTAAAAACATTTAAAGAAAACTATACATATTGTTTTCCCCAATACAGCACAAAACTGGGCATTTATCAATATGTAGCTGTATCTCAGTAATCGTATTTCCCTGGAGCCTAAAAATAACAAAGCAGCTAACTTAGCCTGCGAAGTGTTGGTGAAAATCTTAGCTAAGTACATTAACTAGCTAGCTTTTTCTTAGCTCAGTCTTGTCATTGAAAACCCCAAGGCCAACATGTTGGAAGTACCAGCAATAAGCAGAATTAAATGAAGTACAAATACAGAAACTTCACTATCTTGTTTGTTTATACAAATAAATAACATGCCCCAAATCTCCTTAGGTCTGCATGGAAAAAAAGATTAAAATCGCAATTTGTTTTTCAGTGCAACAAATCGATTCTGCAGCTTTTGCACTCGTGCAGCCATTTTGTGAAACAGAGCACCACTATTCCACTTTATTAGCTTTGACCGGTAACCTTCGATGTTGTACCACATGACATCACACACGCACATGAAGGGTCAATTCTACAGAAGAAAAATGGGAGAAATGACATCGTAAATCTGCGAGCGAATTTTAAATTGACTCAAATGCTTGCATGTAGTGAGAAGCAATATATATCCAGTGAATTTAATTCTCAGTGTAATATCCACTGAGAATTAAATTCCACTTACTAAACAGATGTTTGCGAAATGTATGAAATGAATGACTAGGGCAAGTGAGCAGTGACTGTACACACCCCCTGGCATAGGAGAGGGGCATGCAAAGCATGCACAGCAGTGCAAAAAAAAAAAAGATGCGAAGGAATGCACATATTTTTAAATGTGCAAAAACTGCCGAAAACCGTCAGTGGTGATACAGTTTCATCCCAGTTAGTTAAGACTCCTATTTCATCCAGGACATGCAAGTTACTCCTATTAAATTGTGATAATTGCAACAAAATTGTACTTCAAAAGGTATAAAATAAGCATTAAAATTAACCATCTATCAATTGCAAAATATCCACAACTGATAAGAGCCCAGATAATTTCTATATAAAAAATGTGCATATAAAAAAAAAAAATCTGCATTAAAATGTGTATACTACAATTTTGGCTGTATCTTCACCACTAACCACAAAAACGAGTCTAAAATCATAATTATTTAAGTGATTTGAAGTGATGTATGTTGTTAATCTGGGTGCTTGCAGTTTCCGTCTCTCTGTGGGCTTTCACTACTTTCTGTTGTGGTGTTGGAGGTCTGAGGGTTTTATGTGGCTTTCTCAGCTGGTTTCTGACAATAGTAAGATGCTCACTTAATGAGGTTTATCATCACAGTGTTTTCCTGTTCTGTATTTTTTTTTTTTAAATTATTATTATTTTTTAATTCTGAGTGTTTTTGATGTTGAGGTAACCTCAGCATGTGGAATGTTTTGTCCACTAGGAAATGTAATGTAATATGAGCTTTTAAATGTTCTTCAGTTCCTTCAAAACACTGTGACATGAAACTCACAAAAAAAAGCCTTTTTTTCCCCCCTCAAACTGAGGTTTGCTGAAACATTTCAGTCAAAATGCTAATGCTGCTTGCAATGAATTGTAGTGACTGACTAGCATTCTGCAATTAACTTCCTGCTGATAGCTAGTACTACGTAATAGTTAGTGACGCCAGCATTTAGTGTTTAGTGGAGCCTTTAGGTGTAGAACCCAGCACTTCCTAATAGTTATTCATAAACTACTCCTGCACTCAAAATCGTGATTATTTTTTAATATCCTCTAAAACAGAGACTTTATCAGTATTTCCATATACAGATGATATGAGGAGTTTGAGCTCCATAGCTTTGGACTTTTAATGCCCAGTGTTAGAAGATGATGTGGGACCTGCAGTCTTTTATTCACAGAACCTGTGTTCTGTGTAGCTATTGTTAGTGATGAACACATTCATGATTGGTGGGGTTTATATTGATAAGTTTAGTCCCTGGGTATTAATTGAGACTCAGATGCTGGATTCCCACTTGACCTTAGGAGTCATGTTTCTAAATATGTATCTTCATAGATCCTGAGCATAAAGAAAAGATGTTTATAGGCCATTTCTGTAAAGTAAAACTACTTTACATAGTTTGTTTGTCAAGGGGTATTTTGTATGTAGAAAATCTGAAGTATCCATGTGTAAAGTCCAAAGTAAAACAAAGTAATACTCCAGTGTTATCAGTTTTATGTCTTGCTGCTAAGTGCCTCTCTCACAAGGGCTCCTGCTTTCATCTTGCATCTCAGCAACGTCTTGTGATCTACTGTGTGCCTTAATCAGTGCTATGACATTATCAACTTTCCCCAGCTTGGCTTAACAGCAAGGAAACACTCGTTTTTCATCCTAATAAAATGCTAAAGGACACCAGTGCTTATGTCTCTCTGTCCTATGTTCCTTTTTGTGTGTGTGTGTGTGCGCGTCTGCGTTCTTCTTTCTCACAGGACACCCTGCCCATCTCGCAGCCAGCGTGGAGAGGGAGAGGGAGAGAGAGAGGGAAAGAGAACGTGAGAGGGAGAGGGATCGCGAACACAGAGAACGGGAGAAGGAGCGAGAGAGGGAGAGAGAACGGGAGCGAGAGAGGGAGAGGGAGCGCGAGCGCATGGCAGCCGCTAATGAATACATCCGTGGAGGTGAGACAAGACAAAACAGCACACGGTTTATTTGTCCTGCCTCTGCTTTATTGAATGAATGAGCTGCTTTAAGTTCATTGGTAGTGTCATACCTGAAAGACTACAAAATTACGGTGTTCCTTTTTAAGAGGTGTTTTTGTGTGTGCGTGCGTGTGCGTGCGTGTGCGTGCGTGTGCGTGCGTGCGTGTGTGTGCGTGTGTGTGCGTGTGTGTGTGTCAGCTCCAGAGCAGCCTGGCAGGCCTGGTAGCCGTGACTTCCTGCGTTCCCCGTCCCCTTCAATGAGGTCCCAGGAGGGTGTAGTCCAGCAGAGGCCCAGCATCTTCCAGGGCACAAAGAGTGTCATCACGCCTCTGATGTATGCTCCACATTACTTACACATGCACACGCACACATGTGCACACACACACAGACTCACACACAGTGACACCACCCAGAAGAGAACAAAATAAACATGCTAATTAGTTTTACGCATTTTGTAGTCTGTGCTCAAACAAAAAACAAGAACAAAAACATTTTGATTTATTGAAGCTTTCAGAGAGTTTCAAATTTAAACTCTATGGTGACCTTTGACCCCTGAGCAGGCAGATGCCCCCTGCAGCAGCCGCAGCACAGCCTTCCTCCCGCTACAACACAGCCGCAGATGCATTGGCTGCACTGGTGGATGCCGCTGCCTCCGCGCCTCAGATGGATGTAGCAAAGGCCAAAGAGGGTAAACATGAGGGCATCGGTGCTCGTGACGACGAGGTGAGCCCCTCACGAGCCATGTCTCTTCCTGCTGGGAAAGCACCACTTCCTGTATATCCAGACGGAGGAGGAGGGGCAACAAGTGGCAAAGATAAACAGCCTCCCACCAAGTCTCGCATAGAGGAAGAGCTGCGCACACTCGGCAAGACCACCATCACCGCGGCCAGCTTCATCGACGTCATCATCACTCGTCAGATTGCATCAGAAAAAGACTCGCGCGAGAGGGGCTCACAGAGCTCAGACTCCTCAGGAAGCTGTAAGTGGGAGATGACCTGTTCATCATGTTTATCCTTGATCTAATCTGTCTAATCTGCAATATGAACTACTTAGCTGTAAAAACTTTCTCTTTTTCTTTAATCAGTTGCATTTTTTGGTTTGGATTGGAGTGAATTGGAACTCCTAGAAATAAATGTGCAGACACTCCGCTTGTCTTCATGTAATGGGTTATTTTCTAAATGAGATGAAATTCTGTAACATACTTATACTGTAACTGTACTTTATATATGCTGAAATTCTTTTACATCTTGTTACTTTAACGGTTAATATTAATAATGAGAAAAGTAGGAATTTAACTGTATGGTGCATTTGTCAGACCCCAGGATTCTTTACAGGAAAAGATGGAAATAAATAGACAGATTTAACCTTTGGTCGACTCACGTGTGCCAGAGTGTAAGGATTTAATTATTTTTTTTTGTGTAGTGTCGTCGAACCGTTATGATGGACAGAGCAGTGGAGCCATCGAGGTGATCAGCCCGGCAAGTTCCCCGGCTCAGAGAGAGGAGAAGAATGAACGGTCTTTCTCCTCAGACAAGAACACTCAGCCAGCTACAGGTGAAAATATAATCATAGTAGATCTGGACTTACACAGCATGGCACTTTGTTTATTTCTCGTATGTTCTCTTCCTGTGTCTTGGACATGTTCATCCTAATTTTAGGTGAATTTGTGAACAGTCAGACGAAGAAGACATGAATTGTCTAAAGTTATTTACTGCCCTTAGGCAAATATTTTCAAGTAGTTACCATGCATTACCTTTTTCTTGAGCAGGATAATGTATGACAGGTGCCTTATTGTTTAGACATATTTGTTTGTGCAAAGAAAAAAACAGGTGGATGGAAAACTTACTGCACTGTTTCTCTCTGCCTATCACAGGTACAGTTAGAGGATTTGATATTAGTCGCTACAGGCAGCAGGTGGAATCGGGACCCACAGCAGCCCCACCTCCACCTACACAGACTCACCGTGTTATGACCCTGGCTGACCACATCTCGGTAACACAACAAACTCAAACCTGGAGCAACAATCAGACATTCATGCACACTGTACATTTTTAATAACAAGAAGTCAATCTCTCTCTGTTTCTGCCATGCAGCATATCATAACCCAGGACTTTGCCAAGAACCAGGACCCTCCTCCTTCCTCCAGCTCTTCTTCCTCCTCTTCCTCTTCCTCCATATCCTCTACATTCCAAAACTCCGGAGCAGTAGGCAGCAGCGCTCGGTCCAAAGTGCCTAACCGCTACAGTCCAGAGAACCCCATCAACCCCGCCCACCATCAGAAACCACCCAGCCGAGTGTCCCCTGAGAACGCTTCAGAGAAATCCAGATCCAGGTACTGCATAGTGCCGTAGTAAATTCCACTGCTTAGAATCATTTAAAGAGTTCAGCGATTTTAACAGGCGAGGTGGTAATCATTCATGCCCCATTCATTATTGACCAATGAAATCGGAATTTTCCTGAAAATTCTCAAACAACATATAGCTGTAGAGACATTATGGTCACCCAGACGCAAGCATTTCATCTGACACACACACACTATATGGCCAAAAGTTTGTGGACACCTGACCATTACACCCATATGTGGTTCTTCCCCAAACTGTTGCCACAAAGTTGGAAGCACACAATTGTGTTGAATGTTTTTGTATGTTGTAGCTTTGCAATTTCCCTTGAAAGCGAGCTCCATGAAGACACGGTTTGCCAAAGTTGAAGTGGAAGAACCTGAGTGTCCTGCGCAGAGCCCTGACCTCAACCCCACTGAACACCTTTGGGATGAACTGAAACACCGACAGTGCACCAGGCCTCCTCACCCAGCATCAGTGCCTGACCTCACTAATGCTCTTGTGGCTGAATGAACACAAATCCCCACAGTCATGTTCCAAAATCTAGTGGAAAGCCTTCCCCGAAGAGTGGAGGTTATAATAACAGCAAAGATGGGACTACATTTGGAATGAGATTTTCAAAAAGTGCATATGGATGTGTTGGTCAGGTGTCCACATACTTTCGCCCATATTGTGCGTGTGTGTGTGTGTGTGTGTGTGTGTATACACAGATTATATAGATTATATGTAGATTTTTGTGTGTAATTATTTTAGTCAAAAGTAGTTTCTGTTTTCAATGTTTTTGTGTACTGTCAACTCCAGTGTGTGCATGAAGTCAGTCCTGCTTGTTATTGAAAATGATTAGAAACCTGATTAAGTGCAAAACATCTTGAAGACTGTAATAGAAGTACAGCCACATTGACATCCTACTTCTAAACTTAAACACTGATCAAAGCTTCAGTCTGTTTGAAATCTGTTTTTCTCACTTTGTGTGTGTCGCAGGCCAGGTAAATCTCCTGAGCGTGGCGGTGGCCGGGTTGTAGAGAGCTATGAGCCCATCTCCCCTCCACAAACCTACTCAGGACTGGAGAAACAAGAGAACAGCCTGCTTCAGAGCCAGAGGCGTGAACAGGATCTTGCAGAGCAGAGGTAAGCCTGCATGTCACTATAAAACACACGAGTCAAATACTGCCAGCTATCTCATTTCATTGGCCTTTGCAAAGTCTGTGCTGATGATACTCTTGATGACTGAGAGCTAATCATTACATTATGCTGAGACTTAGCTTTTGATTTTATTAGTCATACAGTTTCTTGCACTTTGAGGTCACGTACAGATATCGAAATAGAGCTTGAGACCCCTGCTGTAAAGGATGTGATTGGAGAAGGATATGTTGTGTGTGCCTGGATGTAGTTTAAAGCATAGTAAGCCAGACACTGATTGATGGACACCCTTTATACATCAGAGCAGTGTAATCACATCCCCATCAGCCTTGCCTGGCATCCTTAGTGGAAACTTGGCTTATTCCCAAACATTCCCCACACTCTTGTTGATCCTCTAACCTGTTTTAACCTGTAACCCTCTGTGCCCTTTCTCCGGTGTCAGAACGGACTCGCGCTCCCCGGGCAGTGGCAGCTATCTGCCTGCTTTCTTCACCAAGCTGGAGAGCACCTCCCCCATGGTGATGTCCAAGAAACAGGAGATCTTCCGCAAGTCTGATGTCGGTAAGGGCCTCTCTCCTTCCTTTCTAAAGTATTTAGCTTACCTGAGCTTGGATTGAGCCTAATAACAGCTGCAGCTGTATTTCCCCCATGTCTCATATTTTGTCAGTCAGCCAAGACATGTGTGGTGTTTAACGTTTGCTTTTTTTAGCCTGCACAAACACAAATGGCCTCTAGACCTCAGATTCCCAAGGGTTGAAGTTAGAATTGTACCAGAAAGATAGAAGTTGCACTGGGTACTTGTTATATGTTATATATAAATACATGCCTAAAGATTTTGAGGTTGGTTACTCTAGCTGTAGTGCAAAACTAAAATCTTAGTTTTAGTTAGTTTTAATGTTGGACACTCGACATGTCCTGGCTGATTGATTAAATTTGGAAGCAAAGATTTGTGTACTCCAGAGTGAATGGCAAAGTTCAGCGATATAAATTATCAAAATTCCTTAAAAGAATCTTTTCAAAATCTAATCTTTTTGTCTATTTTCTTTCCAGGTAATGCACAGCCAGGCACAGAGATCTTTAATTTACCAGCAGTAACAACCTCAAGTAAGTAACCTAAAACCCTGGGTGGTTTGTCTACACTGCAACATCAACTCAAATAATTTGTTTTGTCCATGTATTAGTTGCTAAGGACATGGCTGTTAATACTAGTGGTGTACTTTTACTTCTTTTTCTCCTGGCCTGTGAGCTATTGGTGTATGCCTTTCCAATGCATTTCTGGGTTCTATAAGTTTCCCTTCTGTAACATACTCAGCTGCTTAACTCTTAAACGCCTCCTCTAAGAAAGCTGTGGCGCTGATTAAAATGTTTGTAAATTATTACATGAATGTGATACTGTGTACCTGCTGAAATTTCATTATCTGTATTCAAGGTTTGAGACCCTTATATGATAATCAAATGCCTTTATCCTCACCATTTCCAGGTACTGTGAACCTTCGGAACCACTCGTTCAGCGACCCAGCCAGCAATCTTGGTCTAGAGGACATAATCCGTAAGGCTTTGATGGGGACTGTAGAGGAGAGACCAGAGGAGCAGACACAGCAAGCTCAATCTGTAGCTTCATCATCGGGAAATAATTCTGAGGGGCGACAGGAGGCCAATCCGTCCCCCAGCACAGGTAGATATTGTAAGGAACACACACACACACACAAACACACCAACACACACCATTTCATCATTTCATGTACATACCCACTCCTTGTTCTTATAAATAACGCCTCTCCATGTTAGCCCCGCTCCCCTGAGTCTATAACTTCATATAGAAATGTGGAGTACTCATTAGAGTTTACACTGCACGTAAGTGCTTTTGTTAAATGACAGTATGAAAAGCAAAAATCATACTGAATCCAAAGTTCTCCATTATTTTTGTCTGACATTGTTACTAAAGTAATTAACATTTTGGTTTGTCTGGATTCATATGGAACTTCATGTTTTATTTCACACAGCATGTTGCAACTTAGGAGTGGCATTAAAATATATTTCCCGGTTACATGAGGCAATTTAACATGAATTAAAACATGCACAGCAATGGAGCAGGATTTTGGGTTGTAATCTGGTTGTAATCCAGGTCAGATCCGGCGTGTGATCTGTACCGACTTGAGTAAGCCACAAAACCACATTTAAAAAAAAAATCAATGCATAAGCTTAGCATGAAAGGAAATAAAGTCAGTTTTCTTCTTTAACTTTTTGCAGTGTAAATTTATTTCCTGGTTGATCCGTTCTTGTTTTGCTCCTTAAATCCTGGCTGCTTTGAGATTTAAAATGCAGATTTGTTTTAATTAATTGTGCAATACTATGCACCTGCATGTGTTTGGAGATAGTCATGTGTCTCTTTTCCCATAGCAGCGAAGCAGAAGCTCCAGAGCAAAGCCAGCAGTAGGAAGTCCAAGTCACCCAACCCAGGCCAGGCGTACGGGGGCGGAGAGCGACCCTCCTCCGTGTCCTCTGTACATTCTGAAGGAGACTATCACAGGCAGGCTCCCAGCTGGGCTTGGGAAGACCGGCCCTCATCCGCAGGTAATTTCTCAGAGTCCTGCTTTCTTGAGGTCAGTTTGCTGATGATTCGTGATAATAGTTTGTACGAACTTACTGTTAACTCCCCATGTCTCTCTGTTCTCCAGGTCCAATGCAGTTCCCTTACAACCCTCTAACTATGCGCATGCTGAGCAGCACGCCTCCCACCTCCATGGCCTGCCCCTCTCCCTCCATGCAGTCCCAGCAGCAGCCAGGAGGAGGGGCTAATGCTCCGGCTCGCGCCTGGGAGAGGGAGCCACCGCTGCTCTCGGAGCAGTATGAAACCCTGTCGGACAGCGATGACTGAGCCAGGCCATGAACCTTGACCCTTTTGACCTCCCTCCAACCCCCTTCCCCGGTCCCTACGGTCAGCGAGAACCGTGTCCCTGTCAGGGTGGCCCAGATAATACATCCCACTCACTGCTGACTTTGAGTAGGGATTGCCTGGGGAGGCATACTCGCTTCTGGTGCTTTAATTTCCTCTTGTGCTTGTAGAAAGCGTTGCGAGGGAGCCACGCCTTGATCGTTCAGGATAAACCGTGTCCAGAAGCTTTATTTCGCCTGTTTGTGAATGAGCAAACACAAAATGTTGGGAAAAAAAAAGAAAAGAGGATGAAGAACTTGAAATATAAAGACTTACTTGCTTCAGATTTGTTTAATTTCTGTAAAGAAATACTTTGTCTTCAAAAAAAAAAAAGAAAAAATGTATGTAAATAGAGTAACCTTTTGCAGTGTGAATTTTTTTTTTCAGACTTTTTGCGTTTTATTATTACTTTTTAAATCAGATCCCTGCTGGTTTAAGATTATACAGAAAGTTCTTGCTCTCAATGTGAAAAGTGTGGATTTTCTCCCGAGCCCCCTGATGGCAGGATGCAGCGTGAACTTGAACTGGTAGAGCTGAAGCACCCAGGAAGAGAGCATTTCAGTCACACAGCCTGCCTTCGTAGCACTGGAGGCACCAGGGTCACCACAGATTTTGTAAACGAGCATTCAACCTGTTACACGAGTGCACGATGAAAAAACAAAATAATTAAAAGAAGGCGTGAGCATTTCTCAGCCCTGCAGAAAGATCTCCATTTTGGTTCACGTGAACAAGTTGAGAACACTGGTGTCGGAGCCGAATGATTCTTCAGTGAAAGAAGAAATATAAGCTGAATGTTTCTTTTTCCTCCCTAAATATATGTATTTTTATTTTAGATTATTTTTTTGTCACTCTGTAGTGGACCTCTAGTTGTGAGAGGAAACTCGCCATGGTTCTGGTGTCTGCTTCAGAGTGTGGCTCTGTGTGGTTGCTAACAAGTGCTCAATGTTCTGCTGTTTTTCTCCTTTATCTCTCTGCCAGAGGAACACCAGAGGAAGCTGTTTCACTTTGGAGAGGTTCTTGGTTCCCTTCACATGGAGGAGAAATCAAACTGTGATCTTCCTCTTTTTCTTCTTCACTTTTTTTTTTTTTCTTTAAAATGCTGAAGTACATGCTGATCTGTCTACCCGGTGAGAAAGGAGAGAAAAAAAAAAAACAAGCTTCTGTTTGTCACCCCTCTGCATCACTGTTGCACTTTTTGATTTCGCTTACTAACTTTTGACAAGCGTACTACCTGTAATCTAAGTTATTGGAGCTTCTGCAGAGGTCTGGACTCTTCAGCTTCATTCACATTTTTGCAATAATCCTCTTATCACAGAATTTTTATTTTTTAAATCTTGCCACCGTTTTCCAGCTTGTTTCACATGTCACTTGATCTTTGCTCTAGTCTATGGTACAGTAAGGCTGTTAAAAGTTGCTGCTTTGTAGTGGTGGCTTTCACTAATAAATCATCTTGATGTAATAGACAATAAGCTCAATTTCAGTTATCTGCACAAGTATATCTGTATTTTCTATGGCAAGGCCCTAAAAAGGTTCAATCTGTAGTGCAATTTGTTTGTTTTCTTTTCTTTCGCTTTGCTTAAGTAACTAAAACCTGTCTGGTTTTTTTTTATTTTGTTATATTTAATTAACTTCACTTCTGAAATATGAAAAAAAAAAAGCCCTAGAGCTCATGTTGAGGTTTTTTTTTCCATCATTCTCAACATCATTGTTATTCATCCTTTTTAATGGGATGCAAAGTGTTTACAATGGCATTGACAAAAAAAAAAAAAAAAAGGTGGTGAAACTTGAATCTTAAGAAAAAGAAAGTCTGTCATTGCATCAGTTAGTCTATTTTTTCAGTCCAACACCATGCAGTGGTAACTTTTTTTTTTCTTTTGTCCTTTTGGAATTGAGACTTGAAATAACCCATGTATCCCATGTTGTTGGAAAGCAATGTTTGTATCGCACAATGTCTCTTAAGTAGCCAATTACAAAATTTTCAGACCAATCAATAAAGTGGATTAGCGCTCCACCTTTCTGAAAATTTACTTTCTGTCTCCTTTGACCTTTATTTTGGGGGGTTTGTCATGGGGTTTAAAATATGATGTATGTTGCTAATGTCTGTTAATCTAATATCATGCCAAAATGTGACCGTTTAAAAACATTCAGGATGACTTTTTTTTTGTGACTAGTTATTAATACAAGATATATATATATATCTCAAGATGTGATCAAAGTGTAGACTTTCAGCTTTATTTTTTTTACAAAAATATGGCATTTACCATTTAGGAATTACAGCCAGTTTCAGCAAAGTATCTCCATTTTCAGGGTCTCAAAGGTATTTGGACAAAGTGACATAATTGTAAATATAACCATAATTTTAATACTTGGAT
>CM075029.1:5793658-5803782 GCA_037576675.1 Pangasius sanitwongsei | reverse complement strand
TTTTAACAAAAACTTTTATTTAAAAAAATTTAATTTAATTTTTTTTTTGTTTTTTTTTTATATTAATTAAACCCCCCCCCCCCCCCCCCAAACAGAGGAGGACTGATAGTCCATGACCTAGTGAACCAGTATGAGGATGTATCTATTGATAGAGACTTCAAAGCACTTCTGTAAGTCGTTCTGGATAAGGGCATCTGCCAAATGCCATAAATGTAAATGTAAGTGGTTTGTTAGTTTTACACTTTTTCAGAAAGTGATGTCCAGACCTCTCATCATGGCTGCTCTGAATGTGTCATGTTCCTAAACCAGCCGGCAAACCCTAGAAAAATAATCACCTCTTTTTATGACTTGATCAAGACCAAACAACCGAACACTCTTTCTAAAATTCATAGTGCTCTCCATGTTAACATCTGCCTCAAAGCTGCTGGTATATTTATCGTGAGCAGGTACAAACAAAAGTAATAATTGCAGGAGTTAGCGAGATTGATCAGAATTCTTTGGTAACAGTTGGGGGTGAGATTTTACTGAAACATAGCTAGCTGTAGGAGACTGTTCAAGCAAAAAAAAATGCTGTGCCCTGTGCCTATATATGAAAAGCGATGCAACTTCCTTTTCCTGCTACATTTCCTCTCTATAGCCAGTCATTTTTGACAGAATGTATTCAGCATTTCTTTTTTCGAATTTGTTCATTTCTAAATGGGATTAAATTGACCTGGGCCCCTGTATGCAGGTATGTAGGTGGCATGACTGTGACGGACCGCTTACAGGATGGCCCACTCATTGCATGTTTGTTTCTGTGGAAACTGTTTGTGTTGAGTTATTGAGTTATCTGCAGCATTTGACATTTGGATGGTTTTTACCCCCTTGCACACTCTGATGATAACTTTTATGATAACGTTTACATTGCCCACAGCTTGTGCTGACAGCTTACTTTGTTTATGACTTTTGTCGTGTTCTTGAATTGGCCCTGGCTTATTCCATGTATAAAATCATGCCAATACAGGTCAAGAGCTTCAGTAAATCTTCACAACAAACATCAGAGTGGGGGGAAAATGTGATCTCAATGATTTTGACCATGACTATGGTTGTTGGTGCCAGAGGGGTTGGTTTGAGTATTTCAGAAACTGCTTACTTCCTGAGATTTAAATGTAAAACAGATTTTACACAGAATGGTAAAAAAACAAAAACATCCAATGAGCGGCCTCACTATTTTAAGCTGACAGGAAGGGTTGGGTATTTAAAAAAACACACACAAAAACTGTGATGAGCAGAAAAGCATTTCAGAACAAAAAAACTTGTCACTGTAATAGAATAAGTGTATAATGGATTTTTAAATATGCACCTGGGCATCTTTATTATATGACAATTATATTTAATTATAATTAAATATAATTATATATTTTTATATATAATTATAATTCATAATTCATTTTATAAAAACAATACGTTGTTGTTGAGAGTGCTGTGGCCTAACCACTAGTTCTGCAGGGACCCCATTATATGATTTTATAATTAATTATATAATTACATGTTGCTTAAAGAATGATTCATGTAAAATATATTGCATCAAATCTCATTACCTCCTGCTTGAAACTGAAATATTTTAGGAATAGTTTGGCTTTATGAACCATTGTGTGACTTTTTTTTATCTACAATGGTATGTTTTATTATTTTATACCATGTATTTTATTTATTAGATCAGTATGATCTTGTTTAACATGTAAAATCTCACTGTTCATTAAACTTGCAATAATAATATCTATTATATTACCTCTACTGAACATGCTGAGCTGTGCTAAATATCTTTGCTAATGTAATGTCTTTGCTAATGTTTTTTCAGATATGTGTATTTACAGGTTTGTTATAACTGGAACTTTGTGTCTGTGGTTTGTTAGTTTGTAGCTACTTCAGGAAGTGATGTTCTCTGTGATGTTTTCTCATAATCACAGCTCTGAATGTCACATTTCCAGAAGCTGCAGCTTAATGATCGTATGATGGTGCTGCATTTTAGCACGATGTTTTTCAGTGTGTGGATGCTTTGGCGTTGTTTGAAGTTTGTCAAAGGTAAGTTACACTCTGAACGGGAAAAAGCAAGCAATCCATGTAAATCTGCAAGAATGGGCACATTTTTCCAATGAATTAGCTGTCACTTAATAGTGGTTTTGTCACTTGTATGCAGGGGGTGCATTGTGTCAAAACCAATGCATTGATAAGAGCAACATTTCTATTGAACTCCAGTCTGACGTCCTGTTGCCGTGTAACTTTAATCCAACTCTCCTCGGATCAGATAAGACTGCAGATATAGCAGTAGTGTGGAGTCAGAGGAACACAACAACACACAATCTATTGGAGATCACTCTACAGGGAGAAGTGAAGTTCTGGGATTATAAAGGTGGACGTATCAAGACATTTCCTAAGCTCTCTGAATCAGGAAACTTCTCCATTCTCCTCCAGAAAGTGCAGCCGTATGATCTGAGTCTCTACAGCTGTGAGCTGTTTAATGGGACCAACTGCAGGATTGCTTATCAGGAGCTACAGCTTGGTTAGTTATTGCAATTTTAAACACATATTCATATTGTTCATTGTTCTGGTCCTTACTAGTCATTACCATTTATTTAAAAGTGAAAGTGAAGTGACCATACTCGGAATTTGTGCTCTGCATTTAACCCATCCAAGTGCACACACACAGTAGTGAACACACACACTCACACACACACCACAATGTGTGTGTTCAATTTATACCACAATGCTCCATTCTGATTGGTCAGAAGTATTGATAAATTTTCTCTAGCAGCATGCCTTTTGCAGTAGTCCCAGCCATAATTCAAATCACAGGTTTATAGTAATGTGTTCTTTCTAACATGTTATCGTTTCTATAAAAATAATTTACATAAGGACTTGTATGGCAGGGATGATAAAAAGTATGATATGTCATTCTTTAATTTATAAACATTTGTAATTGGAAGCATCACGCCACCCGGTAGTTGATGGTTTCCCTATAACAGCACGTTGCATTACCCCATCATTACTTATCAGACTCAGATAAAACTAGATTGACACTTTCAGTCTGTTGTTTTGCTTACTGTATAATCTTCCATAGGTCTTGCTACTGTTTTCCATCAGGCGATAATCATCACAGGAGCATCAGCAGGAGCAGTACTTCTGTGTTTATTCATAGCATCTGTCTTATACATAGGAAAAAAACGTGAGTCTTTTGTATAAAAACTATATTAGTTAATATTTGACAAGACCTATTTTTTACTTTCTGAACAAGCTTGTTCAAAATCACCAATGCTGATTAGAATTACACATCTACAATGCATTTAGCTAAAAAGCAAAACTGGATGTTTCAGGAAAGCACCTGCTGCACCCAGAGAGCACTCGCGGTAAGTGTTAATCAGAGGTGTGAATTGTTACTTAAACGTAGGAAGTTGGCATGTGACACTTGTTGACACTGTGAAGTATTGAGAACTGCTGTTCTACTGTAGCTTAAACTGAATTAATCAGTAACACTGAAGAATAAACAAGATTAGTGGTTCTAATATATAAAATAGTTGTATGTATTGTCTGTCTCTAGGTTGTCCATATGATAACCCAATCTATGTCAGCTACACAGTACAGCTCAGCCAGGGCAGGGATGGTAAATACCTACACTTGAGACATGTTCTGTTTATTAACATCTGTTCCACTTGATTAATCCTAAATAAACTTTGTTTCCCCTAACTTTAGCAGTTCTTGAGAGTGAAAACCCGATCTATGACACTGCTTGGAACAGAGGAGGCAGCATGCGATGAAAGCTCATACCTTCATCAGACGGACAAATGCTGGAGAATAATTTATATCTGAGAGCTAATACACCTTTTGGTCATTACGACAGTGTTAACTTGTGTAACAATAATATGTGGTCTTGGAATAAATTCAGAATTGAAAAATAAATTCATGCGAAATTAAGTTATGTTTAGTCAGTTGATGTAAATAAATGTTTGACTAAGAAAGTGCAGAGCAACTGAAAATAAGGTTCAGTTCTGAGTTCAATGATATTTTTCTTTAAAATTTACAAATAAAAAAAGTAAAATGTCAGATAAATACTGAAGACACCTGTGATTGAAACTATAAACCAGGAGTGTTCAAAGTCAGGCCCCAGGGCCAAATGTGGGCCGTGGACAGATGTTAACTGCTTCTCTGTTAAGGATGATTTCTATCCTGGTGAAGTAATAATAATAAATAAAAAAAAATAATAATAATACATGCATAAACATAAATTAATGAATAAATGTGCTATGCAGCCAACTAACATGCAGGGTCACAAACAGTCAGAACACTGTACAGTTTATGCACTGAACATATAGCCACTGAATTTTTTTTTTTTTCAAGATTAATTGCAACTTGGTGTTTTGTCTACAGATAGGATTAAAGGCAGTTTTTCTATATTGACATTTTAAGCTGTTTTGAATTCAGAATAGGTTGAAGCATCCAATGATACATGCGAACAAAGTCCTATTATTATGTCACATTCTGTCTTAATATCTGTACCTGCAAAAGAGAAATCTCTTCAGACCATCAATAACTAGCGAGACAGAGAGTAGCAGCTATTTAGCAGCAATTAGCAGTATTTATTCTTGTACTTTGTGCAATATATCCTTGGTAAGTAGCCTTGTTATCATTTATTGATTTATCTTTCTTTTGAAAAGTTTTAATACTAATATTACACATACTAATAACATGACTGTTTATCATAATGTCTTTTTCTTTAATTTTGTTATCGTACTGATAAATTCTTCTCCAGTTCCCATGCAGAAAGTGTTTTTAGTGTAGTTACAGTATATTAAGGTTTGTTTGTTTAACTCAGTAGGTTAGAGTTACTAAATGTTCAGTTGGTGTTATTGCTTTTCTCCACCACTGAGTGTTTGATTTACTTCTTTTTTTCTTTAGCTAAAATGGACCCAAATTCCATGATGGTCGCACTGTATGTGGGTGAGCTGCACCCTGATGTGACGGAGGTGATGCTTGTGGAGAAGTTCAGCCCTGCATTCACTCCATCTGGCTGTGCAGGGACAGGAAGACCAGCTCCTCACTCGGCTATGCTTACATCAACTTCCAGCATCGAGCCGATGGTAATACAAACCATACTGAAGACAGGAGAACAGTGTTCCTTACACTATTTCTGCCTTTTAATACTAGTTTATAGCCTACTTACAGCTACATGCTATCCATTTTACTGCTTCAGTACATGGATAAGATCAAGTTTTGTGCCTTATATGACATGAAATTTTGTTGGAAAAAAAAATCATTAGTTATTTATTTTCTTAGAATAAATACTTCAACTAAGTGTTTGTTTTTCCATGTGAGATTAAACTATTTAACCACTAAGACATTTTTTCACAACCTTTCTTATCATTCTGAATCTGACTGTACGTATACACAGTATAGTGTAATGAACACCTAGACTTTTTTTTATTGAAATTAATGAGCTGTAATGAAATTTGTTCCCTCAGCTGAGTGAGTGTTGGAAATGCTCAATTTTGAGCCCCTTATGGGGCAGCACATGTGCATCATGTGGTCTCAGAGGGATTGGTCTCTGAGGAACACCGGTGTCAGGAACCTGTTCATCAAGAACCTGGACAAGTTGATTGAGAGCATGGCCCTTTATGACACCTTCTCCATCTTTGGTCTTCACCATCAAAAACTTTACATCTACATCAAAAACGTTGGTGAAGACATGGATGACACAAAGCAGAAAGACATCTTCAGCAAGTTCGGTAAGGATTCCTAATAGATAGTGTTACGAGATCTGCACCTTCACCTAAACATAATGAGTTATTCACTTGAACGTGTGTGTGTGTGTGTGTGTGTGTGCAGGCTGTGGCTGAGATGATTAGGAAGGAGCTGAATGGCAAGCAGTTGTACGTGGGCTGAGCACAGACTAAAGGAGCGAGACAGACCAAACTCAATCACAAGTTCAAGCAGGTAACACACACACACACAAGGGATGCTGACTATGCCTTCTCTGCTGTAGGGGCTGAACCCTATATGAAGAACCCTGATGACAGAGTTGATGAAGAGTGTCTGTGCATGAAGTTCTCAAAATCTGGAACCATCACCAGCACAAAGGTCACTTACAACTAATAATCCCTACATTTTATTCCTTTCCCAATAACCTGTGTCCACTTCCCCTTATTGACTCTGGAGTGTGTATCTAGTATGAAAAGCTCCCTCAGTGCTAATCTTTCCTGATGGTTAGCATGTTTGGCTTGTCCTAATATCTCTCCTTGCTGTCTCATACAGGTGATGATGGAGAATGGCTGTTCCAGAAAACTTGGCTTTGTGCATTTCCCTTCTTATGAGGAAGCCCAAAGGCCAGGAGGGAGATGTACAGCAGGATGTGGGGCTGGAAGTTGGTGTATGTTGGTGTGGCTCAGCGCAAAGAGGAACTCCAGGCTTACCATGCCCGTCAGAACATGCAGAGGATGGCGAGCATGCAGGCTAACCAACCTGTACAGCCTACCTGCTCCAACGTAAAGACCATACCTGATGTACATGAGTCACACAGCTGTTCTAATGCCTCCATGGCTGCATCACAAACCACATACTAGTGTACTTAATAGTGTGTTAGCTTGCTAGATCAGGGTTTAGCAGCCAGGGCATTCTGTGTGGCTACAACTCAACCTGATTCGTTTTCCTAAAGTGTGTCAAAACAGATAGGGTATTATCTGGGTAAATACCCTTTAACAATCAGTGTTCTAGCTGTTGCAGGGTTTTCAACATTAACTGCTCTATTCCAGCCAGGCACAATCTCATTGGCATTGTTTGGCTCATTTGCTGTCCATGATTGCTGAGGCTTCGTCAGAAAAAGGGGAATATTATTCAAATAGTGTCTTGACAAATCTGAGAATAACTTCTTGAATAGACCATGAGCACAATAGTTATCTCAGAAATCTGAAATAATCATCATTAACCTTAAATCTTAGCATGACCTAGTTTGTTGGATAACTTAAATTAACAATTTTAAATGAAATATCCCATTACTGTTTAGCTGGTGTAGTATTTTTTTAAATAACAAATCTTCCTAAGGTAGTGATGTCCAAAGTCCGGCCCCAGGGGCCAAACGTGGCCCGCGGCTTCTCTGTTAGAATGTACTGGATGACTGGCCAACACGTTGCAATTTTTCCTTTCAGCTGACGGTGGCAGCAGAATGTTAACACAGTTAGCTAAAATTCAAGAGCCTTTTTTGTCTGACTACACCTGCAAATTAATTTACAGAATGCTACTTAGTCATGGCTACAGAAAAAATGTTCAACGTTAACAGTGAGAAGGGGCCATTTCAAAAGAACTGGAAAATACTAAGCACGGAAAATCTTTTGTGAATTCTTAAAAGAGGCCTTAACTAACTGAGTATTAAAAATGGCAATTTAAATTATGTTTATGTTAGTTTGGCCTTTTGGTCCCTGGTGTACCTATATATATATATATATATATATATATATATATATATATATATATATATATATATATATATTTGTGAGGCCACAGCAAAAAACCAACCCATGACAGTTCATCTGCTGTGGTTCATCTGAATCTATTTTCATTTCTGTAACAGATCTTATCTCTCCAATGTGCAGCTATGTACGTTTCCTTTGCATATAGCTGTATAAGAGTGAAAATCTCAACAATATCTTCTTATATTTATATATTTTTATATTTTATAAGCATGCATTTAAACATTAAAAAAATGTGTAAACAGATCTCAGGCAGCAATCTCAATTTCTTTGCTGACAGGCCGCATTTTTCTCTTTAGAGAGTAACAGAACTGAATGTAGGGTTGAACAGGGTTGAGTTTTTTTTTTTTTAAGAGGCCAAGCACCAAAGGTGCGTAGGCACCCTATTGTTATTCTACTTTTTCGGCTTTTTCTTCTTCTTTTTTTTCTTCTGGCTAGGCTGTCTATGGCAGCCCATAGAACCATCTGGTAAAAGGTTTGCCACACTGACTGGAGAATAATAAGAAACATTCTGACCAAATTTGGGCCAAGTGCTGCCAATGCTATAGCGCCACCATAGGATCAACTTTTGTCCTAATTTGGAAGTACGTTTATGGTCATAACTTTTGAACTGTGCGTCCAAAAAAAATCCAGGCATCCCTAGATTCACTGGATTGAGATGCACCATATGATGTCTATTTCCGCCTAATTTGATTTTCCACCATCTTGGATTTTGCCAGATTCAAATTCAGTAGATGAGCAAAGTGAGAGGAGCATTTCAGGGCCATGACCAGGACCTTTGTGAGCCAATATGGAGCTTGGAAGCTGACAAAAGTAATTCTGTGGTGTTTGTAATAAATATATGAAGTGTATTAAGTATTAAATAAATAAATGTATTTGAAACATATAATTTGATATTACAGGTTACAGTTTGAAAAAAATTAGAACCCTAAATACAAATTCTCTTCTTCAAATTCCAACCTCAAAAATACAGATTTTATGTAAATTAGGCCAAGGGTGAAGCGTTCACGCTTCCCAGGGAAAAGCAGACGATTTCAGAGTGTTCAAACTCGACATTTAACTAGTCAGTCACCTGCCACACTCACATCCATGAAGAGATGATGACACATGAAGAGATCGTTTGAGTCAAAACAGCACATATGAACCATAATGAGGTAAGTGCATCTAAAGTTCTACTGAAACAGCTAAATTCCTGTTAAACAGTTAACTTTGTCTGATAACTAGCGAACATTTACCAGCAAGCTAACCATAGTGTTGCCTAACTAGCTAGAACATTGAGTGTTTAGCATCATAGTAGAAAACTAGCTATTTGAGTAGAGTTTTTTATTTGCATGAGAACTCTGAAAGCTTCTACTTTTCCCTTGGATTCCCCGTTGGCTCACCTTCGGCCTAATTGACATAAAGTCTGTAACTGAGATTTGAATTTCTTTGTTTGTATTTAAGGTTCTGAATTTATAAAATCTCTAAACCTTAATTTTGAATTATATGTTTTTAAAGGCAAATGTTACCCATAGCAAGTTCAAAACAAGGAAAAAACAAAGTATGTTCATTTATAGCCTGGATGTTTTTTGTTTTTTTGTTTTTTTTTTTGGTTCAGGCATCTGCTTTAGTAATAGCTATCAGGATGTAAAAGCAATTACACCAAGCTGTTCTTTTTTTTTTTTTTTTTTTTTTTTTTTTAGAAAAAATCACCTTCAGCAGCTTAAAGCATAGAACAAAACACTGACCACTGTGGAACAATAAAATATTCTCACCAGTGTGCTGGACTTGTCAAAAAAATCTGAAAGATGTCTGCAGAAAGAAGAGTCTGCTCTGCACCAGACATCAGATTAGTCCAAATACATTATAAGGCCAAAAGTGTGTGGACATCTGATCATCACACTTATATGTGCCCATTCCATTATCATGGGCCATTGGTTCTTCACCTCCACTCTTCAAGGAAGGCTTTCCACTAGATTTTGGAGCTTGGCTGTAGGAAATTGTGCTCATTCACCAACAAGAGCATTAGTGAGGTCAGGCACTAATGTTAAGTGAGGAGGCCTGGTGCTCAGTTGGCATTCCAGTTTTTATCCTAAAGGTGTTCAGTGGGGTTGAGGTCAGTGCTCGAGCCACTCGAGGTCTTCCACATCACACAACTTACACAACTTACACAACTTCTGGTACATTCCACACTCCAATGGACTCTGCTTCTGCCATTGAAGCCAAAGTGCGAGCAGACTTGGAACGCCTCTTGGCCATCCCTGGTCCTTTGAGGGCATTCAGAAATTCTGCTACAAAGTCCTTACACGCAGGCATAGCAAATGAATCCATAGGTGAATGTCTATGAAAAAACACACTGGATTGAACAGGGTGTGCAAAGCATTCATCAAGGCCAAGATGGGTCACTGCCATCCGAAGCACCTCCAATGTGTCATCCACCAGAGGTGGAGCAGTCCCTGAAGAGTGAAGTGAGCCCTCACCGGAGCCACCAGCTAACATGGACCCTGCTGGCTTGTCCTTAATCTCAACAACATCAGTGAGAAGATGGTCTTGAAAATTTGTGTCGGACTTCCGGGTTGGACATCGACAAGATGGCAGCATAGAGCTAGCGTTCCCGATTAGAATAGTTTTGAAAACTCCCTAAGATCA
>CM075029.1:5740764-5775380 GCA_037576675.1 Pangasius sanitwongsei | reverse complement strand
CCCCCCCCCCCCCCCCCCCCCCCCCCCCCCCCCCCCCCCCCCCCCCCCCCCCCCCCCCCCCCCCCCCCCCCCGACAGAGCAGACATATTCACCCATATGACATGAAGGAAAATCATTGTAGCGTGACTGGATCTTCAGATAACACCTCCAAAAACAGTTTTATATGCTTCAAAAATTGAAAAGGAAACATGGAAAGGATAGTGTGAAATGATCAATGTCAAAAACAGGTCACCCACTTGGCTTGAAAGCAGTTCCTGTTTTTTTTCCCCTGTTTGTTGGAAAGCTCTTTTAAGTTCTCTTTCTCTCTCTCTCTCTCTCTCTCTCTCTCTCTCTCTATCTTCCTATGGTTGGAGACTCTTATTTATACCTTAAACATGAACCTGGTGATAGCTGACCATCCAATTCACTATTACTCTATTGAATTACAATTCAGACTATATTAATTTACTTATCTGTTGATGTGATTGTGTCCCTTTTAATTCTGCACCCTAAAACCCCTGGTGGTGGTTTTCTGCATTTCAATCACATTAACTTTATGAACACATTATTTCTTAAACAACAAGCTGTCTTTTTCTTTCTTTTTGCAGAGCAGTATCTTTGTAGAATCAGTTTAGTAGATCAATAACACATCAATAACTCATCTTAAGTCTGTTCATATGCTTTCAAATAAAAGTTACATTTTGAATGCACAAAAGAAGTGAACATACATTTACCATCCACATACCTGTACACCTGCTGATTCATGCAATTATCTAACTTTATCTGTGGCATGGTTGTGATACCAGATGGGCTGGTTTGAGTTTTTCAGGAAGCCACATTTGGCTTCCATTCCTGTAAGCCAAGAAGAGGAATCTGAGGCTACAGTGGGCACAGGGTTACTGAAACTGGGAAGTTGAATATCGGAACACCAGACAACATCACCTACAATTCAGATTACCAAAAAAGTGCCAAGTGTATGTTTCTAAATTATATACAGTATATATTACAACCTTGACCTTAAATGGATGTATGTATATATGGATATGGATATATGTTGTGAATCTATACAAAATAGCCCACAATATTAAAATTGGTGGAAAAAGTCCAAATAGTTTGCCAATGCATTTACAAATAAAAACATAAAACATTGTGATTGCATAATTATTCACGCCCCTTACAATGAAACCCTAAATTAGTTCTTTTGCATAGAGACATGGTTATAGTGTCAAATGTTTAGCTTGCTAATAAAGAATTAAACATCGCTTTGTCAGTAGCTGAGTTTATGGCCCTGAGTTTATCGCTCCATTTTGCTCCCTAAAGTATCAGCTGAGACTTCCTCTTTTTTCTAATCTTTCTTTTTTTCTTACTTCCTTTTTTTTCCTAATCTTTCTGTTCAGTTATCATTCACAAGATGATTTTAATGTAGACCACAGATTATAAATTCATTTAGGGGCCGGGAGTCAAGGGAGCAAAATTGGGCCTGCTCGTTGTGTGGGACGGAGGGCATAATCTCTCTCCCCTGTCATTCATAATGACGCTACCCAATCATGAGCGTCTGTGAGCTCCTGTATGCGGAAGAGGGCAGATAGCACCCCTCCCCAGTTAGTAACTATCATATGATTGGGGAGAGCTGACTGGTGGTTTAGAATTGGCACATGATAAATGATAATAAAATAAAATAAAATAAGAATGACAATTTCACCCTGAGTTCGCAAACAGTAATAACAGTGATCAGATCCGAAAACTAAAAAACAATATGAATGGTAATCAGTGTAAGTAGGTGCAAAGCGTTATCCTAGATATTGTCTGAAGAGGAAGATCTTTAGAGACATCCTGTTTAAGATTCTTCTCGACACAGTAAGCAAAAACTGTAAATAGTAACTGACCTCTTTTACCATTGTGGTTGTGTGAACATGCATGTCTTTGCTGTTTTCTTTTTTACTTCTCCTGTACAGTCATGTCCTGTCTCAGTTGATCCTTATGTGGTTTATTTATATATATATATATATATATATATATATATATATACATATATATATATATATACATACACACACACACCTTTCTTAGGCACATTAAAAGTTGTCAGGAAAAATAAATATAAGTAAATTATGATATTGGCTGTCATTTTATAATTAGCCAACTGACATTTAATTGGAAGCTATAGAATAGATTCAACTTTATTGTCACTGAGGAGAGTACTTGTAAGTACTTACAAGTCTGTAATCTTCTTTTTGGCTTTAGTCATATATTCCTCCACCAAAAAAGACTGAAAGCATGACTTCATATCTACATCTATCTACGTCATCTTTCCAGTTAACAGGTAGGAGAGATGCTTAATGGTTTAATAATGATGTTTATATTCAGAGGTTGAAGTCCAAATCATGTTGTGATGAATGGATTTCTTAGAGGTATTGAGTATGAAACAACAACAAAACTAAAAAAAAATTTAAAAAAAAAAAAAAAAAGATAAACTATTTGTGCAAAATGAAAAAAGGTTGCTTGCACCTAACCTTAAAATCAAACGTAGGTTTTTCAGGAAGTGGGTGTGGTGAAAATACCCCCTATAGTCCATCTGAACACTGAGAAATGCTATAAAAACTGTCTAACACCACAACTGAATCACAACAGAAATGTTTTATGGGATGAAGAATTGGATATTGTGGCTGTCTATATGCCACATTTCATACATGAGTGGTAAGTTACTTTTTAAAATTTGACCTGGTTTGTTTTTCATATGCTCATTATATCATTGTATCATTTTTCCGTTCTAAACACAGGAGCACCACTTTTACATTATTCATTCTTGTTTTCATCTTAAGCCTGTATGAGTAATCCAAAAAAATGAAAAATGAACAATTTAATGTAGAGTTGATAAATGTTTAAACACCAAAGACATTGCTTGTGCAAAACTGAAACCAGGGCACATGTGCTGAGATGCAAATGCAAGCCTGATTATTCTAAGATCAAATCTTATTCAAGTACCTGATTTTTCATCGCTTGTGTTCTTCACTAATTCGCAACAGGTGACAGCATATGCCAAAGCAAACTTATGAACAGAATCAACCTGACTACTGAGCTCCATACAGTACTGTTTGAGTAAAAGTTAATAGTATTGTATTACTTAAGTACACCTTTTAAATCATCACATTTTACTCTTTAATTACAGGAGAAAATCTGTGCAAAAGTGAACTTTTAATAAGCATTAACATTTCTGCTGAGCTCCAGTCTGACGTCCTGCTGCCGTGTAACTTTAATCCAACTCTCCTCGGATCAGATAAGACTGCAGATATAGCAGTAGTGTGGAGTCAGAGGAACACAACAACACACAATCTATTGGAGATCACTCTACAGGGAGAAGTGAAGTTCTGGGATTATAAAGGTGGACGTATCAAGACATTTCCTAAGCTCTCTGAATCAGGAAACTTCTCCATTCTCCTCCAGAAAGTGCAGCCGTATGATCTGAGTCTCTACCACTGTGAGCTGTTCAATGGGACCAACTGCAGGATTGCTTATCAGGAGCTACAGCTACAGCTAAGTAAGTTTTGTACTAGGATACACACACACACACACACGTTGTATGGTACCGATTCATGATGTTCTGGATACAACAAACCTAAACTTCTGTTCACATTTTTTTTTTTTTTTGGTAGGATGGACTGATAAGAATATTTTGGTAGAGAAATGGCCCTTCATAGCAGGAGGAGGAGCTGCTGCTCTCACTCTTCTTGTGGTTTTAATGTGTTTCATAAAAAGTGCTCATTCCAGTGAGTGATGCTTCATCTGCACAATATAACAGATTTTAGAATGAGAGTTTATTTTAACATTTTTTTTTTCATTTTTGTTTATTCTAGATGCATCAAATAAACGCATCTATGCAAACTCAAGATTTGAAAAAAGTAAGAATTCTTCTCTTTTTTCTTTTTTCTTTTTTGTTCTTTTAAGATTCAACTGTTTGTCTATTCTAACTCTAGCTCGTGAACATTTTTACAACCAGGGAAAGCTTCCAGTGAGAAACCCTTTTCAAAGACTCCCTTATTATTGAAGTTGCATTTTATTAATATTATCTAATTTATATTCCTCGAATATGATATCATTTAAATACTAGGCACATCAGGCAAATGTGTGCTGTCACATTGTTTATTAGATCATTAGTGCTGTTATTATTTTGCATTCACAGAACCCAAGCCAGTTAAATCAACCAATTAAACTGCAGTCAGAGTCAAGCTGACATTATTTATATTCGTTTTTAATTTATACTTTTTAATCCAATTATACTTGTTTAATCAGTTTTTATATATATGTATATATGGATTTAGGTTTTTGATTGAATAATATAATGCTGGATTGATAGGACTTGAGTGAAAAATCAAACAAATCAATATGACATAAAATGCATCAGTCTCACTACATGATGTGCCATATGTTTGATATTTTAAAATCAGAAAGTTGCTCTGTTTTGCTTGCAGGAAATGACAAAGAGCGCAGTGAAGAGAAACACAGCAGTAATCAGCATGGTGAGTATCATTACGGAAAGATAACAATAAAGCAAACATCGAAATCTCTCTTGCACAAGTTGCTTTCATCTCTGATTCTACTACGCCTCAGTCAGATACAGAACATTGTGGTGTTTCATTGCTCAAGATTATAAATTTGTACTGTATGCTCTGAACATGGCACTCCCAACTTTTTTACTTGTTTTTTTCTTTTTATTATAGCAGCTACGGCTAAAAATAAGGTTTACGATAATAAGCCTCAAAACCACAGTAACATCTACGGCAACATCTGCATGCAAGATGGAGAGATTTACATCAATCAGCCACACTGAAAACTAACTATGAGGTTGTAAATGGAAGTGTAATTAATATGGTATTCAATTAATACAGTATTGTGAATATTGTTGCAGTCTCCCACTTTTTATGCAGAGACTCTTGTATTATTTTACGGAACTTCAAATGATACACTATACTGTATATGTCTATAGAATACAGGTAGAGCATGTCATTGTAGCATTACAATTTCCATTCACTGGGACTTGGAAGAGGAAGAACTCAAGTGTTCTGCACAGAGCCCTGACGTCAACCCCACTGAACACATTGGGGATGAACTGGAACGCTGACTGCACTGCAGATCTCCTCACCCAACATCAGCGCCTGACCTCACTAATGCTCTTGTTTCTGAATGAGCACAAATCCCCACAGTTATGTTCCCAAATCTAGTGGAACGGCTTCCCAGTGGTTAGAGTGGAGGTTATTATAACAGTAAAGAGGGACTAAATCTTGAATGGCCTGTTCCACAAGCAGCGGTGGCCAAATGGTTAAGGCTCTGAGTTACTGATCAGAAGGTTGGGGATTCAAGCCCCAGCGCTGTCAAGCTGCTGCTGTTGGGTACTCGAGCAAGGCCCTTAACCCCATCTGCACCAGGGGTGCCATATCTTGGCTGACCCTGTGCTCTGACCACAGCTTCTTAGCAAGCTGGGATATGTGAAAACTGTGTTTCATTGGCTCTGCACAATGACAATCAAATTGAATCTGGTCTGATCTAATATAATGCCTGTAAACATTTGTAGATGAGAGCCCTTTTCTACTTCATCAGTAATACTTATGTAAACCAATAGGTA
Source organism: Pangasius sanitwongsei (assembly GCA_037576675.1). Classification (NCBI taxonomy): domain Eukaryota; kingdom Metazoa; phylum Chordata; class Actinopteri; order Siluriformes; family Pangasiidae; genus Pangasius; species Pangasius sanitwongsei. The sequence continues at coordinate 5,769,781 of CM075029.1, read as the reverse complement.
AATGTTCTAATATGGTCAATTCTGATTTAATAGTTGCAAATAAGTTGTCATGGTGCTTATGTATACATTATAGTGATAACTATCATATTCTGTTGAATCTCATATTAAATTCAGGCTTCATGAAATTTCTTTCATTGATTGCAAATATCTATCTATCTGTCTATCTACCTGTCTGTCTGTCTATCCATCCACTCATACCCCTATCTATTCGGAGTATAACAAATCAACGATTTAGATTTAAAAAGCAACAGTTCAAATTAATCAATACAACAATTGATTAATCATAAATCATATGATTGAAAAAATAATTCATATTTTTAAATGGATGTGTGAGTAATTTAATAGGCTAGTGAGGTGATTTGCCTGTAACTCTGATACTTTTTTAATTGTCCTTATCATTATCATTTGCAAATTAACAGTGGGCCTCCTCAGATTCTGAGCAAAGTAGGTCACATATTGATCATAGCAGAGTGAGTGGTATTGTCAAATATCAAATCATTGCCTTATGAAAAGAAATACTATCACATTGTATGGAAGCTTGAGGTTTACACCCCTACTGTCTTTCCATCTCTCCTAGTCCCAACAATTCCATTCCCATTGCTTTTAACATATTTTCAGTAGTATGGGGTCAGAATTGAAATTTTAATTCTAATAAAACATTTAAATCAGTTTATCATATAAAGCAGTTGAAATGCAGTTTTTAATAATATGAAGCTTTTACATGCTTAATATTCTCATACCAGTGTCTACAAACACATGTTAAATAAAGTGAAACCTCTGATATTATTTCTTTAGTGCTATATTTGTTTTCAATCTGTTTATCTATCAGGTTAATAAGATTTCAGCACACATTACGACATCATACTGTAACCAAGCACCTGCTACAGACTCAATACCCTTTGGCCTCTGACCCAAGAATTACGGCCCTGTCCCCATGTGGTAAACTCACTTGCCTGAGATCAGCTGATGAAGTAAAACATGATAGGAGTGGATGCTGTACTAGAAAATAATTTTTATGTTATTTTACTGTCTTGGATTTTATTTGATTTTTGTTACACTTCATTCGAGAAGTACCAAATTGAAGGCAAGTTCATATTAAAGGAAATGTGAACAGTGAATATTGTTTACTGATTTAGTTGGCATAGGCTCCATTCAATTTGGTCTATCATTATATTGTTAGGTTACACTGAGATACTACGTTAGATTTTAATTTGTGTCTCTTTGCACCCTGCTTGCCCTGTCTTTCCCAACCCTGATGAAACATTAAGACTAGTGAAAGGGTGCCATACAGCAAATAAACTCTAAAATTTTACCCTTTACATGGGGAACCAATCTTTCCATCTTTTTTAATCTCCATCCCCCCCCCCCCCCCCCCCCTTCCACTGTCAAATGACCTGGGGGCCAAGAAGGCAAAGAAAGAGCCTGATCTTAGCACTCTCTTCTCACATACCCGCTGGCGGGTCAGGGAAAGACACAAACATCATCTGCACACACAGTTCCTTGGGCTTGCGCTGTGATGGAATCGAGTACAGCAAGTGGTTCAGGTGAGAATGGCGCTGCCGTGCTGGCACAGTTTGAACGAGCTCTGCGCCTTGTTGTGCGTGAGATCCACGTCGACGTCGCTACTTTCAAGCAAAATGTGGAGCAGCGCCTGGAGGAGGCCTGTAAAGGCGCCAAACCTCTAGAGAACATGGTTTCAAGGCTCCAGAAGGAAAACCAGCAGCTGAAGGAGAAGTTGGAGGCTCTTTCCCAACTGGTAGACACACTACCTTTGATAGCGAGCCAGTCAAGTTCCCAGAGAAAGCGTGATCTCCATGATCTCCAAGGTCAAGCCCAGGTCCAAGTTCAAGCTGAGAGATGTAGCCCTGGAACTGCATCTTCCATGGAAGAAGAAGAAATGTGTGATCCAGCTGGAGCATACTTACTAGGTGGATCTGTGTGTGTGGATTCAGACTCTACTTCCTCCAGGAGCTCCCCTACTGCATCTCTAACCAGCACCATTAACATGGATGCAAGTTGTGAGCCTAATGTAAGCTATTATTCATGCACTGCTTGCTTTCCTTGTTCAAATCCACATTTCTCAAGGTGAGGTATGCAGTCTGTGATTTTAATGATTTAATCCTTTAATCCTTAAGGGATAAAACATGATGGGGACACAAAACAGAGTTACTGTCACCGTCCTGAGGTTTTTCCTATAACAGCATATCCTGAAGTGTTTTATTCCTCTTACACCAAATTTTTTTTAATTAACTAGAGAACATCAAATCATACTTGTTAATCAATATAAAGTTAATTTTTTATGTTGTGGAACAAGTTAGTTATCACAAGTTCCTGTTATCACTTAAGTTATAGCTGCTAGAAACACTCATTCCCTCAACAGCCTCTCTTTTTCTCTCTCTTGAAATTAATACGATGCAGTTTGTGACGTTACCGAGAAACCACAAATCATAAAGTCCTCTGTCCTAAAGACTCTCCTGTGATGGGACTATTACAAAGCCCTGGCACTGGAGACTCCTTCCATAATTGTTAAGTGTCTCCTTACAAGAAGCTTCACCATATCAATGCTTATATGTTTTTCCTTGTTAAATAACAACAACATTTTAATGGGTTTATTATTAGCCTTAGATTATGTGGAGAATCCACCACACAAGTCCCTGTGAATGAGCTGTTACTATAGAAACAATAATATATTAGAATGAGCGCAATAATATAAAACTGTGATTTGAATTACGGCTGCAGTACTGTCAGAGCTGCTGTTACAGGAAATGAATCAACACCTTTTGACTGATCAGATTTGAGAATTCAAAAACGCTGTGGTATAAAATATTTTTAATGGAATGGATTTTTTGTGGATATTACTATACTAGTTCATAAGCCTGATTGATTGGTCAGTTGAATTAATCAGGTTTAATCTGAAGCTCAATAACTTAAAATCAAGTATAAATAATGTCACTGAAATTTTAATAAAATGGTTTTGATATGATACAAATTTTTTCAAAGCCCAATATGCTTAATATTTGAATAGTTATATTATATTATGTTATATTATATATGTTATATCTTCTAAGTTAAATATGTGTTATGATCATAAGGGATCCCATGAAATTTATTTTAGCACTGGAAGTGCTGTGTGTGTGTGTGTGTGTGTGTGTGTGTGTGTGTGTGTGTGTGTGTGTGTGTGCACGTGTGTGTGTATACCCCTTAGGTCTCTTTGCAAAACTAAACTTAGGGGAAAATATCTGAATTCTAATATCCTTATCATACAGATCATAAAATACTGTTGCCTCATACCTTAATTTCACATTCTTCTTATAAAAATGATTTACATAAGGATTTAATCTGTTGTACACTGTTGTACATTTATGTTTGTGTCCTAAGCTTACTATAATATTTAAATGCATGTTTATGACATTAATGACATTATGACACTAATATATTTAACAGGAGACAGATATAGTAGATGTATATATATGTATATATGTATGTTATATAAATAAGTTTACATTTTCCAACCTTGCAGATCTTGCATTACAGTTACAGTTACATATCTTGAATTAATATCACTTTAATGACTCATGCCACTGTCTATCTTGTTTGGGTTATGATTTGAAAATGTACAGTCCATCATAGTTGTCTTTGGGAGCTTTTAATCTGGACTAACAGCACAATGACAGACTACCAAACTCATTCACAAAGTTCCTTAGCTGTTCCAACCAATCCTTTGATCATAGATAGTCTTGGCGACCATTTTGTTTAACACTCACACCATTTCTAATTTCTGCACATGCAAATTGTGCATGTGGTTTGGGTGCCAGTTACAGCATGTGGTTAAGGTGCCATGTGCTTATCACTCAGATCACAAATCTCCCTCTCCCTCTCTCTTTCTTTAGGTGGCCCTAAAAAGCCTTGTGTATTTTTAGCAAGGCTGATTGATGTCTTGTTCCACTAAGAATTAGCACACTCCTGAGCACACTCTGATAAGTTACAGTGTCCTTAGAAATCATCTTATAAATAACAGGATAGATCATAAAATGTTCTTTATTTTAATAATGAATGATACAAACACACAACGTTCTAATGCAGATTTTCCATCCTGATTTTTGGGTCCATGAGTGTCCAAGTTGATGATATTTGGCATATAAGCCACCTATCTCAGGTTTGAGTTGATCAAGCCTTACACTTGATATTGATGTTAAAATTGACCAGAGTTCTGTCTTGTAAATTCAGGTGCAAATATTATACATAGGAGGAAGCCAGTAGTTATTATAGCTTCTGACTGTGCCCAAATAGAGGAAGTGTGTCATAGAGACCTACCACCTCTAAATAGAACCTTAAAACCCAAGGTCATGAGGCTATTCAATTTTAGCCTTTATAGAAAATCTCTCCTCTAACAAGATGTGCATATACTCACACACGCAGAATGCATGTTCACACACCCACAAACGTATGTGGAATGTAAACAATGTATAATTTACAAGCCTGAGGATTTAGCACTCAATACACACACACACACACACACAATGTGTCACCTGAATCTGATACTTAACAAGATATAGACCAGGTTTAGTGTCCTTCTGTCTCCTTCTGATGGAAATTCTGACTTTCCCATCTAGATTGCTGTATCTTGCACTATTTCCTCATCAAGGGCATTATCTTAGCCTTACTGTCTGTGCAGAGTTTCACATGTTCTCCCCATGGCTACTCTAAATTACATCTAGGTTTGAATAATTGTGTGTGTGTGTGTGTGTGTGTGCATTTTGCCCTGTAATGGACTGGTGTCCCATCCAGGGTGTATTCCTGCTTCATGCACAGTTTTCTCTGAATATACTCTGGATCCACCACTACAAAACAGTTACTGAAGATGAATGAATGAATAAATGACATCCTTGAACAAAGGTGAAACAGAAAAGCATTTGCCTTATTGTCGGGAGATTGCGAGTTTAAATCCCAACTACAGCCATCTGTGACCAGGAGCTAAATGAGCCAAACTGGCCTGGTTGGGAGGGGCATACTCTCTCTCCCCTGTCAATCATAGAGAAACTAGCCAATTGTGGGTATCTGTGAGATTGTGTATGCAGAAGAGGGTAGATAGCACTTTCATCCAAGTGTGTTACACTGCCTTGTGATGCAGCATGAGCAGCAGTTTGAAAAGATGCAGTTGCCTGGGTCTCAGAAGGAGCACGTTTTAGCCTTCACCCTCCCTGCCTGGTAGCTGTTGTATGATAGGGGAGAGCTATCAGAGAGAGCTATTAGAAAACAATTTAAATAGACAAAAATACATCTACTCAAGGCAAAATGATATACATTATGTAACTGTTTGGAACTAACTGATATTCTCGTTAAAGCAGTGTATATACATAATCTGAAAAAAGGTAAGAACACTGTACTTTCACATATAATGGGTTTTTTAGCAAGTGGTCTCAAACACTATCTTTGACTGCACAAAAACAAAAAAAATTTAACAACTCTCAGCATGGTTTGTGTTATGTGAAAAGCCCTGCAATTAAAATAGCAGCTCGAAGCCAGAGTTGTATTCCAGTTAAGCTGCAGTTCTGTCCCCCTCCACTAGGAATGTTTTACAAGACAGTAGTAGATAAATTCTCTGCTTCTGAAAATTCAGACTTTTGTCCCACACACAAAATGGTATTATACATGCATATAATCTTGTTGATTGACAGGAGATAAGCAGAGAGGAGAAGGAGGTAGAAGAAGAAGACCACTTAACTTCAGCTGGACTGGAGAATAAACCTGAAAATGCACAAGGTAACAGACAGGTGGATTGAATTCATGACATACAATGGTCTAAAAATCATTAACTAATCACAAATTCCCTTTAGACGAATTAGAAGAAGTGGCATCACTGGTCAGTAAACAACATGCACTCTCTGACTCTCTGACCATCACATCTTCTCAAATAGATCCTAACACAGACCCCAGACCTGAATCTCCTTTAGGAAGTGGTGAGTGAAGCATTAAACTCAGTCATTCAAATGCTTTTTTAAAACATATTTTTCATGATTTCTATTTATATCTCTTCTGTGTCATTGAAGAATACTCTGGATTCTCTGGATATTCTGGATACTCAGTGTCACAGGATGTGATGTCATCATTATCCAGACAGCATGTGACATCTGTGGCCATGACTACAAGACAGCGTCCACTGACAGCTACGAGCAGAGCAAGAGATCTGGCAGTTCAGAAGTCCAAATCACAGCTGACTACAGGTGACACCCACTCCCAGCCTCCTGACCTCAGCCTTGCACAGCTTCAAATTATTCAAACTCAATCCCAGGTTTCACGACACTACAGACATCACCATTTAACCAAATGGAAATTGATATACCAAGATGCATTTATGTCCTGAAAACTGACAAGTTGCCTAAAACTCTATAAATGTGTTTTCATTGACAGAGGCCCAGGAAATGAAGTCATCAAACAATAGCCAAACCATGTCCATGGAAGCACCCCAGAAATTTGGAGGTGCTGAAGGTTGTCCATTAAGCCCAGTGTCTCCAAGGCCTTGGAGGATACAATCTAACCCACCCTCCATTCTTACCAAACTCATACCACCACCGGCACAATTTAGCCATTCATCTATTGAAATCTCCGCACCAGAGCAAAACACAGAATCCCACCATGAATCTGGTAGGTAAAAGAAATTTGCATACCACACCAATCATAGTTCTTGACACTATCTATTTTTCCCTAAAGGCATACTGACCATTCTTCTGATAATTATTCTGGTGATTCATATTTTTATATATTGTTTTCTTGCTTCTTTTCAACCAACAGAGGAGGGTCAAGAAGTAAAGACACCAGACAACCATAACTCTACAACTCACACACAGTTTCATCAGTTGCCCCCTGAAAAAGTCTCATCAAAGACAGTTGCAGAAAGGTCTTCCTTTCAGAATGGTAAGTGCAATATCTATGTTCAACTTTCTCTTTATCTCCTTTGCTTTCCCAACAATGTCCCACATCTCACCCTGTTAACCTTCCACTGAATCAGAAATTACTTTGGAGACACAGGAAGTGACGTCAATGGTCAGCAATCTGGAAGCCACAGGAAAACCAAATCTAATGGCCAATACAGACACCAAAGTAACTACTCCCAAAACCGTGCAATTAACCAATCAAAATGCTGATCTGCCTTTCAGCAAATCAGCTTCAGATACAACTACGTCTGCAAAGAACCTTCATGTGGCTCCTTTTGCTATACCAAATAATGTCATTGCCACAACAAAATCCTCAGAATCCACTTTTAGAACTGGTAAGTTTTTGTTTGTGGTATATATTGATATCTACTAATGTTTACAAGATTCTGAAAGTACTTTATATTTCTTCTCTCATTGTCAGAGCGCTTACTTTCATCACAAGTGCTCCGGTCAACGGTCAATGTTCAAACAAGTTTGGGATCCATGACAGAACCCCAGCAACCAGTCAGCATTATGAACATACCTCTAAGCCCTAAATCTCTCAGATCAACCAACCAAAGTCCTACTCCATTTAAACCACCATGTACACCTGAGGCAACTGAATCACCATTTAAAGCTTCAACTGTTGGCAAAGCTTCAGAATCCAGTGCATCTGTATACAACCACTGTGTGGCCCCATTCTCTGTGACCTCTCCAATATCTGCTTGTTCTACAGGACATTTAAAGCCCTCCCTCAGAGATGGTGAATAAGATACTTTTCTTTTTTTTTTTTCCTTCTTAGCTCCCATTAGCTCTCAATATTTGGTTTCTGCTTCTTCAACTAGATCATTCTCAAGCAACCAGTTCAATTCAACATGCAGAACCACTTACTACACCAACAGCACATGAACCTACGAGTAGTGCAACTGTTCCAGTAAGCCCCAAACCTCTGAGGTCAATCAACCAAAGCCCTACACCATTCAAATCTCCATCTACACCAAGTGCCACAATCAGATCACACCACAGAATTGGTAAGAATGGTCTATCATAGTTTTTATCAGGATACTAGTCACTCTGAAACATATTTCAAGTTATACAAGTTAGCTTTTTCAATTTATGAAAAGTTATTGGTCAGAAGGTATTGATTAATTTTCAATAACAGATAAGGAAAACCTCTTGTTATTGTAGACTCACTGATATGCTGACACTTTCTGTAAGAAGATGTTTATTTAACATTTATGGAAGGAGTCTCCAGTGTATGTTTTCTGCTATAGAAAAGAGGAGTTTGAGCTTTCCGATTTCTCAGCAACATGACGTAACTGCATTCTTTTTTTGTCTTATTAACTTCAAGAGATGAAAAAGAGGCAACAATAATAAAAGTTGTTATAACATAACTGATAAGAGAACTAACTTGTTTTACAGTCTTCCACAGCATATAATGCAACCATAAACAGATAAAAAGTAAAATGTCTTGCTCAGTAATAAATAAAAAATTGTAATTGTTGGCAAATTGCAGTGGCATAAGAGGAAGAAAACACTTCGCATCAGACTGCATCACACCACCCTGTCTTTGATTATTTTTCTGATAATAGCATGCCTAATGTGTTTTATTCCTTGCTTAATGTCAGAGCTGTGTTTTTTCCATAGTCCAGACAGAAAAAATACAATCTACCAGCAGCCTTTATGAGAAACAAGCAGCTGTGATGGAATCTCAAGTTCCTGTCCAGTCTGCAACATCAAATTTAAATGTTCACATGAGCCCAAACTCTAAGACTAAGCCAACCAGGTTTAACCTAGATGAGCCAAAACGGAACCCCACACCATCTCCTACTACAATGAAGAAACCACTGTTAGCTGTACCAGTGTCTGGTGAGTTGTTATAATAATGTAAACATGAAATTGTAAATTTATTACACTGATCATAATACAGTTAAAACCATAAGGATTATATACTGCATATTGTCTGACAGATTACTTCTCTGGCCCAGACAAAATCAATTCACCTGACAGTAATGGAGATCAAGAGTCTTCCAGCAAAGTGACTCCTCACTCTCCTGTCCCCTCATACACTCAAATAAGCCCACGGCCTTGCAAAAGACCGACAAACCACGACCTTGTACAAAATCAGTATACCAATCTTATCAGTTCTCAGTCTGTTGACTCTGCTGAGACTTCTAGTGTAACCTCAGAGCTCAACCAAACCCGACATCCAGTTCAGTGTGAGTACAAGTCTAGTTTTTTCTTTCCTTCATTTCCCCTTTCCTTTCTGCTTTCATTTATCCACTTAGAAAAAATGTGCCAAAATAGTTTTAGATCCTTTTGTCCAATAAGATGCTCTTTCAGTGCAACAGGAAATGAGGTCAACAGGGGACAGTTTCTCCCATTCTCAGCTGTCCATTGGTTATCTAAGCAGACGTGCAGATTCACCATGTGGAAGTGGTAAATCAGATCAATGTCTTTTACTTCAAATACTAGTATTTGAAATAAGCAGGTTCCTAGATTGCTTAGATTACAACTTTCATTCCTTTTCTTTAATACTGTTTCCTCTCAATACCAATACAACTCACTAGTCTAAACATTGTTTTCAACTTGACTTCATTGGAAATCTTTTTTTTTTTTGTTCTTAATTTAGAGTACTCTGGCTACTCTTCAGTGTATTCAACTGTGTCTCAGGAAGTGAGGTCATCAGTAAATGGTCAGCATGTGACTTCTGCCCAGCCTATTGCAACCTCTGTAACATGCATGAGTCCCCGACGTCAAAGAAGACCAGCCAATCACAACACAGAGAAGTTGTTTACATCATCACAGATAGGTACTGATTCACTACATCATCAGCTCTATCTCATCTGCATAGTGAACTTTTAGCATACGTTCTCCAAATTTGTAAAAGTAGATATTCTGAAGAAACGCAACAAGATGCCAGTCAAATATTCCAAGAAACACATGCACCACGTCCAAATGACATCTCTTTGGAAAAAGCATCTTCTCCTCATCAACACACAATATTTTGGATATCCCTTATACTTTAAATGATATAGAATTGAATGTCTATTTAGAGCCTTACATTTTTCCTTTTTATCCAATCAGAGACCTTTACAGAATCACAAGAAGGGAGGTCACGTATGTCTCATGTCTTCTCACAGCCTCAGCTCTCCATAGGTTCTCTAGCTAGACGAGCAGAATCACCGCCTGAGAGTGGTGAGTTCTGTATTTTTCTCTTTTTAAACATAAAGAAGTTCCCAAATCCACCGTCATTTTCTTTGTTTCTCCCCTTTTCTGGTAGAATACTCTGGATACTCGTCAGTTTATTCCTCGGTATCACAAGAAGCACGATCAGTTGTAGATGCGTCCCCAACTGCTGCAACACCCCAAGCACCTGTCACTTCTATGATTCGTATGAGCCCTAAGCCTGTTAGGAGATCAGCCAATCCCAGCTCTTCTCTCTCTAACCCCTCCCCTCCACTAAAGTCAAAGGTGTTTGGTCAATCAACACTGAGTACTAAATCATATCCACCAATGACTGAACCTTCCACTAAGTCTGGTGAGTAAGACACATGTGCAGTGTTTCTGTATCTACTTATATCAGTATTGTTTATGTCTGCCCCTTCTTCTTCTTCACCTCATGAAAGCAAACATAGTTTCAACAAAGGGGGTGAGGTCAGTTGGGGGCTTGTCGGTGTTTTTGCTGCAATTGCAATTTTCCTTGCAAGGCAGTTAGGAGGCTCAGAAAATTACAAACTTCTTTAATTTAAATACAGAATGAAACATGAGAGGATGAGAGGCTTTGATAGGAAAATAATGACTGACTTGGAGGTGTGATGTGGTACCACTCTGAAGTTTCATCATTATTTTCATAAGCACGCTAACCAAGACCAATCTCTAACATCACCCAGCATGCTTTAGCCAAACTTTATCTCTTATTCTTCTACCTACAAAGCAATGTTGAACCAACCTAATACTTGGCAGAGACTCCATTCTGATTTGTTGATTTACATGCATGATTACACACATTAAAAAGAGATACAGTGATGTAGCACATACAATAGTCACTTCACCTCTTTCTCTAGTATTTACATAAGAGCTCCATTTTTATATATATATTGTTTCATGTAAATAGGGATGTCCCAGGATGTGAAGTCATCTCTCAGCAGTCAATATCCAGCCATCTCATCACCACAGCTGTCTGGTACACGCAACAACCAAATCCCACGAAGCCCCAAGTCCGTCAGCAGGTCTAGCAACATTTCACAGTCCAACACTACGCCACATTTTAACCCATTGCTTTTCAGCCAATCAGCATCTGAATCAGCAGTTTCTAAACCATCAACCATCATGGACTCTCCCAGCAGACCTGGTGAGTTATGTGTACCGCAATACTTAATGATTCAAATGGTTTATATCCCCAATCCAACCTTCTGTTGTCTTTGTCTGAAATTATTGTTTAATTCTAGTGTCAGCAGTCAAGCCATGGACCTCTAGCCAGAAGATAAATACAAGTTCATCTGGTTATCCAGGTTAAAAAATTATCCTTTTTATTGATGCACCTGAATTGTCTCAATGCTTTTCATCTCGGTGTGAATTTTATATGCGGTGTTGCTCTTTTTTCCCCAGACAAGACTTCAAGCACATTTTCTAAACCAGCTCATTTCTCTGATTCCAAACCAGACAATGACAAGTAAGGATGTATTTGTTAAACTCTGAGACATAGATTTAATGTGAAGCAACTTTCACTCATTACCTGTTTTTATTTTGCCTGCAGCTTCATCAAGAAGTCTGACAGTGTGAATGGTAAAGAGAGTTTGGCAGGATCACAGACACTGCCGAGAAACTTCCAGAGCAAGCAGGCCTTGTTTCAGAGAATGAATTCTGAACCTAGCAGGTTTTTAAATACGCCAACATTGATGTTTTGATATTTAACCCACACACACTGCATAGGAATCTAGCAGAGAACATCCCTTACGGAAAATTCACATACATTTCATGTGATCATAAGAGATGAAAATGAAAATGAAGACATGATGTAAAATTCCTATGTGGAAAAAAAGAAAACACGTAAAAATTACATGTGAAAATAAACAATTCATGTGTAAAAATCACATGAAAATAATTAGTCATATGTAAAATCAGATTTAACAGTAAATGAATGGCATATAAAAAATCACAAATGACACTAAATGAATAATGAAAAAAAATTCCCACACACCACATGGGAAAAGTCCACTACATGAAAAATGTGTAAAACATAACATGTAATGTGATTATTCATTTCTGTAAGGGATGGGTTTCCAGAACAATATTCTGACCTTATTGTTTTCAGTATTGTAATGCAGACACACACACACACACACACATGCATACAAAAGAAACAAAACTAATGAAGAACTCTGTCCTCGTGTACTCATGTCTCCTCAGAGATAAGAGCGTGGAGTCGAGACCTAAACTGAGACGATCTCAGAGCCTCAGTACGTCCAGCGCCAGTGGCATTAAGCAGCTCCTGCTGGAGTGGTGTCGCTCCAAAACCATCGGCTACCAGGTCTGCACTGGAAAGCTGTCACTTATCTTCTGTATGTGAAGATAAACACTTTCAGTGTTGTGTGTGGATGCACGTGCAGATGTGGAGCTGAGTACAAAAGTTTGCATCCCCTCTGGCTTCTTAGTAAAATTATTCATTTCTGTTTTACAGTCAATCTACAAAACAGAATTCCATGATCATTTGATGGTGTTTTTCCTAATGTCCTATTGCATAAGCCATTACAGTGGGGCAGTCTGTCAGTAGTCTGTCACCTGCTCAAAAGTTTGCATCCCCATTGACATTCATTTATTCATTCATCTTCAGTAAGTGCTTTATCCTGGTCAGAGTCGCAGTGGATCCAGAGCCTATCTTCTCTCTCTCTCTCTCTCTCTCTCTCTCTCTCTCTCTGTCTTTTAGCACATAGATATCCATAATTTTTCCTCCAGCTGGTCTGATGGAATGGCCTTCTGCGCTTTGGTGCACTCCTTCTTCCCAAATGAGTTTGACTACAATGAGCTGAATCCTGCGTACCATAAACACAACCTTGATTTAGCTTTCACCACCGCTGAGTAAGTGTGTGTTTGTTTGACTGAGTGTGTGTGTGTGTGTGTGACAGTGTCTGCACTAAACAGTGATATTCTGAGTACTTTCTTGTCTCCCAGGGAGAAAGCAGACTGCATTCGGCTGATCGAGGTAGACGACATGATGGCGATGGGGCCCAACCCTGACCCCATGTGTGTGTTTACGTATGTGCAGTCCCTTTACAACCACCTCAAGAGATTTGAGTGATCGCTTGCTACATGAGGCATGATTACTATCCATTCTCATTCGGGTTACAGGCTTTACACTGACAATGTGTTGGTATTTCTTATTCTTATTTGTTAATTTTGCCATTTTGGAAATATTTTTGCTCAGTTAGGTACAAGCAGGTTTGGTAAGAAATAAAGAAACATCAGGGCAGAACATATAACATATGTATAGCAGAACATCACAAAGTGTTTTATTCCTCTGATAAAACAATTACAACTTTTAATTAAATAAAATTCATTAAAGAACTACACATCAGTTTTTAACTGTTTACAGTTACATTTAATGTTGTGGAAAGTCCACAAAACAAGTTCCTGTTATCACTTATGTTTTAGCAGTTATGAACACTTATTCCCTCACCAGTCTCGCTTTTTTCTCAAAAAAAAAAAAAAAAAAAAAAAAAAAAAAAACATAAAGCATAAAACACATAAAGTCTTCTGTCTGGAAAACTTACTAACATTGGAGACTCCTTCCATTAACATTAAAGAATCGTCTCTTTACGGAAAGCTTCACCATATCAACAATTATACATTTTTATTTGTTAACATGAAAAAATAAATAACAACACATTTTTTTTTTTTTTTAAATTGCTTATTATTAGCATTCACTTATGTAGATTGTCCATCATACAAGTCGCTATGTAAGTTGTTACTATAGAAACAACAACGTATTAGGACAAGAGCATTAATATAAACCTGTGTTTGGAATTACAGTCAGAACTTCTGTTATAGAAAACTAATCTTGACCTTAGTCAAGAATTCAACAACGTTGTGGTATAAAAGTAAATAACCATGTATTCTATGTATACTTGTCTGTGTAATAGCAAGTAAACGGTACATCATTAGAGATGATATTGATTGTATATCTCAGGATGGTATGTCTTGAATGATATGTCCTCTTGTATCAGCCAGCATGGGACAGCATAGTGTGGCATAGATGATATTATACAGCTGGACTGATGAAATACTGTGTTTCAAATAAGTATAATTAATCAAGAAAGGTTTGTCTGCTTTATAACATACTTTTTTCACATTATGTGTGCTGTCTTATGTATATTTGGACAAAGCAGCCTTATAAATGATATAAGCACAATGGACACAACTTTGATGTCATTTGATTACAATAGCACTGATAGTGCTGGGCTTTGAAACATCTCCATGCCACCTATGCTGTTTTATGTTAACACTCTTTTACACTAGGGTTTTCACTGGACAGAATTGTGAGAATGTGATAAAGAGGGAGCCCCTGACATGAAAAAAGGAAGTGTGTGTGTATTCGAGGGAGAGGTTCATCACGGTGTGGGGAAGAGGGAAATTATCAGTGGCTACAGGGGTTTTTAAAGAAAGCCGTTCTGTGTGGAAGGACGTGTGTTAAGTGTTGCACCCGAGGACGTTGCGGCGATTTCCTTTTGTCTTTGTTCTGAGGAAAAGACTGAGGCAGATCCCTTAGAGGACTGCTGTGAATAATAGGTTTGGTAGCATAGACGATTCAGATGGGTTAAACTAGATGTCTTAACTATAACCATATGGGAGATGGTGGAAATAAAACACATTTTAAAAAGTGGTAGGCGTTGTAGGTCTTAATAAGCAGTGTTCTGGGTAAATCCTGGAAATGCCACCGTAATCCATTTTAGAACAACACAAGCTTGTTTATTGTCTCACAACAGTTGGAACTTTAACTGCCATGAATGAAATTACAGTGACTACCTGAATGAACCTACAATGTACATGGTATCATGTATGTTAAAAATAAACTTCTTGTGCACAAGTTAAATGTTTTGTGAATGATTACCTGTAAGAATGCATAATGGCTAAAAATATTTTTAGCAGCTGTAAAATGATCGCCTCCAGTTACATAACCAATGACTACATGACTATTAAGTCACAACACAACACAGTCTCTCAATTTAGACATTGATGTAGTGACCCAGAGTCTTTATACACTCGCAGAAATAAAGGTACCAGACTATAATGATTCTTGTTGCTTGTGTGGTCCCTGGGACATGGGAAGGTGTGTGTGGTGTAGAGTAAAGCATTAAAAAGGTAAATGAGTGGTCCTTAAGGTCTAATGAAGTACTTTTAAACTAATTTTTTAAAGGTATACTATATTCACATTTCCATGTGTAAGATATATAGACCGACTAAATGTAAAAATAATGTACTTTTTACGGTACCAGCGCAGCAATAAGGAAAAGTACAGTTTGGTAACTTTATATATGAGTGCATTAAAATTGTACCGAGGTCAAATGTCTGATACAAACATTGCTCAATAAATAGGCCTATATGAAAGTTTGAATTAAAACCTCATTGATAGAATTGAATTATTTCAGCTCTTCTAGATACCCCTCCTGTAAAAAATAGGATTTCTTTAGGTCCTGAGTAAAAACAAAACAAAAAACTTTGGAAAGCTTGCCAGAAATGTTCACAGGGCATTAAGTTGAGACTGAAGGTGTGTATCACTGGCGTCCTGTGGAACGCAACGAATAAAGTCACACAAGCAGGAGGTTTTTGTGTTTATGCAGGCACAATAATTCAGATATGAAGCTCACGGGACAAAGAACGACCACGTTGCGTGATGCGTTTACAGCATTTATTTATAACATGCTGACAGTGCTGGCATTTCAATAGCTCTCGCCTAGGACAGTGGTAAGGTTTGTATTTAATTAAAAACCGTTTCCAGTTTAGGCTATGCCAACTTCGCTTTTATTGCTGAATTTGAAAGCATTACCGCTCTGTGGAAAAACATGGACACCTCCATTTTGTTAGCAAAAATCTAGCCAGCTAACTGTGCTGAGTGATGTAAACAGCGAACTGTATAAACAATGCTATACAGTACATTTCTAATTTATAGATAATTCGTTTATAGATCGTCTGTCTGTGTGTTTGGTTGTTTGTTTGTTTTTCAGAATTTCCCTCCACCCACCATTGGCATCACACTGACCACTGACTATCCAATCACATCCTGGTGTCCTGTTTGTGAATAAAATAGCAGCTTAGTTTTGAGCTGCCATGTGGTCCTCCTTTCTTTGTTGCAGCCTGCACAAGCGGACTATAACACAAGCAGCTATAGATCTGATATTGATCTAAAGCTAATGCTTGTATGTATAGTATAACTCACTTAAATGTAAAGAAGTGCTACTAGAACTGTGTACTAGTCGGCGCTGCACTGTATCTTACTGTGCCTATTGTCCTGTTTTGGTAGTCATTGTACTGTCTTGTGCTGTTTACACGTTTGCACGTGCACTTTATGTAAAAAATGTGTAGCCTCTTGTAGTTCTGTGTTGTTTTATGTAGCACCATGGTCCTGGAGGAACGTTGTTTCGTTTCACTGTGTACTAACTAGCTGTATATGATTGAAATGACAATAAAGCCACATGACTTGACTTGACTTGCTACTTTGTTTACTGTTGGTGCTGTGAGCAGCCATGTTGATTTGACGTCACTTGCTGAACTCGGGGTTGAGGAGACCTTACTGAGTTTTCAAGTAGGAATTCTGAGTTTTATTTGAGTCATATGATGATGATGATGATGATGATGGAAAGTCAAGCATAAATCTGAATACAGATACAGATACAAATGTTTGGAGCACTAAACATACTGTATACATATAATGTTACTGCATCACACCCCCTAACAAATAAATCCATAAATCCTACATGTGTCTCTAGATGAGCTGCATGTTTTGATAAGTTGAGTTTTAGTGTCTAGCTTGCTTCTAAAGTCTTAAGTCCCAGATGCTGTGTCCGTTTTTTGTCTCCTCGTGTGATTGTCAGTAATGACGCTGTTAATGGCTTGTTCGTGTGCGAGCCTCAGGAGTCCGCCATGTCAGTGTTGTGTGTATTGGAGGCATGCGAGCCCTCACCCAGCTTTAATTATGCTAATGAGGGCACAAGGAGCATCGAAAAGGAGAGTGTAAGCTGTAGCATTGCATATTTCTCTGGCTTCACCAAAAAAAGTAATGAAAGCTAGAAAAATGCACACAGGAATTTTCTTCATGAGCTTAAATCTTTAACTATAGTTAATTAAAACCAAGATTTATACACCCACATATCACGAGGCAATACATTTCTTTCATGCACTGGGAATGTGCAAAATGCAAACATCATAAAATCAATAAATACATAGAAAAAATGTATTTCTGCAGAAAAAAAAATTCCAATATTATAGAGTAGCTCGAAGAAGGCTGAGATCATGGCGGCGAAGTTCAGGAACACAGATTAGTGAAGTAATCTTTGGCTCAGATTACTGTTTATTCCAGCACACTATTGTCTGCAGGTCTTAATCCTCCCAAGTCATATCATCATCTATCATCTATCATCATGCTCATAGCTTAGATAATAATTCAGACCTTTAATATTAGAATAACAGACAGGATCAGATTTAGACAGGATGTCGCAAGCAAATATGGGTTGATTTCCATATTTACAGTTTTATAAGATTGCTTAAAGGTGTATGAGTGCATGTGCCATAATATAGTGCAAAATCATGTTTCTAATATGTTCTAATAGGTTCTACTGTAGATGCAGTAGTAGGGTCTGGGTGAGATGTCAGGAAATGCACCCACCAAATATTCTGTCAGTGTTGATTCCAGCCCTGGACACAAATGAACACCATTAGAGTGAATTATAGCCAGGTGTTTATCCAGCATGAGGGATTTGTGTAGACTGGATCAGATAGCCCATGCTTCATTCAGAAGACAAAATGTTTAAGCCTCTAGACCTGCAAGCCTTTGATATTAGGAAGAAATGCGTCCAGGTGACAATGTGTGGTGATCTGCATGAGAAAAGGCCAATGATGACATAACTTCTTAGGCAGGACAGCTATCAGACAACAATGGAGACCTTCCAAATCACATACACCCTACAAAGAGGACTCCAAAATAATTCCCCACAATAATATTTACTGTGGGATGGAACCATGCAGTCAACTTCACTGGAGTTTTTATTTTATGGGTTTATTTATGGTTACTAACGTTATTTCGACAGTACTGAAGCTATTTTTTTAGTATTAAAAGGTTGTCTGTGGGTTAAGAGCTTCAGAATAGGGCTATTAAGGTCACAGAATTGCGTTTTGATGCTTTGAGAGTTTTTCAGTTAATTTATAGTCAAATAATTCAGTTAAACAATGAATTCACCAGATTAAAAATATTAATAAAGAACAAAAAAAGTAGTGTTGCAAGTCTCTCCCTCTCTCTCTCCCACCCTCTTTCTCTATCTATCTATCTATCTATCTATCTATCTGTCTGTCTGTCTGTCTGTCTGTCACTATCTATCTATCTATCTATCTATCTATCTGTCTGTCTGTCTGTCTGTCTGTCTGTCACTCTCTGTCTGTCTATCTATCTATCTATCTATCTATCTATCTATCTATCTATCTATCTGTCTGTCTATGTCTGTCACTCTGTCTATCTATCTATCTATGTCGCCCTCTATCTATCTGTCTGTCTGTCTGTCTCTATCTATCTATCTATCTATCTATCTGTCTCTATGTATGTATGTATGTCTGTCTCTATCTATCTATCTATCTATCTATCTATCTATCTATCTATCTATCTATCTATCTATCTATCTATCTATCTCAAAAGGATCAAATAAAAGTAATCAGAATTGTAATTACCCTGTTCGTCTAGACATTGCACCCAAAGCCATTTTGTCCGGATTAAGTTGGGAGATCAAAGACACTAGCTCGTTGTCTGTTAGGTCAGACACACACACACACACACACACACACACATACAGCATCACTTCATGGAATGGGGCAGGGGGAGGGGGTGATAGAGGTGTGAAAGGTAAAGGTATAAAGGTGGATGGGGTGAAGTTCAGATACACTCCAAGGCAGGACGTGGGCGGATTTGCGGATTTGGAGAGATCTCAGCGCGCTGCGCGGAAACCGACCAGAGCTATGGCTGTGTTTTTGGATCAGACTTGTGATTATGTTCAGAAAATGAACGAAGACGGAGAGATGGACTTTATCTTTAACAAATGCGAAGCCCGCTTTGCAGGTGAGCGCTGAGAGAGCAGCTTGTTTAAGACTTTAGTCTGGCATCACAAGATTTAGATTTAGGCCCAGATTTATTCCCATCACAGTTTATACAGAGATAAAAAGTTAATAATAATAATAATAATAATAATAATAATAATAATAATAATTATAATTTACTCCCATCACAGTTTATACAGAGATAAAAAGTTAATAATAATAATAATAATAATAATAATAATAATAATTATAATTTATTCCCATCACAGTTTATACAGAGATAAAAAGTTAATAATAATAATAATAATAATTATTATTATTATTATTATTATTATTATTATTTATTTCTGTTTTGTTCCAACAAGAAATCAGCCATTTAAATATAGCCATTTAAATAAAGACTTTAAAAGAAATTAATTCTATAACTGAATTGAATTAAAATGAGAATAAAAATAGAGGTCAGAGAGAAATAAAATAAAAAATATATTAGTTTTAAAACATAAATAAAGAAATGTGAGCATATTTATAAATAAAATATATTGCCTTTCTTTAACAAAAAAATACACATTAAAGCATTTATTAAAAGAAAAGCATTCAGTTTTGTGCGTAAAAGTCCAGCGCAGCGCCTCTACAGATTAGAATTCGTTTGCTGGCTGATTTCAGGCTGAAGAAGCAGTTTCTCATGCCTTACTTCGCTGTTTTCAGACGTTGTAAACGATCACGCGCTGTCTTCTCCGGAGGCAGACCGGACTGCGCAACCGGAAGCACAGAGGAAACGGAAGAGGACGATTTTCAGCCGCGCGCAGCTGTCGGAGCTGGAGCGCGCTTTTGTGATCACTCCTTATCCCGACATCACACTGCGGGAGAGGCTCGCTGCTCTCACCCTGCTGCCCGAGAGCAAAATCCAGGTACAGAGTGCTGACAGCAGCGGGCACAGTGCTGTTTCATTACTTAAGTACCGATTTAGTTTACTTTTCCATGCAGTGACTATTTGGGTATGTTTGGTGATTTTAATGTCACCTGTAATGAGGACAAATAAGAAATCATTATTAGTTTTTTTTTTTTAATTATTTTTGTTCTGCATCTTTACAGAAAAGAGACTTTTTTATTTTTGTTCTGTATGTTTACAGAAAAGAAACAGTTTTTTAAATTATTTTTTATCTGTATCTTTACAGAAAAGAAAGTGTTTTTTTAATTATTTTTGTTCTGCATCTTTACAGAAAAGAAACAGTGTTTTTTTATTATTTCGTTCTGCATCTTTACAGAAAAGAAACTGTTTTTCAAATTATTTTTGTTCTGCATCTTTACAGAAAAGAAACGTTTTTATTTTAATTATTTTTGTTCTGTATCTTTATAGAAAAGAAACAGAAACCTTTAAACCTTTTTAAACCTTATTTTTCACATGTATTGCATGTGTTTTCATTTCACATGTGATTTTTTTTTGTACAAATAATTCATTTATTTTCTTATGTTCATTTGGTTTTATTTAACATATATTATGACATCACATATGCAACTTAACAGGTTGATCTGCACTTTTCTTTCTCCATTTTTTCCCCATATTGGTGATATACATATTACTCACATAAACACATGAAATGTGTGTGATTTTTCTGTAAAAGTTGACCTGTTTATTTACTAAATATAAAGGCTATCACTTCATATTTAAATTGTTTAGAAATTCTGTTTATTTTTATTTCTTATATGCTTTATATTGTATTTACATATTGTGCTTTGAAATTTATTTATTTTTTTATTAAACATTAATAAGCTATTATGAATATAAAACATGTCCTCACTCATATGTATTGGTAAATAATTTATATAATTTATATTATTTACCAATGGTTCCAGTCTTATGATTGGTTTTCACACATATGTATATATATAGATATAGATAATTTATGTAATACCTTTAAGATGTCACGTGAAATACTCAGACCATTTCCTTTAATCAGCATCCTTTTGATCATCTGATGTTCAGATTGCTTACTATTTAAATTTCCAAGTAAAGCAGCCGTGTTACTTTTCTTTACAATTCCTCGCACTAGGTTTAGTTTGAAGATTTATAGAATTAACTTTTAATTAACTTTTCCTTTCCTAGGTGTGGTTTCAGAACAGACGTGCTCGGAGCATCAAGAGTGGCAGACTGACCAGACCCATGAAGAAAAATCCAGTCACGTCTAGTTATAACTCAGAAATGGTTTTCCCTCATCCTGATCCCACTCTCACACTTTCTCCTGCTGCAAGCCAGAGGAACAGACCTGACGTTTACCAACCGTCTAACACAAATGACCAGCAGCAGATGTCTGACCTGGACTGGGTGAGGCAAGCATTGTGCCCCTGGTCTCAGAATCCGCCCCAGCCTACACCCCCGGTCCCGTCCATATCTCCTGACCTCCCTGGAGCTCTCCCCTGGGCAAGCCGGCCCTCAAAACCACCTGGAAGTCACTCTGTCTCAACAGATCAGATAGCAAGGCCAATCCATTCCTTACCCCAGCACCAGTGGAGTGAGTGTGCGGAGATCGGCACCCATACAGCCTCATCTGGAGGCTTCTCGGGGAAACCTCAGTGTAGCATTAATCAGAGCGCGTATCCGTCTGTTCCCATGGACCAGGTAGTTCCTTCACACGCCGCACAAAGCTGCTGGCAGGGAAGCATGCACAGACAGGGACAGACTCTTACGCACTACCCTCAGACTTCCCTAGGAGACATCTCTGACCTGATCTACAGTGCTGCCGTAGTCACCAACCTGGCCGACTTCTGACTACAAGTGCCAGATTTTTTTTAATGAACTGAAAACAATTCATTTAATTCAATTCTTTCAACTCAATCCTACAGAATTTACATAGTTTTTATTACGATACATAAAACGGACCATGCCCTGTTTAAAGTTTGTGTTTAGCTTTTATAATATCAATACCAACATTATTCAATAATGACACTTGAGTTGAATGTACAGTATTTGGAAACAGTATTTATTATTCACTAATACTGAAAATAGCCAGGGATAAAAGTATCTGCTTCTGTGACAACATTCGCGCAGACTCATCCTAGATCGAATATGTTCCAGTACTATCTAAACTTTTTTTTGTTTTTATTAAATATTTGATTTAATATTTATGATCAAATGTGGTGTGTGTTTCTATCTGTTTTCGAGCTATAAAAACAACAGAATAAACTGATATACAATATATATGTAATCTGTCTTATTCCTGTTTTTGCGTTTTACTGAAAGACAGAGTGCAAGTAAAGAGTGCAAGACTTTGTAAAAATGTTCTATTTAAATAAATGTTATAAGGATCGTTTTCAAAAAAGCAAAACACCGCTATATAAGGAATAAAAAAACAATAGTGTGTGCTGTTATTGGAAAATAATCAGTGACCATGTGATGTGAGGAAGTCAGTGTTAAAACCCCTACATTTATTCTTTTCCAACAACATCACATTTTGTTCCTATTATACAACAGCTATTTGCCAATGATTATGGTTTTAATTATTAATGATTAATTCATCATACATCTGATCCATTTGTAGTCACATTTAATGTTTTGGAATGTCCACAAAAAACAAGTTATGTCCTGTTATCACTTGTGTTGTAACAGCAATAAGCTCCCTCTGTCCTGAAGACTTTCCCAAAAAAAAAAAGGGTTGGAAAACTTAAAGTTGCAGTTTTCCCCCTGTTCAAAGCATTGATACTCAAGACTCCTTAGTAAATGCTAAATAAACATCTCCTCAGAGAAATCTTCATCATATCAACAAATACACATTTTTTTTCTAAATCTGTTTAAATGGAGGATCCACCATACTGAATAAATTACTATATAGAAAACAAATCTACTGTCAGAGCTGCTGTTATGGAAAATTAATGACCATCTTCTCATCAGTCAAAATCGAGCATTCAACAGCACTGTGCTATAAAAATATATATATATATATATATATATATATATATATATATGTAAAAAACATAAGACACTATAAAGCACTAATAACGGTATTTTTTTTCTAAAACCAAAAGAGCCTATAATAGTTCAGTTTAAAATTCCACACAACCATGCAGCTTAAATGTCATAGAGAAAGGAAACAGGGGTGTGGTGATGCTGAGAACACGGACAGCCTAAAGATACATGAGATTACTGTGGATGGGAGCACTTGAAAACCATGAAGATGGCTTTGGACTGCAATTGATACGAACAGTTCTGCTACGGCGGCTTAGGAATACAACTGCTATGATAGATTTAGGACTGCAATTGCCACGAACAGTTTTGCACTCAAGTCTCCATCAGTGAACAGTTGGTAACTTCAACAAACTAGATTTCATGTGAAAACTGTAATGACTTTCCTGGTTACAGAGTTGCCCTTTTTGACGTGTAGTCATGTAGTACACAGTTATACAAGGGAATTATTTATAATTGTACTATTCGTTGTCACCCAGATGAGGATGGGTTCCCTTCTGAGTTTGGCTCCTCTCAAGGTTTCTTCCTCATGTCGTCTCAGGGAGTTTTTCCTTGCCACCTTGCTGATTAGGGATAAATTTATACATTTCAAATTTATATCATGAATTTACATATTTCTCTAAAGCTGCTTTGTGACAATGTCCATTGTTAAAAGCGCTATACAAGTGAAATTGAATTGATATACAGTATGATGGTATGGATACATATAACCTAAAACAGGCTAGCTATAGGGTGTCTGAAAAGCCAGGAACCGATGGGAATATGTTGGCAAAAACGTGATACAATGGTCAGGATGAACATGTAGCACATAAGTTGAAAATAATAAATACAAATATAAGTATATGTCATTTTACTGTCATTGGTTCCTGACTTTTCCAACCCCCTGTATACCCCCCATTAATAGTATGTTACATCACTGAAGATAATGATGTTACCTCTAGATGTAGTTCACCCCTTGATATAAATGTTTTTATACTTAATTAAAAAAAAGCTAATAAAAATCAGGATTAGGAGATTTTCTACACTGTTTAAATAAAATACCAAAAGTCAAGAATGACCTTCAAATATTTATAACTCCTAAGAAATAACCAATTAAAAAATATATTATAAGCAAGTTCAATTTTTTTTTTTGCAAATTTAATGTGTCAGTATGATGCTACTAATAAAAAAAAAAAACCCTGGGACTGGGTTGTGTGGTTATTGTACACCATAAATGTTTCACACCATCCAACTTTTCAAAACAGTATAAATGAGACCTTTCTCTCTTCAAATTCAAATAAATTAACAGGCAATATTTGTGTCTTTGTCTTAATCTCTATCATATGTTTTGTATAAATGCTGTTATTCTGTTCTTGACTTAGGGCATTTTTATATTCGCACAGGTGCTGTCTCTCTTGCCAAAGCTATTACTGTTTTTTTTGTTTTTTGGTTTTTTTTAATTCTTGATAACTTAAGCCATAAGTGGTGTTTTTTTTTTTTTTTTTTTTTTGTCTAATAAATTATTTTCCTTCTTGGAAATACAATAAATGGATGTTCCAAACAAACAATATCAAAAATAAAAATATATGTTAAAAAACAATTTCTATGTCCTATCAGCTTATCAGGAGCTTAGGCTACATGTGGATTTAAGGATCTGGATGGTTTATTAAAGTTGTGGTTATTACAGAGGGGATATGACTACAGACCGCACAGGTTGCCCGATCTACTGGACACTGATCACTGTGTATCATTATAATCTCTACAGTCAAATAATCTTCAAATAAAATAAAATAAAATCCCCTAATCCGAGTGTCAAATCTACAGTCTTACTATGACATACCTTTGTGTGTGTTTGACTGTGTGTGTTCCAGATGCAGCGACTACATCCTTTAATCTTGGGTATATCTGAGAGCTATGTGCTACAAGCTGGACAGGAAAATAAAACTTATAGCCAGGTTGACCAGCACAGGTTCCCAAAGTGGGATCCATGACAGAGGCCTATAGACTGACCATGATTATTATTTTTTGTCCACCTTTTAACAAAATGAGCACACATCCCTCCAATATCAAATTTCATGTTATCATTTTGCTAGCAACATTAACTTCAAGCATGATAAAATAAATAAATAAATAAAAGGACATAAGTAAACCAAGTCATATAAGTACATAAAAAAAAAAAAAAAAGATCTAACATAAAGCAGAATTACTGTTACCTCCCTGAAATGAATTATTTTGCTATAAAAGTACGCCCCAATGTGTTTTATTCCTCTTATAGCACAGAGTGCAATTTTTAATTCATTAATGAAGGTCATACTTTTTTTTTTTTTACCATTTATATTTACATTTAATATTGTGCAATGTACTCAAGACAAGTTAGTTCCTGTTATAAGTTATAGTTGGTGAAATTTTTTTAAATATAATGTAATATAATATAATACATGTTACTTTAAACAATTGGGTCTAATACAACGTTTAAAGTAAGATTCATGTGCTCATATAGCATCATATATATATTTGAGATTAAATGGCTTAAAGGATGTGTATTTGATTCCAATTAAGTAGCAGCACCATATACACGCTGCTTTAGACTGACCTGAGATCAGTTTATCTGTGTCTCTTACAATGTCATTGCCGCAATTCACCTGTCTGTCACCGATCTCAGATCAGCCTAAAGCGGAATCAGCGACACATATATTAACCGATTTAATTAGCGACATTATATGCACGCCGCTTTAGACTGACCTGAGATCAGTTTATCAGTGTCTGCCAATTCACTTGTCTGTCACTGATCTCAGATCAGCCTGAAGCGGACTCATATATACATACATTAACCCGTTTAAATAGTGGCATTAGATAGATGCCGCTTTAGGCTGACCTGAGATCAGCTTATCGCTTTCTCTTAGCCCTGTCAGGCGCTGATCTCAGATCAGACTTCTACTTCAGTTGTGTCCTTTTGTAAGCGGCCTGCGTTCTGGACTGGCTGCGCTAAACAAAGATGGCGGCGTGTGTGTTACGGAGTTGGGGGATACTGTCTACTGTTAATAAGTTTAGCAAAAAACACACACTGCGGGTACTCGGTGTGGAACTCAACAGCAGACACGAAGTGAACAGACGCCGCTTGCAGTGTTCCACATGTGGTCTCCTGAATGTACAACAGAAACGGTTCATGTCTTCCCGGTAAGAAGTTGCTCCGTCTTTAGCTTAGCTTGCTAGTCAGCGTTATCCAAGCCAACCACCTACCCTACTAAAGAGTATGTAGTATGCTGAACAGTACGGCTGTAAGCATACTGCTGTGACTTATATTGCAATATAGCCGTGTTATACAGCTAGATAGCTATCTAGTAAGATACCTAGCCTGCTAAACAGTCTTCAGTGGGCTGGTACTTGTTAATAACACTTTCAGCTCGCTTTGTAACTGTAGCTAGTTGGTGAAATATGGAGCACGTTATTATTTGACATGTGGCTATGCTAAGCTAACGCTGCTGAAATGCTAAGCCAGGAGTGCATGGTTGTGTAATCGTGCAGCTAAATGCGCCAGCTAAGGTCAGCTAGCCGTTATGCGTTTTGCTCTGCAGCTATGTCAGTGGACGCATCATGCTAAGCTCATGTGCATGATCCAGTGCAGTTAGAGTATGGCGAATAAAAAAATACTATAACTAGCTGTGGATAGCTGTGAATCCAGGGGTTCGTGTGTGTGTGTGTGTGTGTATATATAGCTGGGCCCACAGTCCTCTCCATGTTAAAGCTAAGCCTGATCACATTATCTATCATACCTTCATGTAAAACTCATCCTTGGCTGCATATTGCACAGTAATCCTCTTTTATTACCCCAGGGAAGATTATTAGATTATTATGATGGTTCACTAAGGATCCCATTCAAGTTACATTGCTCTATCTCGTCATATTTTCATTTCTCAAACCCAGTTCAGTTCAATTCAGATGTATTTGTGTGGAGCTTTAGCATAGAGCATGGAGTAGTCACGCTCACAAAGGGTCTTTACAGAAATACACATCGACATATAGAGCCCTAAAGAAGAAGTGTGAGGTTGACAATGGCAAGGAAAAACTGTCCAGTTAGGGAAAAACCCATCCTCTACTTCGTATCCAGATGCATTGATTTTTTTATTTTAGTACTTATAGTACACAGAGAAAAATCACACACTCATACACATGTTCATATACATAAACAAATTCAGCGATATGTTGATTAAGAATCATTCTGATTAGGACCTTGAGATTTGATTTGTATCAGTTCTTAGAAAGCAAAACCAAAGGTCTGCAGTAGGTCTTGTAATAATACAGTGTTAGGGCGTGTATTCACAGATTAAAGATATCCTTAATCCTTACATTAGTACTGAAGTGTGTTGTTTTGATTCAGATTATTAGGTGTTTGTTGTTATGACCCATATTTATGTCTTTTTTGTGTGTGTGTGTGTGAGACATATTCTGTGGATCATATTTTTATGTATAACGTATAAACTCTACGTGTATCACTCACATTTGCTAACATATCTTTGGTTTTGTGTGTCTCTTGTACATTTTGGTCAGTAACAGGGCAGAAGGGAAGGTGCTAGAGACAGTGGGAGTGTTTGAAGCACCAAAGCAGCATGGCAAATATGAAACAGGACAGGTAAGGGTTTACACACACACACACACGTCTGTTCTCGGTAAGATATCGTCACGTCCTTGGGTCACGTAGCATCGTTAGAAAAACACAAGTAGCTAATCTATTTGAATCAATTAACTTGTAAGCAGGTAAACTATTTAATAAATCAAGTCGCTATCCTGCTCTCGGTTCACATCAAAGGCTTTGGGAGTCGAGACTCTCAAAAGGAGTCAATTCTCTGATTCCAGGTACTGAAAACTAAGAGTCAACCTCAAAGCCTGAGAGTCAATTCCACACTCGGGAGATGATTCACTTTGCGCAAACATAGCAAGCAAAATAAATCGATCATCCGAGTGTTTCAGTTAGTGAGACATGGCCTTTATTTTCAATTCGACTCCTCACAATTGAACAGAATGAGGGCTTTGAAATGCAGGTAAGACCCTCGCCTAATGGACCACTGGTCATTGGAAATATAGTTGCAAAAAAAGGGTGCGGAAGCAGTAAGAAATGTACAGGATACCGTAATCTTACATTGGCTTGCGTGTCAATTTTGAAAAAAAAAAGTGGTTGACATAAGTATTTGATAATATTCTCATTGTCTGATATCAGTAATGCTGTATTGTATTTAATTAAGCCTAGTCAAGAGTTCTCTAGTAGCATTAGTTAATTGAAATGCTGGAAAGAAATATTTTAAATAAATATTTTTTGATATTTAGTATATTTTTTAAAATAATCCAAGCAATTCATTATTAAAAAAATTAACTGATAGATTAATTGTTTTTCAAAATAATTAGTTAGCTGCAGCCTTAGTTTTGATAATGGTTGTGTGTGTTTGTCCCAGTTGTTCCTGCACAGCGTGTTTGGCTACAGAGGCATTGTCTTGTTCCCCTGGCATGCCCGACTTTACGACCGTGACGTCACCCCTCCAGCATCTGACAGGTGAACACCATTCCTAATCAGTTTTGAGCAAAATATCCCACACACTTCCTGTATTTGTCATATTTGTTCTTTGTGGAGAATGTTTCCTGAGTGTGGCCTAAACGTCACATTCAAATTCATAGGTTTATATTACAATTAGGAGGGCAAATGCAAACTTTAAATCTGATTAATTGTTTTTTTTTTTTTTTCCCCCCACTTTTACTTAACATACACTTTTTGACTATTTCTGTGACATTTAATAATGCAGGAACATACACTATATTACCAAAAGTATTCGGTCACCCATCCAAATGATCAGAATCAGGTGTCCTAATCACTTGGCCT
>CM075029.1:5695880-5736039 GCA_037576675.1 Pangasius sanitwongsei | reverse complement strand
ATAAATATTAAATATAAAGAAACATATGTACATAAAAAATGAAGGGATTAAATATATATATATATATATATATATATATATATATAGTGTGTGTGTGAACAGAAAGTGCACTATTTGTTCTTTGGTTGCACAAAAAAAGAGAGAAAACCCATGCTTAATAACGTGTGGCGTGCGGCACAGAGCAATGCATTTAGAGCATCCTTAGTAGCTGCCTGGTCAGAGTTGCGGTGGTTTGAATTAGGCTACTATTTTGTTTGTCTTAGAAAATATAACCAACTAGATTTGTTAGAAAATATCACAGGCAGGTACAAACAAAAATAACTGAGAGCAGGATTTAAAAAAAAAAAAAAAATAAAAGTCTTGTGCACATCTCTAGTGGAGACTAATTATGAACTGGAGTGATGTAGCTGAGGTTGAGGAACTGTCAGAGCCAGAATTCACACGCCGTGCTGACACTGCTGGCATTTCTATCTCTGGGTTTTTTTTTTGTTTTTTTTCCAGTGTTTCTGTGGGCATAGTGGTAGGGTTCGTATTTAATAATTAAAAAAAAAAAAAAAAAAATCAGGCTTAGGTCACACCCACTATGCGTTTAAATTTGAATACTTACATGGATACTTGGAGCACTAAACATATACAGATAGTGGATATTGTTATTACGTTACAGCCTTAGCAGTAGAGTTTTGTGACTTCTTTGCTGTTCTGTACTATTACGCAATTTTCAGTGTTTCTTTATGACCGTGCGCCAATTCCACTCCATAAACATCACATCCACTCCATTCTGTAAAGCCTCTGGAGTGTCTTTGTGCTGTTCTAATGGAGTACTGAAGTGGAAGTGTTGGTAATGTTGTATCACTGCTTTTAATTGTACTGTGCGTACTGGGTGTTTATTAAGCACACACTTTGTATCACAATCACTGTTTACGAAAATGCAGTGGGTGCAGTGGGACTTTTCTAATGACTGATTATCAGAGCAGTAGTCTATCAGTACTCTCTGTACTATAGTGCAGTGGGACTTTTCTAATGACTGATTGTCAGAGCAGTTGGAAAATCATGGGGTAGATATTCAGCTGAAACATTTAGAATGTAAATATAAACTAAAATTACTAATACATTCCAGCTGGATCGCAAGCTAACGTTATTATATTGCGTTAGAAGAAATACAGTCTTGAGTTTATCCGGCTTAGTGACTAAGTGAAGTTTTATATTTGCAATTAAATGTGTGGCAGTGTGGGGGGGAAAACCCTTTTTTCACATCATTTCAGACTTTCCTTAAGTAGTGTTCTTTTGTATCTCAATCCCAAGTAAAGTTCTAGCACTTGTGAACACATCCGATTTCTTAGACTATTTATTTATGTATGTATGTATGTATGTATGTATGATGGGTTTTCCCAGATTGACACACACTTTCTCTTGGACTGCGCTTAAACATGGTCTGACCGCTCTAGACTAAGGTCCACGAACTATTTATTCCCCCCATATGTATTTGTTTGTTTGTTTGTTTGTTGTATATGTGTGTAAATGAGTGTGTTTGCATCAGGACAGTGGTTTTGTGGCACAGATCAGAGCTGCTGCAGCTACAATAAGGTGGGCTAAAGAGACCGAAGGGCCGGCCCTTCATGAATTTAAGTTGCTGCTGTAGCCTCTTAATCAGACGTTTTATTTACAAAAGATCATAACTTTATACGTGAATGGATCTTTTAAATATGCTGAATAATTTACTTGATCTTGCCATCCTTCTAAAACTAATTTGCTCCGAATGCTGAGTTACTAAAGTGATTTTTCTTTTGCTTTTTTGTGGTTAGCTCAAATTGGAAAACTCCATCACACTAGAGTTGTTGCTTAGTGACGAAATTCAGCGTTAATGCAGGTTCCCATAAATCAGTCTATGCTTAAAGTTCCGCAGAAGTAAGTTAATGTTAATTTCGAAACTAGTATTTAGGCGTTTAGCTCTGATTTCATTTACTGCTGGTTGAACGGCAGAGGAGGAATGAGAAAACCGTGGGAGTTCTTTCAGCTGTCATTTTCACACGCATTAAACATCACATTTTAGCAACATGAAATGGTGTGGATTGAGCAATCTGCAGAATGCTGCCTTTACAGAAGCTTTTATGCTTGTTATGGTGTGTGTATCTAGGGCAGGTATTCAGTGAATGGATGGGTTTAGGCATGTATTGGGTGTGTAGATCTCTTCTGAATGAGTGTTTGCTCTACATATTTAACATTTATACAACAGTTGTAGTTGGAGGTTAGTATATTTCTGACTCATGTATATCTCTGTCAGGTCATAGTTTCTGCTGATCATGTTTATTACTGAGCCGAGCCATC
Source organism: Pangasius sanitwongsei (assembly GCA_037576675.1). Classification (NCBI taxonomy): domain Eukaryota; kingdom Metazoa; phylum Chordata; class Actinopteri; order Siluriformes; family Pangasiidae; genus Pangasius; species Pangasius sanitwongsei. Next base: position 5,733,714 of record CM075029.1, on the reverse strand, counting down.
GGGGGCCGAGGCGCTGGGTCTCTGACGGTGCGTCCTCTTGTGTCTCTGCCCCCTCTAGGGGCTCCTACCGGTTCGAGAGGCCCAACGGCACATTCTTCGATGTGCGCATCCCTCCCTTCTCTCTCGAAAGCAAGAAGGACGATATGCCCAACGGCTTCCTGCCTGGCCCCTTCTCCTCACTGGCTTAAGAGCACAGAGCCCAGAGCCTTGCCCTGGTGTGCTCGTCCCAACCCCTGCCAAGCTCAGCCTGTCCTCCTGTCCTGCATCTTCAACAACACGTCCCTGTCCCACTATTTAACTGTGCTGTAACTTATTACCCTATTTTGCCCCATGTGCACTAATCCATGCAATAATAATAATAATAATAATAATAATAATAATAACAATAACATTGATACTATATTAAATGCTCTGCTTTTTGTTTTTCCTTAATCTTTCTAGTTTGAATAACATGTTTTAACTAAAGAAAAGAGTGCAGTGATGTTACTAAACCTTACTTCAACTTCTAGAGATTTGCACATCGCCCCATGATGTGAGAATGAGTTAGAAACAAATCTGCAAATCTTTAAAAAGCCTCTACAAATACAAGAGAACACTGCTTTTAAAAAAGACTTAAAATACACACAAGCTCGTTTAGTTTATTGTTTACTTGTATCAGTCTTTGAAGCAGTTGAATTTGAGCAGTGCTGAGGATTAGGGGTGCTACAGCGCTCTCAGCCCTCGCACTTCCCACCTCGCTGTAGCTTTCATAGCTGTATGTGCGAAAAGCAAAATGGGACGGATAAAGTTTAGAAAATAACACCACACACCATTCATACCATTAGCATATTTTCCCCGTAATTAAGTGATGCTTATCAGACTTCTTTTTCAGCCTCCTCCCATGATGTTCAGCAGCTAACGTGGATTTCCTCACTCGCTTTCAGGTCACCATATAAAGCATACACTGTTATATCCAGAATTGGAAATCTACCTTAACAAATTTACTTGCATCCCTAAGTTATACATCAGTGATCAGCTTTTAACATACTTTATGTACTTATGGCCCCATTATGACTCGTGTCACTATTTTTTGGTAAAGTGTTTCTTTACAATCCATCAGAGGGTCTCTTTTTAATCTCTAGCACAGTCTGTCTCTGTCCCCCCCCCCCCCACCCCCCCACCCCACTTTACTTAACAAACCTCCCAGCAAACGAACAAACCTCCTTTTAATTTATCTTTAATACAGTTTTACTGTCTCATCCGCAACCCTCACTCCCTGTTTATTTATCTTTAGCTGTATTTAACGTCATGCTGTGAAACTAATTTGGAGTTATATTTGTGGTGTATACACTATTATGAGAAAAACAGTTTAATCAGTAACCATGCGTTTCATTCACCCATTAACAACCCTTTAACTAAGAGTCAATTAATACACTCAGGTATGGGGAAGTGTCATTTTATAATGTGTAAATGACAAAAAAAAAACTATATTTTCCAGGTAGATACTAGATAATAGTAAGTGTGACTGAAAAATGTGACTGAATTCTGGCCAACAAAAAAAAAGAAAAGAAAAGGTTTTAGCCGTAATTGTGTTTTTCTGCCTATAACACGCTTGAACATCACTACTTCAAGAAACCATAAATACATTTCATGCTTTGATCAAGTTGTTGGATAGCTACATGTTGTAGCAAAATGAACATAAGCTTCATCAACACAGATCGAATTTACATGTATATGGATATTTTTGAAAGCACAGGGCCTCATTTATCAATCTTTTGCGTGTAAATGTTTGCGTAAACCAAACAAATAGGGTTTTTTTTAGTACTTAAGTTTCGTAAACTCTCATACTTGCATGTGATGTTTGTGATGTTGATGAATCCCAATCATCTTTAAATGACCAAACACGTGCATCGCACAGCTCATTGGCATGTAGTGACGCCCGCAACACATCACTATAATAAAAAAAAGTTCAAGTGCACAGACAGCTGGCAGCACAAAACGATTGATCAGGGTAGCTGAGGCATTCGTTTACAGCTTATGGCTATGCGCAGACAGACCGGCCCGTCCTCCACTTATACAGCGCCTTCAGTTATACTTCTTCAATCATAATTGAATGATTAGTTTTGTTTGTCTTGGTTTGTTTCTTTTACTTTAGTTAGTGCCAGTAATATAAAATGACTGGTTTTCCCAAAACATTCACGATGGTACACACGCATTTATACACACTTAGGAGCAGGAGCGAAATACAACCGCTTTTCCGAATTTACAGGATTTTCGTTACTACCAAATTTCGGAAGCGTGTAAACGCTTGTACGAATGATTTGTAAATAAATCCATTCATATCCAGCTTGATAAGTGAGGCCCGTAAGTTTTTACCCTATCGTTTAAAAGAAAAAAAATAAAATAAAAAATTCCGTCCACATGAAGGAATTTTCAAAAATAACTTGTTCACATGAGCACGCCAGCCCATGTATGTCATAGACTTGTCACAGGTCTCAAGAATAATGTGAAGAGCATGTGTATTGAGAGGTAATGAGGCAAAATGCAGTTCTAAAATGGAAAAAGTGTAACAATAAAACAAAGTCAAAATTAAATTGCTATTTACTTTTTATCAAATAAGAAATAACAGAACGGATCAAGAGTCCTAGCAGGTGCATGTCACTGGGCATGCCCAGATTGACACCGTGATATCAGCATTTTCAAAAACATTTCCATCTACACGAAAACTGCGAAAACAGTTTGAAAATATCTCCATTTTGGAGGCTGTTTGTTCCAAAAACTTTTTTTTTTTCTTTTTTTCTTTCAGCGACCCAAAATGCCATGTTTGTGAAACATGGCATTTGTGAAAATAATGTGAAAAATAATCATAAAATAATGTGAAAAATAATCATAAAATCAAATGATTTTATAATCAGCTACCAGCTGTCAAAATGCTGTCACGATGCTCCTGCGATGCAGTGGGAATGAAATCGTTAACCGCGATTTTTCTCACTTGTTCTTCCAGGCAGCCACACGTTTATCAAATTAGCATTGTGTTATTTATTCACCCCCATTTTTAAACACTGAGAATGTAATTACCACTGTATATAATTGTATTAATGTAAACGAAACTTTTTTTTTTTTTTTTTAAACAATACATGAACTTTGCTTCAGTATGTCAGTTGACATGTAACCAAATCATCACACATAAGCAATAGGAAGCACAGTGTCTGTAATGATGGACATTTTTCTTCTTGTGAACAGTTGCTGTTTTATCTTTATAAAGTTAATTCAGTCAGTATATGCTGCTTCGCCACTACTACAGCTACATGTATGCTGTGACACGACTGTGAGGTCTACACGCCGGTTATATGGCTGATAATTCCGTCTTTTTGATGAACTGAATCATCACATTGCTTTTGTATACATATGAGAATGGGTACAATTTACTACACGGATCCTTCTTTGCGGTTCCTTCTGTGAAGCTTGTTATTTGCGTTGTTTGATTTTGCGTTAACATTTGGCTAAGCTTTATGGAAATATGTTCTTGTCAAAAGTAATTCTACGTAAATGCAATGATGACACTTTAACTGTAGAAATTGTGGATCTATGTTTATATTTGTAAACCTGACCTTGCTATTGTAACCCAAGTTTCTACGTGGCATAATTTACAGATATGCAGTGGTTAGGATGATTACGAGTCACAGTTGTTGTGCATTTTTAAACAACTCATTGTTATGTTTTGAGGAGTGTAATCCAAGCAAATGTTTCCACAGAGCTCAGGGGCATGGCCAAATGGATGGCGACAGAGCTTAGGGGGTGGGGCTAAAACAAAATGTTACTACAGACTGTCGAAACAAGTAAAGTGGAAAGCTGCAAATGAAACGAGATGTAATTTCCATCGAAATGTGCAAATGATTACTTAGAAATGTTGAAAGGTGCATACGGACGAAATTTACGATTTACAATTGTAGAACAGTTTATGAAATCGTCTATAGATTGGTGCTTTGGTCAAATTTCAGCACTGAATTGATGTACAATTACTTCTGAAAGGAAGGTTGGTTCGGTTTCACTACTAAAGTGGACTGTGGAAGTTGGAGTCACCAGCTTTGAACTCGAAATGCTGTTTGAAGCCTGCTGAATGTAACCTCGTTGTTTCGAAAATAATAAAGAGGGGAATTTGTTTTGAAAATTTTGACTACTGTGAAGTTGCATATTCTAATGTATTCCCAAGCACACATGCATCCAGATTCCTACATACATCTGTTACAACGCGTAAACACTCCACATGTGGAGGGTGAGTGAAAAGATTGCGCCAGTCAGATGATGATCTGGCTTTGTCCCGTTCGTTCCCGCTTGCCTGGCAGCTGCTGATTGGTTGTTTCCACCTTCCATAGGGGGATATTCACCTTCCAGAGGGCCAACGGCAGCATGTTCGACGTGGCTATCCCTTCCTTCTCTCTGGACAGCCACGGGCACAGGGACAGCCCTTACTCCTTCCTCTTCTGAGGCAGACTAATCTCTGATACACACAACACCACATTCTCTGTCCCATTGTGGTTCCTTTAATCCTGCCTGAGTGTGCACCATTTTATATATGTTGTACTTAGACTTCACTACAGGCCTTACTGCCTGTGCCCTCTTTTTTGCTTTAAATACTGCGTTTTTTTTTTTTTTTCCCCCTCAAATTCTCAGACTCGACCTCTAAGACCCTCGTCAGGCATGTATTCCCGCTCCGTGGAAAATACACAGGCAGTCTCTGAATATTTTATTTAAAACAACAAAAGAAAAGACAGAATGTGAATATTACTGTGAATAGACTGGTACTTTCATGATTTTCAAGGTTTAAGGAATGGGGTCATAAAAATGTTTTCACGTCTACAATTGTACCCTCATGTACTGTTACAGGTAGCACATTTGATCATCTGTTAGAGTATATTTTTCATTTTTAATAGTTCTCACCAGTCTAATTTACCTAGAATAGGGGTGGACAAATCAGTTGCCTAGGTGCCTGGAACAAGCAGATCCGTGTCCGTGCTATTAGTGTTTCATTTATTGCCTGGCAGATTCAAGTAGATTCAACAACAAGAAAAAAAAAAATCTACTCCTTATTGACTGTGGCAAAAACAAACGTTTTCATTTGGTATGTAGCTATGTTTAAAGTAAATTCAATGTTGTACCTGTAACTAACACGAGCTATTAATTCTGAATCCTGAACTCCTGCTCCACCACACACATCGGCCGAGATTGACAGCAGAACCGTGTTTATAAATCCGTTTAATTAGAATGACAGAATGAGGAACATGGACGTATATGCAAACACTGCAGAAACTGAGCCAAATAAAGTGCAGAACAAAGTGTCCTATAGTGTCTCTCCTGCTAGCACAACATTCGGTCACGTCGCCATGACACACCATGAGAAAATAAAGCCTGATTCAAATATGTTTTATGTGCGATGTGAAGAAAAAACACCACATCTCGTAGCTGAAAAGTTCTCCAAAGCCTTGCTGACGTTTCGTCGAGGAACTTTGTTAGATGAGGATAATAATCATAAACTCATTCATTTCTCTTAGTCTGTATTAATGCACTTAATTAGCAAACTAGCTCAGCATATGTTGTTGTTATGTTAGCTACCACTTTTAACCAAGCGATGTATGTTTCCAGGGACTAGGCAGAACGTGTACTTTAAGTTGCCCAGTGGGCTAGCTGATGAATTTAATATTTGTCCACCCACCCAGTGTAGTTTGCACTGACCTATGTCTGACCTCGTAATGCAATATAAGCTACTTGGATCTTGTGGTTTGTCCAGTGAGATCCATTTTGGAGGAACGTCAGTATTTCCTGATGATACTTGTTCTGGAGGATTGATGATCCAAAATGGATCAGAAATTCCACAGAAATGTACAGAATTATACAGTCTTGGTGAAAACTGTGAATGCATTAAGACACACGTGCTTCTTCCCTTCTAGTTTTGTGTGTTTATTGAGTGTGACTTGATTATGGAATAATATAAACAGGATGTGCTGATCTAAGATGAGTTCTTGCTGTTCTACAGCTAACGAATTCAGTATATTGTAGTGACTTTCTGGTCACTTTAGGTTCGTCTCTTGTGGGCGTGTACTTACCACTGCTGTTGTTGGTTCTAGATCTGAGCTATCTGGCTTTTTTAAAGCAAAAATAAGAGTCGTAACCAAAATGCATACACTCGACTGTTACTTGGGTTTAAGACATACATTAATTTTGTAATAAAACACAGGAAAAGATGAAAGAGCAAGTTGCGAGTACGATATGGCTGTTACAAGAGAGTTCTGTAAACAATTAATAGCAATAATAATAAGTGACATTTCGGACAACATGGCCAAATGTTTTGTTTATTTTTGCTCTGCTAGTGGAAATAGATCCCGAAGAAGCTACACTCACTTTATAGCCCATCGGTTAGCTGGCTAGCTAGCTCACGTTGATTCGTATGTTCCCGTAAAAGGTGTTTCCGGTGAAATTGGCATCCCTTCTTCCTTTTCATCTTCATCCGACGAGCGTTCATATTCTAAATCAAAAGTTAGATTCATGAAAAATGGATCATTTACCATGTCCGCTGATGATGTCGCTAACTTTACTGTAGTAACCACTTCGAACTGTTGCTAGAACTGGATTTTCATGTAGTGAACACAGACAAGCGGCGTGATACACACAGTGAAATGTCCCAGTGCGGTTATACTAAATATAAGCTCTCATGGAACGCTGCTCGTCCAATCAAATTACTGGAGCGGAATTAATTGTTGTATAATACATTTTATACCACGGCACTTTTGAATTCTCGATTCTGATTGGTCAAAATGTTGATTAATTTTATGTAACAGCAGCTCTGACAGTAATACTGGTCGCAAATCACAGGTTTTTATTAACGCACTCGTTCTAGTACGTCATTGTTTGTCTAGTAACAATTTAATTAATTTTGATGCCGTCATTTTGACGTGAAATCATATTGTTCATACTGAAGACGTGTTTGTTATTTTGAAACTAATAAAGTGTGAGTTTTCAATTTGTTCTTTCTCATTTCTGTTGTTTTTATAGTGTGAATCATGGTCAGTGTAAATGTGATTTACGCTTTTGGAAGGAATATTTTTATTTGACTAATAGATGGTGATATTGTATTAGATCGTAGAGAATTATTCTTGTTTTTATAAGACGACTTTGCTAAGAGATATTTATCACCTTCAGGTTTTCAGGTTTTTTTTCCAGGTAAAAATAATCGAACAAAATGTAAAAAATACCGCTGTTATTATTTATTTTTTTTCATTTTCATTTTGATTTGACTTGCTTCCTGCATTTTTATACCTCACATCACTGAGGCCACAGATTTGTTTAATACAAATAAATAAGGGACTTTTATCTGTGTGTGTGTGTGTGTGTGTGTGTGTGTATAAAGCACATTGGTTTAAAAATTTCATTTTTCCACACAGGGGGACGTTCCGGATCGAGCGGACGGATGGCTCTCACTTCGACGTGCGCATCCCGCCGTTCTCCCTGGAGAGCAACAAAGATGACAAGTCTCCTCCCGCTGGATACAACTGGTAGAGGCGCTGAACAACCTGCTGTCCATCCAGCATTTAAATCCCAACTCGGAGGATAAAACCTGATCTCGGATCATGAACGAAGGCTCATCTAGTCATCCGAATCCTTCAAGTAAACTTGGACTTCTCTTGAGACTGATTGGGTCACACTGTCACCCGTTCAATACTGTATCCATCACTTTACGCTATAGATGTTATATAATAACAAATCACATCATTGTGAGAAGTATACATTACGCACAATTCTTTTGGGGTAAAAAAAAAAAAAATACAACTTGTGCACTAATATAACATCTTCAGTCCCAGGCTTTTGATGGACATTAAATTAAAGATGCATCATTTGCATTTCACATTCAAACAAACTTTTTTTTTTTACTTTGGTTTTACTTTGGCCGCCGCCTTTTTTCCAGCTCACTTCCTTGTAATACTGCATTCTTCATTTTATTGAACATTCTCCTTTTCCAGTTTGCTGAACTGATGGGACTAGAGCAGTTTTCTTCTTTCCCAGCACTTCAGTGTAGGGTCTCGTAGCATTTCTCATCCTCCTCCATCACATCCGTCTTCCTGTAGGCTTCATGTCCAACACAGGAGCCTTTTCTGTCATGGAGACTTGCACGCTTGGAGAGCACATGCTGTTTGTGTAAATGTGGGACACCAGTGAAAGATAAGTTGTGAATTGGGTACGGGATGAAAGGCTTGCTGTTTGATGCTGGCATTCATTGAGAGATCAGTCGTAATTTGTGCCCTCATTCAGTATGATCGTGTCGAAGTACACAGTGTCCCAAAAGTCTCCATACGTAAGGGAAACTAACACGTTAGCAAAATGTCTCCCAAAATTTTTCATACCTAGTTTATATATATATATATATATATAAAAAAAAAAAATTTTCAGATAGCCTTTAAGAATTTGAAATTTGAAGAAAGAACAAAATTGAAATTGACAGAAGAAGAACGTATTAAAATCATTCTCATGGCTGGATCAGGAAGCTGTCACAAGGTCGCGATGGACTTTAACAGGAAACATCATACACGGCGCTGTATTTTATTTTGTGAATAAAGTTACATTTTCTTAAAAATTATTAATTTCCCCTATGTCTGGAGACTTTTGGGACACCCTGTATAACCACAATACATAGAGTGAATGAAATGCTATATGGTAAGTTTATGCTTATCAAAAGTGTCAGTACTCTGGAGAACCCCCTGTTCTGGACATTTCTGTATTTTCCCCACTCTAACTCACTTGATTCAACTAATCAGCTAATTCACGGCGACTCTGTACTCAGCCTCTTCCTCGTGTTATTGGTTCACGCTTGGCAGAAATGGCGCGAGCAGAGCCGACAGCTGCGCCGAGTGCCAGAGCCTGACACTGACACCGCCAGCATCATGGTCCAGACACCAGTACAAGACTCCGCCAAGACACAAGAGCACTCTGAGAAGCATCTCCAGTGACACCAGGAGTCCAGTGTGCTATTTCCCCAAACTCCAGCTCAATCCAGAAATTCCTCCTTAAGTGCCGGATGAACGTGAAGGTGGAGAACAGTGACGTGTTGGTGGAAGGTGCAAGTAAAGACCAGATGAATATCCAAGCCTGTTTAACTACGGTTAATAGTTGAAGTGGGTATGTTAGCGCAGGGAAAACACTAAGATGCTAAAATGTACAGGACATGGAGTTCTCCTGGACTAGTTGTTTGAGTGATTTGACATCCACCGGTGTGAGCTAGCATGGCTGTATGATTATCACTTTTTTTTTTTTTTTTTTTTGGAAGCTTTTGTATAAAACCAGTACTCTTGAGAAAAGTCTACTGCCCTGAGCAAACATGTTTTCAATAAAACCTAGACCTACAGAAGGTATTGCTTACAGGATTAGTATAGGTAAGGTTAGTTTTAGATTGAAACTTGTTAGATATTTAGGATATTTGACGATCAGTTTTCTCTGCTCAAATCGAAATGTTTCTGCACGACTGAGTAATAGTCATAAGCTGATAAGCCAAACAAGGTGTGTGTGTTGTGTGTGTGTGTGTGTGTGTGTGTGTGTGAGGTGAAGGACTTTTAAAGGAAAAAATCCACCCAGAACCATTTGCATATTAGGAGGCAACAGCAAAACCCGGTTATCTCTTATGTTTGCTGAATTTTTTTTCTCCTACGAAACGCTGTTGTAACTGTGCTAACAAAAGCAATGATGTCACTACGTCACACAGCTGGGATTTTCACAGAAACAACTAAACTGTAGCACCAGAATCATTAAGCACAGTGAAAAATATTTTCATATAAACATGTTTAATTTGTTTCAGGAAGGAGTTTTCCTTTAAAGTGTTTCAAGCCTGTCGTGAATAAAGTGAGAATGAGTAAAAGGTGAGAGAAATGTGACTAAATCCAACTTGTTTACAGTCTGTCTCCTGTCCAATGTCAACAGTTGTTATTCGGGTAAATTCTGAGCGCACTTCATGATCTTATCACTGTTCCGTCACTGGGATATTAGTGCATTTAACATGCTGTGTGTTTGTGATGCTTTTCTGAATGTCTGATTTCTGTCTTCCCCGGGAATGTGAGCGGACGTTTGTTCACGGTCTCGGCTGCGCATGTGTATTTACAATTTGTTTTGTGTGTGTGTGTGTGTGTGTAAGATGTTATGCTGTGATATCTTACGAATGTGTCTGTACATAATGAGGAGTTACAGTAACAGCGCAGTTGTTTGTGTTTGTGTACAAGGGAAATTGTTTGTGTACAAGGGAAAACTCTTACCTATGCATTTTTCTGAGTAATTAATCACAATGATGGAAACTAAAAATCGAGCTCAAATTTGACTTCCTGTTTAGTTTTGTTCTTTTATGAAGGATGGAAGTAAAAAAATTTGTTTAAGAAAATAAAGATCAGGTTAATAATGATGAAAAAGCTTCACTCGTTTACTTCAGTGCTTCCGTTTGTGTACATTAGCTGTGTATCTCATATGCAGCACCAGATAATACACAGAACAGTCTAAGTTTACTTGGATGTTGGTTTAAATTTTTTTTTTTTTTTGTAAGTATTCCATGAGATTAGATATCAAACAAAACAAGGACCATGAGTTCAGAAATGTCACCTTTCATTTGAGGGCATTGCAGTCAACTTTATTGACTTAGGATTATTGGCTTCATGAAAATGAGAATATTATTACAATTTAAAATATTAATAGTAAGAAATGTTGTGTAAATGTTAATCTACCAGTTAAACAATCATGGGATATTAAGTTTGGATATACCAAGCCTCATTTGTCAGTCTTTTAGTAAAGTTGTGTATAAATGGTTGCGTAAAACCAAAAGCAAACTAAAATTTTCCACCAGTTTCAGAAATGCTGATTTTCTTCATACTCAAATGCGTATGTTGATCACCCGTAAAGTGCAAAGTGCTTTCCCGACGCAGCTCATTAGCATTTAATGACGCCCACAAAACTCCATAAAAGGTCAAGTGCACAGAGGGCTAGAAACATGAAACAAGCATTGAAAGAAAAGGCAGAATTGGAAGATATTTTGACTCACTTCAACAACAAGCAGAGAAAGCAGACAAATTGACTAAATCTATTCCGATCGTACCCTTACATAGACTCCAAATTCCTTTTGAAAGTTTGTATTACAGGTAGCTTTGCTGTCTTGGTGTCTCCGGTTCATTCCTGAGCTCAGGTTACTGTTCTCCAGGTTCTCCAGCTTCTTCCCACCTCTCAAAACAATGGTAGTGGGTGAAATGGCTATGCAAAAAATTGAATGAGTGTGTGTGGTGACAAGTAAGACAAGTACCTCAGTTGCCAGTACTTTTTCCACTACCGTGGTAGAAACAAGACCCTTACTGTTTTCTCAGGTTTCTCATTTATGGCCTGACAGACAAACAAACCCAAACGTACACAGATGCATGAAGAACCTGTACATTAAACTGGATTAAAATGAATTCATGGTTGGTCAATAGGTGGAGACAAACAACAAAAAATCCTCACATCCTAGTAATTGCCATAAAGCACCCCCTTTATGCTTTCAGCAAAATTGTAAAAGTGTTAAGCATTAAGATTACAGCCTCAGATTGACTTTAAAACCGTTTACACCAACACCAGGATTAGGACTATGATGAGAGGAAGAAAAAAACATACCTGACCTAGAAAGATATATTGCCAATCCTGTGGATTTTCTTACAGATTAGTAGGTCTATGTTTACATGTATTATTTTCTGAGCTGTTTTGACTTGAATAAAAATGCTGTATGACTATCATAAATAGGAGAACAAAGGTCCAGCTTTAAGGAAGAGGTGCAAAGTTCACAAGGTTTATACCAGGAAATGAATACACACAGTTTAGAGCAAACATCCTTCTCTCACACTTAATTCAATGCGGTTCTTTTCATGGCAGCTTGGAACTGTAGTGGGTAACTGTAATGCTGCCCAGGACTGACAGCAAGAATTTAGGGTTAGAATATAGGGGATGTTGTAAAAATGAAGTATAGTACAAAAAGTTTCCAGAGAAGCAGACTGTTTTGGAGAAATGTCCTTCATCAGCTGGGCTGTAAAAGGTGAAACCAGGTGAAATTTGAAATGGTGGATGACAAAAATAGTCAAAATATGACATGGGTTTCAAAGTTCAGAGAGTGTAGAAGAGCTCCTTTTCCTTATGCTTTCTCACGTCATTGCTCCTTTAGTATGATATACTGTGGTGTGTGTGTGTGTCTGTGTGTGTCTGTGTGTGTGTATATATATAATTTGTTGCTATGGACAGTGTCTACTCACTGGTGGTCACATGGTGGTCCCTCTCCACTGATGGAGGAGTAAGAAGCTGTCATACTGTGCACAGAAACAGTGTTACAGCTAGTAGACTAATTTTGTACCTAATAAACAGGCAACTGAGTATAAACATCAACCACGTAAACAAATCGCACATGTTTACACATACCATTAAACTGCGTATGTGAACTCAAGTAAACGTGATGACTAAAACCACAGGTTCTATATGAAAAATTACATGTGAATATAAATTAATCACGTTTAAAAAATAATCATGTAAAATTAAATGAATCACGTTTGAAAATAAATGAATTGTGTGTAAAAAAAAAAAAAGTCTGAAAATAAATGAACTATCTGTAAAAAAGAATCACGTGTGAATCAGGTGTAAGAATCACATGTAAAAAACATGAACCAGGTGTAATAATCACATGTGAAAATGAATCAGGTGTAAGAATCACGTCTGAAAAAAAAATGAATCAAATGTAAAAAAAAAAAATCATATGTGAGAAAGAATCAAATGTAAAAATCACTTGTGAAAATTAATGATCAGATGTAAAAAAAAAAAAAAAAAAAAGAATCACGTGAAAAAATTAATGATCAGATGTAAAAATCACGTGAAAAATGTATTAAGTAAAAATCACGTGAAAATAAATTATCGATGGCAAAAAAATCAAACCACATGCACTACAAGTGAAAAGTCCACGTGTAACATAACATGTGACTTGTGTAAAAACGCGTGTAAAATGAGCGCGTGAAGTTGGTGTGTAAAAGGAAATACTGTGTAAATACTGCAGATTATTATGCATGTACACACTCGGTCAGTTTGCAGCTCTGAATCGTGCAGCTCGGTGTGAGGGGTTAAATGAGATGATGGCTCACGCTGACAGGGAGAGAGTTACCGAGAAAGCGCGAGACACAGAACACCAGCTGCGCGCGCTCTCGCCGTTAACCGTGTGGCAGATGTAAACAGCACAGAAAGGCTGGAGCAACTACTCGGCTTTAGTTCAGTGCATTTTCTGAACGGTGGAACGGGAGCTGCAGGAGGGAAAGTCGTGTTTTTTTGGTCGTAAATGATTTTTGTTGTTGTTGTTGTGTGGCAGTAAAAGTTGCGAAGGCGGACAGTGTGTTTACCTCGAGCTCTGCCGGTGTCGCGTGAACATCAGGTGTTCTATCAGGTTTCATATCAGCATTTCTCTCAGCCGCCAGCTGCCTCTGCCTCAGCTTCAAGTCTGTCTCAACACACCTTTTCTTGTCAGGAAATGACTTGTTTCATGGAATTAACTGATCAACTGAACTGAATGACGTTTGGACTCATCGTTCATGTCCACGTCCATCAGGTTTGTGCTGCTGTATTCTTTCCTGTGAAGGGTTTGGATCTTAAACAAAACTCATCACTGTGAAACCTTCCAACATGGACACTTTCATCCTGGAATTGCCATTTTCTGGAGTCTTTTTTTTCCTTCTTCCCCTTAGAAAGTAAAGGAATACTCCTCTAATACACCTGTACATCCCGTGCTCAATGAACCACTACCCTTCAACAAATCAGAAGAGAATCGGTTCATTTTTAAAGCGAGTACAGCGAGTCGATTCTTTTTAAACGACTCTTTTTAAGTGAGTACAGCGATTCGACTCTTTTGAAACGACTCCTTTAAGTGAGTACACCGAATCGATTCTTTTGAAACGACTCTTTTAAGTTAGTAAAGTGAATCAATTCTTTTTAAACTACTCTTTTTAAGTGAGCAGAGCGACTCGGTTCTTTTCTAAACGACTCATTTAAGTTAGTAGAGTGAATTGATGCTTTTTAAACTACTCTTTTTAATTGAATACAGCGATTCGACTCTTTTAAGTTAGTAGAGAGAATCGATTCTTTTTATACGACTCTTAAGCGAGTAGAGCTTTGCAAGAGCTAGTCAAAACATTGTGTTGTTTACACTGTTAGCATATTTTAATGTATATTATTTACTTCAGGTTGAATTGTAAATGTGTTTTCAGCTAGTTTACATTTATCACTTAAATAGAAGTCATTTTTGGCATAACAAGATGCTGTCCTATAGATATGAATAGCGGCCTATTTCTAGATGGCCCCTCAAAGCAACTCATTCAGTACAAATCAGTCAGACCTAATTCATATTAACAATAGTTTACATTAATGGTGAGAAAGAATCAAATCAGCAAAAGGAGTCGTGATGCGTATAGCTACACCTGAGAATCCAGCACTGCAGGATGGGGGCTAGGCAGTCCAAAGGCCCCGAGGCTGGCTCCGGACCGCTGCAGGGGGTTTGGAGACGAGCTCAGGGCTCTGTCCTGCTCCGCTCATCCTCCAGCGAGCGGCCAGAGAATCCAGGGGTGCCTGCACCATACCGCCGTCGTGTTGGTATGATTCAGGACGTGCTGCTGAAGGCGAAGGAGGGGAGACAGGAGGAGGCCAGCGAGCTGCTGAAAAGTCTGCGACAGGTAAAATATTCATATATATATATATATATATATATATATATATATATTTTTTTTTTTTGTAAGATAAGTACCAGTTTTTTTTCACTCATCCTGATGTGTGGAGCTTCTGCACTTGTGTGCCACTTTCTGCTGTTGTGGATGGCCCCACATGGACACCCTACAGATTTGCAAGTGTCTAGCAAGTTTCTAGAAAGAAGCAAAATTATCTGCCTATAGAATAAGCACATTTAAAGCTTGAAATTAGTTTTAAAAAAAAAAGTCTAGAAATAGGATTAATAATCTTATATTTGGTTTATTCTAGTCCTATAATAGGAAATATTAGATAAATTTGACTGTATTTCAGATATTTTCACTTGCTAAGATGTAATGTGTTGCAGTGTATGCCCAAATCACACCCTTGCTTCATTGGATTATCTCACATGGATACTGTAGATTTGCACCTAATCATAAACACTGTCCTGTGCTCATCCCATTTATATTATGCTCATACTGAACTTCATTTCAACACACTGTGCTGTTTGACTTTATAGTATACAGTTGTAGAAGAGTAATCATCTATAATCCCACTAGAAGAAGATGGGCTCCCTTTTGAGTCTGGGTCCTCTCACAGATTCTCCCTCATGTCATTTCAGGGAAATTTTCTTTGCTACTATTTCCTCTGGCTTGTTCATGCAATACAATAAAATAAAAATAAAAATTGAATTGAATTTTGCCCTATACTTCAAGAAAGACTGGCCGTCATTCCTCTGTCTCCTTTTGAGTAGAGTGAAAATAGCCAAGGCGTCTGTAGCTTATATGTACAGAATATAGTTAGTGCTCTCCTCCAAGCGTGTTCATCTACCTTATGTTATTGCATGAGCATCAGTTTAAAAAGATCTGTTTGTTTTCATGTCTACGAGGAAGCACATGTTAGTACTCACACTCCCAACTTTGCTGTTGGGAAGGGGAAAGGGAAAAACTAGCTTGTCTGTGGGATTTGGCCAAAAAAGTGCATTTGATTATGAGCACTGACAGAAGATGGCTTCCTGAATAAGAGACTTGAGGGGTTATTAAAGTGCCCACCCCAGATATGATATATACAGTCTATAGTAGTTTAATATACTAAGAGTTTAATATCCAGGCTTTCTCTCTTGAGTACACAGCAACAAGGCTATACAGGAAAAAAACAGTGTCGGAAATGAATTGCACAGACAATGAGTCATCTATAAGTCATATTGTGATAAATGAGTGTCAGTGTTTTAAAGGATTTAATTTTTCAGCCTAATCTCTATGTGTCATATGAGGACTGAACAAATCTTAAATCCCTTAGCTAGCCCAGTAGAAAAGATGCTACACTTCCAGAATTTTATAAAATCCAAACTACTCATAATGTTGCTAGCCAAATCAGCTTGCTAGTGACTCACAGTAATGTTAGCTGATGTACCCTGTGTTAAATGCAGTACATGGCATGTGAAGCCCCAACCGTAGCTTTTCAAACTCCTGCTCATGCTGCATCACAGGGCAGCATAACACACTCAGAGGAAAGCGCTATCTGTCCTCTTCCGCATACATGAGCTCACAGATGAGCGTGATTGGCTAGTGTTGTTGTGATTGACAGGGAAGAGAGAGTATGCCGTCCCTCCTACCCAGAAAACACAGCCACTTTTGTTGCCTTAGCTCCCAGCACTGTGGGACTTTACTCAAATTTTGATCCTGATTACAGCCCTGATCACACATGCACAGCGGATGTTGTGTATAGAGATTAGGTTGAAAAACAATGGCGTATTCTCTTAAGATGTTTGAAATGCAATTAAATTTTGGATTCTCTCCCAGTCTCTTATAGTTAGAGACCTAAACTGAAAAAAACTCAGTCTCTGGGTCCTTTTCCTTTTCAACCATGCACACACACACACACACACACACACACACACACAGAGGATCTTGTAAAGTAAGGATTATGCCTCTTCATCTGACCTCTCTCTCTGTCTCTTTCAGAAACAGTATACCACAGAGAAAAGAGAGATTACTTATCAGTCCATGAATATTTCATATGTCCATACATTCATTAGTGTGCACGGATAATGTGGAAGACCACCTGCCTCTACACGTTCTCTCTCACTCTCTCACTATATTCTGCCTCTCAGTTTTCAAAAGTGAAGCTACTCTCCGAATATCCAGTGGTGCCACTCGCTCTGAAAAGTAAAGGCTGATTTATAATAGATGGGCATTTCATCATGTCACAAGCAGTCATCAGAGCTATTCTAATGTATTTCCATCTTATGAGTGCACGCTAGGCTTTCAATCAAATGCATTAGTCCCTCCCAGACACTCACTGTATTCACTGAATACTCATTAAAGCAAAACATGCGGAAACACATCTCTATATTCCTGGCTAGAACATTAAAGGGCAGCTCCTGGGCTTTGGTGCGTATGGCTAGAAATCTTGTTTTCTGTCATTTAGCCATTTTAATGCTAATAACAATGTTCAGGTGCTCCTGGAAGACCTCATCTCTCTTATTATCTCTTACTCTGTCTCTTTATGGCCATTAAACTCTGGATTCATTACACTTAAAGCACCTGTGATCTAAATCTCTCTCTCTCTCTCTCTCTATCATATGCAGACACCCACACATTTGCCTCTATACCTTTCATTTTTGCAATGCAAATCAATATAGAACCCACATACACCCTTGTCTTTCTGAACATCTCATACAGTTGCCAGAACAAAAGTCCATATTTTCCCCATAGGCAAACAGAGGCATTGAGGAATGAAGGTGTAGCATCAATATGGAAACGACGTAAATGACCTTAAAATAGCAAAATACAAAAATAAGTTTTTTTTTCGAACCCTCACGAAGTTAATGACTCAACCGAAACCTTTGGGTGTCTTGCGTCATGTAGGTGAAAATGAATGAATTAATTCATCTTCAGTAACCACTTCATCCTGGTCAGAGTTGTGGTGGATCCGGAGCCTATCCTGGGAACGCCAGGAGAGAGGCGGGAATAAACCTTGGTTGGGATGCCAGTTTATTTCAGGGCATTATGAATATAAATATTCACACAGTATTTTATTTTAGAGTAGCCAACAGTGGTGGCTTATCCATAGGGGTATTTTAAATTCCTTTAAAATACTGATGACCTTTAGAAAAATTAAAAATGTTGCTTTTTAGAAGATATAATTTGATTTTCCATTGATTTCCTCACCTTTGTAGATGTTGTGCAACTGTAGGGAAGCGTGCTCACTGCCTCATTTAGCTCCATAGAGTTATTAATGCACCTAGTGGTCAAAAATGGAGCCTGCAACAAATGCTAATAGAAGCCCATTGGGACAGGAATCACGCTGCCCCACGCTCACTCTATGAACATTCTCAGTAGAGGAGGAGCAGCAGACATGACAGTTAATGGCAGGGATTCCATTGTTGTGGCTTTTAATACCAATTTTAAAAGTACTTAGTGAATGCCAGGATATTGCTTTATAGCAAATAATCGGAATTAAATCTAACATGTTTCTGCAAATAAAGTGTAAGTGCAGACAGTGTGTTTATGATGAACAGAATCATTTCAGTTGTAAGATATATTGCAAAGCTTGGGGTTGGGTAAGGGGGTTTCTATTCCAATTTTAATTGCCGTTAAAGTGAACATATGAAATGAGTTTTTGTGGAAAGCCATACCAGGTTGTCAGGGGTCACCTCGAGAACCGACCCTGCATGTGATGCACATGAAAGTGTTTTTTATGAAACATACTATGTGTTTCAC
Source organism: Pangasius sanitwongsei (assembly GCA_037576675.1). Taxonomy (NCBI): domain Eukaryota; kingdom Metazoa; phylum Chordata; class Actinopteri; order Siluriformes; family Pangasiidae; genus Pangasius; species Pangasius sanitwongsei. The sequence continues at coordinate 5,715,259 of CM075029.1, read as the reverse complement.
TGTATATACTTTTACATATGGGCATGTAAATGATGCTCTGTGTGTGTGTGTGTGTGTGTGTGTAAGGATTTAGGTATGGAGTCGACGTCTCTGGATGATGTACTGTACCGGTATGCCAGCTTCCGCAATATGGTGGATCCCATCACCCATGACCTTATCATCAGCCTTGCTCGCTATGTGCACTGTCCGAAAACGGTGGGATCTCTCTCTCTCTCTCACACACACACACACACACACACACACATACACTCTCTCTCTCTCTATTTGTTTTCTGTTTTTCTTCCTTATATCCATCTTTCCTTCCTTTTGTCTTTCCTTTGTTGTTTCCTTCCTTTTGTCGTTCCTTCTTTATTTAATTCTGTCTTTCCTTCCTTCTGTTCTTCCTACTTTTCTTCTTGAATCCTTCATTCCTTTTATTCTTGCTTCCTTTTGTTATTCCTTTCTTCTTTCATTCCTCCTTTATGGAAAAATGAAGGAAGGAAGGAATTAAATGAACAAATCAGTGAATGAATTCTAGAATAAAAGAGTGAAAGGAAGGAATAAATGAATTAATGAGTAATGAGTGAATGAAAGAATGGAAGGAAGGAACGAAAGAAATTAGTGAATTAGTGAAAGAATGAACAACAAGAAGGAAGGAAGAATGGAAAGGATAGAAGTAAGAAAGCAATGAATTAGTAAATGAATGGAAGGAAGGAACAAATGAAAGGAAAGCAGGAAGGAATGAAAGGAAGGAAGCAAGGACAAAAAGGTTGGAAGTAAGGACATTAAATATAGGAAGGATGATAGGAAGGAAGGAGTTAAACCTTTAGACATGGTGGATCACAGGCTGAAGGATGTAGGATCAAGAACTTAAGGAGGCATCAATTCTTTCTTTCTTTCTTTATTTCTCACCTTCCCTCTTTATGTCTTTCCCTGTCCTTTGTTCATGAATAAAAGAATTTCTAAAACAATCATACATGCAGAGAAACCTTACAGCAACTCATTCTATTTTTAGACTACTTTAGAGAAAGAACGGCTGATTTTAGGACGAAAAACACATGTGCGCACGTGTGTGTGTGAGAGAGACTCAGTGTTACTGCAGAGAAGAGTTTCCTCATTACTGCTCTAGTCTCAGGTTATTATAGAGAGGATACACAGTGATGGTGCACACGGAGCTGCAGTGATATAAGGCACCATCACTCCAGCCTTATAGACAAACACTGGCTCTTTCACTCACCTATATATAGCATCTTCAGCATCAGTGTGAGGACCACACACACACACACACACGTTTAAAAACACAGGGTTGTTTGAGAGGTTTGCGTTGGTCATTTGCTTTGGTTGGTTATTCTTATTAATGTGTGTGCCTCCCCCTGGGTATAACCACACACACACACACACACACTGTCTTTCCTTCTGCATAGGTTGTGAAGTTAATAAGCAAGCTGCAGGTCTTTCCATATTTATGTTTGTTTTATGAGCATTATTCATTATTTGTGTGTGTGTGTGTGTGGTTGTGTGTGTGCATTCTTAATCAGCGTTTTTGATGTTGCCCAGTGCCCGAGCTCTTTTGTGTCCCATCAGTGTGTTTGTGGCGTTTGGCCGAGCTCCTCTTGAATGGGGACGCAGGAAGGGAAGAGAGGATGAAAGAGAGATTCTCTACTGAGGCATTAGCATAGAGCCTGTTGAGTTTAAATACACACACATACATACACACACACACACACACACACACACACACACACACACACACCATCAGCAAGACCCCCATTTCTGCAAAATGAGTCACTCATCATAGTTCTGCATGGCTAGAATTCTACTGTTTTAGTTAGAGTTAATGAACCAGACACACACATACACACACACACACACACACACACACACATTTACAGAAGGACGGAAAGATGTCGGATGCAGAGACAGAGTAATGGAGATGAGGAGGTAATTTGAGTCTGATAATTTATCACAGCGCGTGGGTGTGTTTGTGTGTCTGTGTGTGTATGCACACTGTAAGTGCAAGTGTGTGTGCATTCTCAGAAAAGAAAAAGAGATTAGAAGAATAGGCAAAATGAACAAAGAAATAAAGGGTGAAATAGAATGAAGAGAGAAATGTGAAATATGATCTAGATGAAACCACAGTACTGTAAAGCTGTAAACACACACACACACACACACACACACACACACAATCTGTAGCTGTATTTCCTGGGAAGCACTTTTCCACTAGACTATTCAGTATAAAATTAGTGATCCCACATTTTGTTGTTGTCTCCATTTTCAAGAGACTTGGACCGAACACAGACATGTAGGAGGAGACCACTGATTAATCAAAAAAGCCATCCTTCACTGACTCAAGCCATAATCTGAAAGAAAATCAGGGCTGTGTCTCATACCAAATACAGTACTACCAGTCTAAATTGTATTTTGGACATCATCAATGGTCTACCTGTATGCAGTGTGTCATGTAGCCTAACTAACTCGAATCTACAGTACTAAGGTTTCATATTCCTGTTGAGTTTTGTTTGACATTCACAGGTACCATTATAGAGTCAGCAAAGACAATGCAAAAAATCATGCAGATGTAGTTCAAGATCTTCAGTTACTATTCACAGCAAACATCAGAACGGGGAACAAGTGTGAGCTCAGAGACTTTGACTGTGGCACGGCTGTTGATAGGCTGGTTCAAATATTTCTGAAACTCCTGAGATTTTCATACACAGCAGTCTCTAGAGTTTAGACAGAATGGCGCGAAAAACAAAAAACATCCAGTGAGCAACAGTGCTGCAGGTGGAAACACCTTGTTGATGAGAGAGGTCAGAGGAGAATGACGAAACTGGTTATGAGCTGATAAAAAAGGCCATGGGAACTTAAATATGCACTCTTTACAACCATGGTGAACAGAAAAGCATCTCAGAACGCACAGCACATCAAACCTTGAGGTGGATGGACTACAGCAGCAGAAAACCACATCAGGTTACACTTCTGTCAGCCAAGAACAGGAATCTGAGGCTACAGCGGGCACAGGGTTACTGAAACTGGACAGGTTAGAGAAAGACCAGGTGATGTCACTGAGCTCACATTTTCTCCATTGTGTTCAATGTGAACATTAACTGGAGCTAGTTCTTTTAAACCACATACTCAGTTCTGGAAGTCTATGAACGCAATAACAAACACAAATATGACTGTTAGCTGGTCTGATATATTTGTCTAAACTTTCATGGTCTCTGGTGAACAGATTTATACAATTGCCTACACAGAGAACGATATGTGTGATGGTCCTCTTTTTCCTTGATCTTGGGAGGACTCAAATGCTGCCTACCTAGGGATCTGCCTCCAGATTGGTGGGCGTCTGTGATCAATCTGTGCCATCCTTGAAGTATTGAACAGTTTTACAGACAGCAGGAAAGTGATCCAAGGTCACAAATGCATATCTGGCACTCTGAAATGTGACTCCATTCGTGACACCCCGTGGCGAGAGGCGATCCATAAAGCCTGTGATTGGGCAGAGAGACGCCCCACAGCGCCCTGGACCATGGAGAGCTCCTGCTGGGCAGCTCCATGTGTGTGTGTGTGTGTGTGGGTGGATGGATGGGTGGAAAGGGGGCAGGGCTGACAGTAGAAGAGCCTGAGTTAAAGTGAGTAGAGAGAGCGAGAGAATGAGAGAGCAAGTGAATTTATTGCGAAAGAGATTGAACAGATCAGTACCCAACCACACAGTGGATAAATAGCTGATTATTTTTAACATATCACACCTGTCCTCTCTCTCTCTCTTGCTCTCTCTCTCACTCCCTCTCTCTTACAGGAGGGTGAGTCTCTGAGTGCCATGGAGAAGGTGTGTCGCCAGCTGACGTACCACCTGAGTCCTCATCCTCGTTGGAAGCGGCAAGGCCTTCTGAAGGGAAAACCCCAGGCCAGGTGAGCTTCTCACTGTGGTTTTCAATAAAAATAAGATTCCTAGACAATTTTTTTCTTTCCTATGACACATGAAAATAATTACATTTACCCTCGCCAAAATAACAGCACCAATCAAGATGCCGCCAATGTATTGAGCTATCATGCTATTTTCCATTGACTGGCAAATGCAAATTTATTCTCCAACAAGGGTTATTAATAACGTGTATATAGTGGAAAAAAATGTTTAACCTACTGCAAGAGGTGTTTAGACGTAGGTATTTCACAGCTTCAGGGTCTCCAGTTCCATCCTGATCTGGGGTTAGTTCTGTCCGTGTCCATGGGGGTTGCTTCTGGATTCTCTTGTTTCTTCCCACCTCCAAAAACATGCTGGTAAATTAGGCTACCCTAAATGATCCCCTAGGTATAAATATATGTGTGTGTGTGTGTGTGTGTGTGTGTGTGTGTGTGTGTGGTTGGTGTCCTGCAATGGACTGCGTGTATTGCTGCCTGACACCCACTGTCCGTGCGATATGTTCCAGATCCATCGCCACTCTTACCAGGATTAAGTGCTTACTAATAATGAATTAACAATTGAAATGAACAAAGATGTGCTACAAACATGTTTATGTTACTGCTGATTTTACTCCCCACATCGCTCACCTTGCTCACACGTTAGATCTTGTCATGCGATTATCTTGTCATGCTGAACGACAAATTGTGTCATTTTTCCACCGAAGACAGACAGACAGGCAGACGGATAGGAAAGGATGCACTATGTCTGCATCTCTCTTCCTATTCATTAACTTACTCATCCAGCATTCTTCTGCTTGTTCCCACAAAATTCTTATTACTTTCTTATTACTTTCATTGATTTAACTAATGTATATTTGGTGTGTGTGTGTGTGTGTGTCTGTGTCTGTGTGTTTATATCTTGGAGGAGACCAAATGTCCCACTGAGAGAGAGAGAGAGATAGAGACAGAGAACCAGTTTTTATAGCTTTTTGTTATTAAGAAAAATAATAAGTTGTGATCTTTTCTATGTGTATGTATGTGTGTGTATGTTTATATCTTAGTGGAGACCAAATGTCCCCACAAGGATAGGAATATCTGCTAGTTTTGAGCGTGTGGGATCATTTGGCTTGTCCCCGTGAGGAAAAACGTGTGTGTGTTTGTGTGTGTGTGTGTATTTTCACTAAGCTTAGCTTGTCCCAAGGGATTAGGAGTTCTCTAGCTCTGGAACATTCTTCCCATTCTCCGAGATTTCAAATACATGCTCAAACACATACACACACACATCAACACTTTTACATTAAATACGGCACATTAAGAGAGAACTAATTTCATTACCACATTTTTCTCTGTCTTTTTTTTTGTCAAATCAAATGTGTACAGTTTGCTGAAATTGCTTTATTGAGTTTTCCAATAGAAGTTAAACATCCGTGCTTTTTTGGAAGTTTTGATTTGAAGGTTAATATCAGATGTAATTGAAATATACAAATCAGTAATTAGTCTTAGTGCGACCTTGCATACAGCTTGTGCCTTTTTTTTTTTTTTTTTGGGCAGTAATTTAGCTTGGCTTGCTTTTCTAAAGAGAGCAATCTTTCCAAGTGCAAGTCATATGGTGCGTTCAGATGGAACTTATAAATATGTGCTTTCGACATGGGAAATCAGAAAAACACACAATACAGTGTGCTTGGGATTTGAGTAGTTAAACTGTTACAGTTGCTAGGCAACTGGGAAACATAGCCACTGAGTATAAACTAGCTAATAATTTGAGGCTAGTGATTTTGATATGGCGCAGTCATTAACCCTTTTATATGAGCAGTGAAAAGGCACAGTGACAGTGGAAGACAAAACTGTTAGGAATATCAATATTTCTCTCAGAAAAGATAAAATTGCACTGAAATTACACTTGAAATTACATTAACAGCAAACAGAACATCTACCACCGAATTTGAGACACAACAAAAGTTCACTGTCAATATTGTGAGTACTAGAAGAGTGAGCTGTTCATGTCGCATCTTCTCATAAACAGTGAACACATGACAGAATTTGAATTCAGAATCAATTTCCAGGTGAAATAATTAAATAATCTGAGCTTTGTCAATGTGATTAGACTCCGTGTGTGTATGTGTGTGTGTGTGTGTGATTTAATCATTTTTATACCTGCAAATGAAAAATGACTGCACAATTAATCATATCTTAATTGAGATCGTGATTTGTGGCTTCCTCTGTTAATTAAACATAATGGATATTGTCAAGATCTGGTAATATTAGCTAATTGGCGAATATTATATATTGGTGTTTACTGACTGGTGCATATATTTTATGATTATATTTTAATTTACTGTCTAATTTGATTAATTTTTGGTATTTTAATGCACAATTAGTGGGACTAAGGAGTCTTTATTTTGATCAAAGGTTTATTCATTTGAATTGGATGAATAATTGTATTAATTAATTTATTGTAATAAATACTTATGATTTAAATATTAAGAAAAATAATTATGGTGATCTTTATTTTCCTAAAGTGTGTGTATAGATATACTCACCAGTCACTTTACTAGTACACCTGCTCATTCATGCCATTATCAAAGCAGCCAATCATGTGGCATCAACGCTAGAGTTCACATCAAGCATCAGAATGGGGATAATGTGTGCTTCATGTCTTTGACCATGGCATGGTTGTTGGTGCCAAGGTTGTATATGTTTTGTGTGCTGAGATGCTTTTCTGCTCACTACGGAATGATTATTTGAGTTACTGTAGCCTTCCTGTCTGGCCTTACTCCTCTGTTCTATCTCATCAACAAGGTGTTTCCACCTGCAGAACTGCTGCTCACTGGATGGTTTTTTTGTTTGTCGCACCATTCTGTGTAAAGTCTGCTCGTTCATGCACTTATCTAATCAGCCAATCGTGTGGTTTTGTGATTTTGACAGAGGCATGATTGTTGGTGCCAGATGGGCTGGTTTGAGTATTTCTATAACTGCTGAGCTCCTGGGATTTTCATGCAACAGTTTTTAGAGTTTACTCAGAATGGTGCAATAAAGAAAAAACATCCAGTGAGCAAGAGTTCTGCAGACGGAAATGCCTTGTTGATGAGATAGGGCAACAGTGAATGGCCAGACTGGCTGACAGAAAGCCTACAGTAACTCAGATAACCACTCTGTACAATTGCGGTGAGCAGAAAAGCATCTCAGAATGCACAGCACATCAAGACTTGAAGTGGATGGGCTACAACAGCAGAAGACCACACTGGGTTCCACTTCTGTCAGCCAAGAACAGAAAGCTGAGGCTGCAGTGGCCACAGGCTCACCAAAACTGGACAGACGAAGACTGGAAAAATGTAGGCTGGTCTGATGAATCTTGATTTCTGCTGAGGCACACAGATGGTAGGGTCAGAATTTGGTACCAACAGCATGAATCCATGGACCCAACCTGCCTTGTGTCAACAGTCCAGGCTGGTGGAGGTGGTGTAATGGTGTGGGGAATGTTTTCTTGGAACACTTTGGGCAAGTTAATACCAATCAATCATCACTTGAATGTCACAGGCTATTTGACTATGTGACCATGTGCATCCCTTCATGGCCACAATTCACCCATCTACTAATCGCTACTTTCAGCATGATAAAGCACCAAAAGTCCTCTCAACCTGGTTTGATGAACATGACAGTTCACTGTTCTTCAGTGGCCTTCCCAGTCACCGGATCTGAATCCATAAGAACACCTTTGGAATGTAGTAGAAGGGGAGATTCACAGCATGAAAGTGCACCTGAAAAATCTGCAGGAATTGTGTGATGCAATCATTTCAACATGGACCAGAATCTCAAAATCTCAAAGGAATGTTTCCACCATCTTGTGGAATCCATTACATGAGGAACTGAGGCTGTTTTGAGAGCAAAGGGAGGCCCTAACCAGTATAAGTATGGTGTTCCTAATAAAGTGCTCCTTGTGTGTGTGTGTGTGTGTGTGTATATACCATATCTATATCATAATGGCCATATCTATATCATAATAGCTAATAGATGAAAGAGCAGAACAGAATCTTGAATTTGAGTAGGCACGCATTTAGAAATCTGTCAGTTAGAGAAAGAATGTGGAAAACACTGCAACTAAATATAGATGTGCCGAGATGGAAAAACAGCACCCCAGTGTCAATGTCCATGTGAGACCTTCCCTAACCTAAATAGACCTAAATAAAACAGTGCAGCGACTCCTTGCTCGGAAACCACTGGTGTCAAGAGCCGAGCAGTGAAAAACCAATTAGGCTGAGTACCAGTGACAATTAAGGAGCATAATCCCATTTCCTCTGAGAAAGTGGTCCATTTCATTGTGAGCCAGTTTTCCTGTCACGTGGATCTTGGATCTCTCAGCATGCTTCTGGCAGAGGGAGAGCCCCTGTTAGCACAATGACCCTGCTCGTTAGAGGGCAGTTAGAACCGAGAGAGAGAGAGCGAGAGATGGCTCTGTGGGTGGGGGAGCAGAGAAGCAGAGAAAGAAAGAAAGAAAGAAAGACAGAAACCTGGAGAGTGGACAGATTACAAGAACGAAAAAGAAATAGTGGAAGTAACATTGCTAGTTATGAAAAATGAGAGCGCGCGAGACAAGAAAGTTGGCGAGAAAGAAATTGCAAGAGGGTGAGGCAGTTGGGATTTGTGAGTACAGATAGAGTAGACATAGAGTGAACCAGTGAGAGATGGTGATGAGAAAGCAGGAATGCCCTTGGGTACCATTTGTATGGTCGTTCTGAATCGAAGTGATAAAAAACGTATGACTGAAGGGACCAACTGATGGCCAATTCACTTCCCAGATTCTATGCGCTGTTATTAAAATGCCCACGGCTAGCTTACTTCTAGACGTACATTAGGTTCAAGTATGAAGCAATATATTACATTCTGTAAGAGTAAATTATAACTGAAAGGAATAAAACAGCCGAAAATAATATTGCAGCAAGATAGTTTGATGGTACTCTGAGGTACCACTGCATAGCTTGTGCCTTTCTATTTGTTTGTTTTGTAAATTAAAAAATAAAAAAATGGCTGCACATGGGAATTTTGCTTCTTAAACCAGGTTTATACTTTACAATTTTTTGGCTCGATATTACTGTCATAGACAAATCCATGAAATTATTGAGTTAAGAAAGGCACACTGGCAATTGATGCAACCAAAGATGGCTGACGACAAAGTTCTGGCATTGTCAGGAAATTTTGATGGAAGTCTCAGAGCATGACCGCCGCTACGATAGTCATCTAAAAGCCACCAAAAGGAGGACGGTATAGGATTGATGCAAAACTCACGAGAGGCTACAAATAGAAACAGAAATACAAATACAATTTAGTTACATTCATTTACAGTTTATAATGTTACCATTCGACATGCCTGGCCCCCTCGTACAGTGAATTGCAGAGCTACCACACATACTAAATGACAGGGAAATGATATTTTGTTACCTCAATTTGTTCACTTTGAATAATCCAGTAATCCATTCTGAAATGAAGAACCTTAGGTAGGGCACTTGGAAGGGGGACATGCCCACGACAGCCGTTTGTAGGAAAGCATTTACTTTAAAGTGCCCTGCAAAATTTTCTAAAGAAACCGATGGACACTTTTCTTTGTACTGTTTTTTTGCTGAATGAAAAAAAAAATCACCATGGCAACAGGTGGAATTTAATGTAACTCAAGTCCAAATGAGAAACATTATATTTAGTGATGACCTTAAATTGTGAATAAAATAGCCAAAAAAAAAGCATGTTGTAGCAGATTTCATGTTTTTATCGCTACCTAAGGTACAAGCCCATAGCTTTTACATTTTTATGTTTACCTCTTCAAATAAAAAAATAAAAAAATCAGTGAACAGCAGTGAACTTCTAAGTGTCCTGCAGCTTCTAAGCGTCCATTTGTTCCTTATTAAATTGCAATACTTGTTCTTGTCAGTGATTGTGTGACGGAAAAACCCACCAGGTGCAGCTTTGTAAAATGACATTTGAGTGTGTTCCAAATAGCCGTTAATTTCTACCCCTACAGAGTGGACCCTTCAGACTGAGTAGGGCACTTCACAATGGACCCCAGCATAACACGTCCATCAGTCTGTGACTGGGAAATCGATTGAAGCCCACTATCTTTAAGGATGTATCAAAGGAATCAAGGAGCGAGGAGGTTTCTAGATCAATGTTACAAAGGTGTTTCCTAAGTGGAAGTCTTTTTATTATAGCGTGTGATGAAAAACAATTGTCACATTATTCCAATAAATGAAACGGCAATAAGAAGCACAAATACAAAATCAGTATGAGAAATTATATTAGAATTATGTATAGACTATAATATTGACATTTAAGCATGTGCTGAATAAGGAATAAAACAGTTCAGGACATGCTGTTGTAGGACAATAATGAATGGCAGGGTGGTGTTTGTTGATTATTTTCAATAACAACATGTCCCATAATGTTTTATTCCTCTTATACCACAGCGATTTGTCAATGATTGCAATTTTTAATTAATTAAAAATGAGATAATGTATGTTTTATCCATTTATAGTTATGTTTAATGTTGTGGAATGTTAGCTAGCTCCTGTTATTACTTACGTTACAACAACTATAATCTACTGACACTGGAGACTCACAGAAAACCTCACCATTTCAACAATTATGCATGTTTTTAAAAGGTTTATGTGGTGCGTCCACCATACAAGTCCCTGTAAATGAGTTGTTACTATAGAAATGATAACATATTAGAGTGATTTGCAGACCTGTCTTGCAGCCAGAACTACTGAAAATCAATTAACACCTTCTGACCGCCGACAGTTGAGAATTCAGCAAGACTGACACCGTTCAGCAAGCATGCATTTAATATGTCCTGTCTTCGATAAGTGATGTCCCTTTGAAGTAACACTTCAGTGCACAAGAACATCTCATTTGGGAAGAACATTCCTCGTATCCTGGTTTCCTTTTGAGGAAAGAAAGCAAGGAAAGGAAACAAGGAGGTGCAAATTCAAAGAAATGAGAAGCACCTGTTGTTCTCACTGTGAAGACTGCAGCCTTCAGAAGGAGCAAGGCAGAGCCATGATCAGCTGATTGGCTCACGGTCTCTATTACAATGTTAGCTAGGCTAGAAAAGAATCATAGAACAAATCAGCTAAAAGGACTGTACATCTGTTATTCGTAATACAGTCTGTACATTTCTGAGTGATTTCTGAATGAAAGTGTTTTGTTCAGTGAAGTTAACTAAAGCTATACTATATGTTACACAGATAAAAATAAGTACATCGAAGCTACAGCCACTTACAAATACGAGATAATTAAGACAAGCCACAAGATCAACGGCTGCTTTTGTTAACCGACAGGAAAGATGCAGCTATGTAACTTGATGGAATTAAAAAAGAATTGTACACATTATATAATAATTATAAGCGTCTTCATTTTTAAAAAGTAGTGACACTACCACCTTACTTCTGGAAAACATCTTAAGTTAAACTAGCTATCTAATAGCCTTGTTAGTTATAATACTTCCCATGTTTGTATGTATAGCTAAGCTAAGCACTAAGATGTGGCAACATTGACAGATTTACGTGTGAGAAGTTGATCCTACAAGAATCTCGCATCAGCTACTTTTATTACGCCTGGAAATGTATTACGTCTTGTCCAATTCGATCGATTGGATGAGTCTTTCTGAGATTCAACAGAACCCACTGAACCCTGTAGGTACTATGCATACACATGAGACTCCCTTTCGTTACTGTACTGTTATAGTAAATCAGATGGACATATCCTGATACTTCAACAAGGCAAGAAAAGGACGCCCGAGCCTTGTTTATTCTCTCTCACAATTGGCCACAATGAGAAGACAATTCACAAATTCTTATCAGTGGAAAATCAACCATCCTTGTCCAGTATTCAGGCCCTTGCTCCAAATCTAGCAACAATGTGTCCATTCCCTGGTTTGTTTGTTTTTTGTGAGTTTTACTTTCGCTTTCAACGGTAGACAAAACAACTGCCATTTAAACTTCACTGGACGAGGTATAAAGTGAATTGCAGACCTATTGTTCCTACAACCCCTTCCCTATTAATTACTGTTGAATTCCTTCGGAGAGGTGGGTGTGTGAAAGAGGGTGTGGGATCGGAGAAAGCGAAAGGCAGCACGAGAGACAGAGAGACTGGTAAAACAGTAAAAGACTGAACGAGAAAGAATCAGTGAGTGAGAAACATAAACATTTAGTAGAAGAAAATGGCAGGGCAAAGTATGTTTGAGCTGTGATGTACGACGTGACAGGTTGTTTGCCTTATTTCCGTCTGTCATGAATGAATCATGAAGATCTTCGGTCTGGTTCAAATGGCACGTTCTTATTTATTGTGTGATTCACTTTTCAGTTTATCATCTCCATCTTCCTTCTCCCCGACCCTCAGTGAGTCACTGAGAGTTAGTGGCTCTCCCACAGCATACTGATAACTTCTCTCTCTAATGGCTGAGATGGCAGAGCCTATAGATCTGAGCCATGCTTTCAAAGCTGTCCATTATTGGGAAAGCCTCGCTAATTGTGTTAGTATTGACCAGCGGGCCGACAACTTGCCCTTTCAACAATGGCTTTTCACTTGCTTCAGTTGTGATCCTGTGCATGTCTTCGGGTGTTTTTGTGGATGTGTGTGCCTCTATGTGTGCGCCACTGTCTGTTTGTGCCTTTGGTTGAATAGAGTCTGGAGTCCAATGGTGTCTTTTAACTGCGCATTTAATAACAAAGGGCCACAAACAGGCCACAACAGAACTCTGAGTTCTGATTTATTTTCCACCAATTTGAAAGACCACTAGAATGGTCAAAGTAACAACAACATGTTTTAGACTGTGAGTCTTTTAAGATTATTACTTGTCACACCATATGGGATGATCCCAATTAAACCATTGCTGAATTCTGTAAAAGTTCTCCAAGTCAGATTATACAATGATGATCCTCTAACGATAGACCTGCGATTAAAGAAAATTACTACAATCTGCTTATGTCATCAATCAGCACAAAAAAATCGGGTTACGCAGAGAGTTACGTAGGCATTCTTCAAAATGACTACGTTCTGCTTACGTTATCAATCAGCTTGATCTGCGCATGTGTGGAAAAAATGGGGTTACGTAAACAGAAACATTCTTCAAAGGTAGAGCTAAAAAGGATATTGTTCTGTCTGTTAACTCGCATATTTGTAGCTATCCGTGAGCTGCCGTCTTCCTATTGGTGGCTTTTAGACAAACTTTGTAGCAGCGCTCGCACTAAGAGATTTTAATTTTTAAAAAGTTGGACACTGCCAGAACTTTGTCGTTTTTTGACATAAAGTAATGTTTTATGACCGCCAATCTGAAAGTTTCAGCAAAGAATTCTTTTGCAACGTTTGATTTGTCTGTGACAGCACAAAAAATGTAAAATGTAAAGTCAGTGTAAGTCAAAAAAAAAATATTCCAATATTTCCACATTGTTTTGGTTTCTTAAAGTTGGCAAAGGTGTCAAAGTATGTTATAGACGCCCCCAATTTTGATACACTTTCTTGATTGTTTGCCAGAAAAAGCACAGTGACATATAATCAAACTGCCACACATTTCTTTTCATTTGTGTTGCATGTGTGCCATGAAATTATTATTTGTGCTGCTGCAGTTTCTGAGAAATTACATTTAAATGTTTGAGAATTTAAACAGCAGTGAACAGTGCTGCTGGCCCCGCCCCCAATACCATTACGTTACCAATCGTGAGCAGGAACCAAAAAGGTACCAGTGGATAATTTGGTACTACATGGGAAAATGCACAGTTTCAGTTTTTTTGGGAATAATAATACTGGTACTGATGGAGAAGAAAACTGAAAGCACAAGCAAACCCACAACAGTGCAAAACCCAGCCTGTCCGGTACCATCTCTCATTCTCTCTCTCTCTCTCTCTCTCTCTCTCTCTCTCTCTCTCTTTCTCTCTCTCACTCTTCCAATCTGTCCTGTTAATACATGCAGTTTAGAAGCGGACAGAAATCAAACAGAACAGTGCTTCCTGATCATGACTCATCAGATAGAAGCACGCTCTTTGTTGTTTACACTCAGAGGAACAGACTATTTGTGCAGGCGTGTGTGTTTCCCTTGAGGGAGGCCTGCACTTGCATGTGTGTGTGTGTCTGTGTGTATGGGGGGGAAAGGAGTTTGTGCTTGTGTTAGTCTCTATGGGTTCCAACATGTACGTGTATAAGGGCAGAGGTTTAGGTGTGTAGGAAAGAGAGAGAAAAAGTCTGTGTGTGTGTGTTTCTGTGTGCATGCCCACTCTTGTACAGTAAGTGAGGAGAAAGGGGTGTGTGTGTGTGTGTGTGTGTGTGTGTGTGTGTGTGTGTGTTATATTAACTGGTTATATGATTATGTGTGGGAAGCTGTCAGTTAAGTTAATATTTGATTTTGAAAATTATGAGATCTCCTGCTCTCTCTCTCACACACACACACATTTGAATGCCCTGTATATTAAATATATACATCATTTTAAATGAAGTGTCTGTCTTCCACGCCAGACCACAATGTACATCCTTTTTCCTCCTTCTGTCCTTTTTATACTTTTCTCTCCTAACTTTCTTGCATTTATGCTCTTGCTTTCACTACTATACAACCTTCTCACTGTCTGTTTTATTTAATCTTTTTTATTGAAATTCCAAAACAGCAAAAAAAAAAAAAAAATTCTTATTACATAAGTAATTTAGTAATTTAGCTAGAAGTTAAACAGTTTGCTGTTTAAAAAATAATAATAAAAAAAATAGATTATATGTCCATTTCAAAAACCATTTTATTTGTATTACAATGTTTCACACTCATCATTTTACCTTTACAATACATATAATTAACCAATAAAATTGGGTTCTGTGATATGTTCTTTAAAAAAATGTCATTGTTATTTTAAATCCAACCCTTTCAAACATTTCCCAAACCTCCCTTGACCAATAACACACACTCTCATTCACACCTAGGGGCAATTTAGAGTACCCAGATACCTACCAACATATTTTTGGGGGATGGTAGGAAACTGACGTATTTGTATGCTTTGCCTAGGTGGAAAACTTGATAAAAATATGCAACTAAAATGTGATGGAAGCAGATTATACTGTACATTTTTCATAATGTCCCACTCTAATGGGAACATATACTCTCTCTCAGTCTGAAGGCAGTTCTGTCTGTGTCGCCGGATGGCACTGTGGATTTATCTGGGCTCCCTCTTTCACGTCGTGACGCAGAACGCCTGGTGCTGCACCTTCAGAGAAACTCTGCCCGTGTTCGTAGCGTTGAGCTGGGTTTCACTGAGCTCACAGACGATACGCTGCTGACACTGCTGCCCACATTATCTGCTCTGCCTGCTCTCGAGAGCCTGGCGCTCAACGGCAACCGGCTGACCCGAAGCATCCTGCGTCACCTCACCGACGCCCTCAAGGAGCCGCGAAGCTTCCCTGCTCTGGCATGGGTCGACCTCGGTAACAACGTGGACATCTTCTCTTTGCCTCAGGCCTTTCTACTCAGCCTGCGCAAGCGCTGTCCGAAGCAGGGTAACTTACCCACCATACAAGAGCAGCCCGAACAGGGGGGCGGGGCAGGGGGCGGGGCATGCGGAACTGCAGGATTGGAGGAGGCTGGGGAAGATCCAGACTGATTTCCGGGTTAGGGGATGACAGTGGTGGGTGGGAACTGATGAATCACCGAGTTATGGGGATGAGGATGGGATTACAATGTTTCATCCCACCAAATGTGTTTGTGGGTGGAGTCATATTATAAACGGACATCATTTCAGCAGGATATGTGTTCTCAGTTGGGCACAGATGTAATTTACACATGACTTGTGTCCTTATTTGTAGCCTTCATCAAATATTTCCAATGTCACTGGACTCCCTGGGCTCACACCCAGCCTGAACTCTGGACTGCCTTCCTGTTTGTCCTCCAGTGACAATGGGGCGGGTCTGGGACTGAGTAAATGATTTTTGTAAGATATGTATTGAGCTCAGCAGGTTTGGATGAAACAAATATGCCTGTATGATGTGTGTCAGAACTAGATGGAGAAATTATGTGCCTGTTGACTGAAGACTGTCCTGAATCGCCCATAATTCCAGGCATGCACTGTGCAAATCAAGGCTGTTTTTCATAATCTGATTTGGCGTTCTTCTGAATCGGGCCAGATTGCAGCAGCATTGGACATGCAGTGTACTTGGGGTAGAAATTAGGGAATGGGAAAAATAATAATTGCTTAGATGCATCATGATCCTCTTCTGAGTGATTCTGCGATAATGCACATACTTTCATCATAAAGTCTAAAGTTTCCGATTTTTCCCGAACGTTTTCCTGGTTAGCTTCATTTTACACTTCTTAGGCATAAAAATCTGCCATCTTATATTCATCTTCACACAGGATTTATTCACAGTTATACCAAATCCTAAATGGCTTCTTATACACTCACCAGCCACTTTAAAGGGAAAACCTGTACACCTGTACAATCATGTGGCAGCAGCGCAATGCGTAAAATCATGCAGATATAGGTCAAGAGCCTCAGTTAATGTTCACATTAAACATCAGGATGGGGAAAAATATGATGCCAGTGACTTGGCATGGTTATTGTTGCCAGACGAGCTGGTTTGAGTTTCTCAGAATCTGCGGATCTCCTGGGATTTTGACACACAGAGGAGAATGGCCAGACTGGTCCAAGCTGACAAAAAGGCTATGGGAACTTAGATAACCAATCTTAACAACCGTGGTGAGCAGGAAAGCATCTCAGAATGCACAACTTTGAGGAAGATGGGCCCCAAAAGCAAAAGAGCACATGAGGTTCCACTCCCATCAGACAGGAACAGGGATCTGAGGCTACAGTGGGCACAGGCTCACCGAAACTGAACAGGTGAAGATTGAAAAAAATGTCTCCAGTGTTTACGATACAGATAGACATAATGGGATTGCATTCCTCCCCTAGTGCATTGTAAGTTGTCACCAAAGAGCAAGATTTCTGATACTGTACAGTGTATGCCTGGATTAAGATGGCACTTATTATAGGAGCCTGAATATTTCTGATTTCATTTCTTTTAAATCTTCAGGTACCACGAAGGCTCCCGGTTTGTAATCCTGTTTAAAACGTCATTTAGAAATGGCTGTAACAGTGTCATGCTTGCTTAACGGTTCTATAGCTCAGACCTGACCAGCAGACACACACATACAATACTCAGCTTTATTGAGCATTGGCTTCTACTCCTACATTATTGTCCTGAAGACCTCGACTGCGGGCCTGAAGTAATCTCATGAGAGATACCCCCATTGTATAAGGCACAAAGCGATTATAAATTATGTCATCAATTATTCATTCATTTATGCAGCAGCTGCTAATTGGGTTGTTAGTTCTAGCAGAGTGTACGTAGAACGAAGACTTGTTTTCTGACTCTGATACGTAAAAGAAATAGCACTGTGTATGCAAGCGGACTGATTTTAGTATCGTCTATGAGAATGATGTACGTTAGTCTGGAACAGCAGCACTTACTTAATACCAAGAACTGACAGGAGGAGAGGGGTTCAGTTCCATCCATCCGATCAAGTATTCAGGATTGATTCATCTTTGTTAATTGTTATTTGTATTTGTTTGATTCCGAGTGAAAAGAGAGATAAAAAAAGATCAAATAATTGTATTCCTTAAAGTTTTCTGTTGAAGATCTTGAGCTGCAACACAAACCTGTTGAATGTTTGTAATGCTTTTGATTAAAGACTCTATTATTTATAATATACATTCATAGAGCACAAATTATCCGCAAAAAATCCCTCTCTTCTCTTTTTCTCTCTCTCTCTACCTTTCTCCACATTTCTCGCTTTCTCTGTCTCTCATCTCCCTCCCTCTCTCTCTGCTCCCTCTCTTGCTTTTTCCACCTTTCTCTCTCCCTCTCTCTCCTCCCTCTCTCCCTTTCTCCACCTTTTGCTCCCTCTCTCATCTCTCTTCTCTCTCCCTTTCTCCACCCTTCTCTCTTCCTTTCTCATCTCTCTCTCTCTTTCTATCTTTCTCTCCCTCATCATCTCACCCTCATCTTCCTCTCTCTTTCCCCGCTCTCATTTTTCTCTTGGTTTCTTTCTCTTTCTCCCTCTTACTCACTCTCCTTCTCTCTCTCTTTCCTTTACCGCTCTTTCTGTCTTCTTCCTTTCTGTCAGAGATTTCTGTCTCATCTTTGCCTTTCTCTCTCTCTCTCTCCCCCGTTCTCTCATCTTCCTCCATCCCTCCCTCCCCTCTTACTCTCTCTCCCTCTCTCTTTCACCTGCTTGCCATCTCTCTCTCACTGGCCTGTCTTTTTCTCTCTCTCCCTCTTGAAGTTAATAAAAAAAAAAAAAGCTTGTCATGTTCCCAAGAAACCACAAAAGTCCTCTGTCCAGACAATTTTTCTCATGTCTGAAAACTTGAAAGCTTAAAGGAACAGCTTTACCTCTGACTGTTACAAAGCACTGACACTGGAGACTCCTTCCAAAAATGTTGAATAAGCATGATTGTCATCTGTTTTATGATTTTAGCACATTCAGTAGAGCAGGACTGAATACACATAAATTGTTGCTGTGATTAACACAGAATACGTCAACAATGAAAAAAAAAAAAATCTTATACATTTGTACAGTTAATTTTAAGCTCTGGCTTCAATAGCTTTTGAAGAAGCAGATGTATACCATGACAAAGGAAGTCTACCAGTGAAGTGTGAAAATGACAAATATGTTGCGGTAAACCCACAAACACATTATTTACACTATGACTATGACGATAACTGCAGGTCTTTTTAAATGACTGAATACGTGCAGTACTTAGTGATGTAGCACTAATCAATCCAGGGTGAAACCAGTCAACTCAGTCACTTGTTAGTGTGTGTTTGGGTGTTTAGGGCCTCGTTTTCTTCATTGGTATGTCCATGCTGAGCTTTTAGCGACAGACTGTGAAGAAGGCCTGGAGGGAATGAGCTGCTGGCATGAATGGCAGAATATCTATAGTTAGTGATGAGTGTGCGAGGCACTGAGGCTCTCCCCATCAATCTCCCAATCCCCAGACAGACTCGCTAATGAACCACCATGTGAGAGGGAAGGGGAAAAATTATCGCCCTCTTCGGCTTAATCAAGCCTCCAGAGTCCATATGAAAGCAGTTTAAAAGCAACTTTTACATCACGCTCATGTCAATCATGACTGCTAGTGGGAGAAACTGAGAAAATAATGGAATTTTATGATTGGAGATAATAGTGAAGAAATGATAACTTTTGAGTTTCTGAAAACCTGTTTTTTCCAAGGGCCTTGGGCTTGGCCTTGGATCCGGATCCAGTCTTGGCCATCCTGACCAGGATAAAGCGGCCACTGAAGATGAATGAATGAATGTTTTTCTCTATGAGAGGAAGAGAGGCCGTGATGTGAAAATAGACATCACCAGAGATTAAGTTTGAAAACACACACACCTTGACATACTAGATAGATAGATAGATAGATAGATAGATAGATAGATAGATAGATAGATAGATAGATAGATAGATAGATAGATAG
>CM075029.1:5660343-5690369 GCA_037576675.1 Pangasius sanitwongsei | reverse complement strand
TATATATATATATATATATATATATAAAAACTTCAAATTGTAATATTTGTAAAGGAGTTATTGCATTTTAATATGTGGTTTATGCTGTCGAGTTTAAATTACTTATTTATTTCAGTTAGACACAAAAACTTGATATTTTTTAAGCCGCTCGTATTATATTAATAGCATTTAAAAAAAAATTAAATAAAAGAAAATAAAGACAGCAAGCCACCCAAATGAATTTTAAGAGTACTTGCCGGCGTGTAAAAGGAGGGCGGGCTGGTCTGTGCAGATGGTAGCTATAAGCCAAGGTGGTGCAAATGGCAGAACTGAAAACTCGATCCTGTGCCATTAGTGTGCATGTCCAGGTTTTGTCCGCGCTTACATTTCTTGTTACTAACATTTCAAAGAGAGATAAGTGACAGATCTGGTATGTCTCAACCTACAATGAGCCGTATACGGTTATAAGTTTAGTATTCACTCTGTACTACTCAGCATGCTTAGTGCATGTGGTCTCCATCACGCAGCTGTGAATTTTGTGTGTGTGTGTGTGTGTGTGTGTGTTTGCAGGTGGGTGACTTGGTGGCTGTAACGAAGATCAACGTGAATGGCCAGTGGGAAGGCGAGTGCAAGGGCAAGAAAGGCCACTTCCCCTTCACACACATACGCCTGCTTGACCAGCAACAGCCTGAGGAAGAAAGCTGAGACACACACCCACACACACACACACACTCTGCTGCAGTTCTCTACACTCAACTCTTTTTTTTTTTTCTTTTTTTTGTGTCCACTCCAAAATTGCTAAATCTAAAAACCAGACCTGGCCACATCAGTACTGGACAATCCCCCCACTGCAAACACACACCGATATCGAGCTTCACTTAACACACAGTCGTTAAACGATAGTGCAGGGTGTGGACACACATCTGCGCTACAGAGCACCAAAACTCACAGGTAGGGACAGATTAGTCATAACAGTGACTGGCGAATGAATTCACATGCAGTAGGAATGTTTGGATGAAGAGATCGACTGCCACAGCCTGCTGCGAGAGAGAGAGAGAGAGAGAGAGAAACAGTCTTTCTCATATTAAAAACAAAGTCTAGATTTGCACAGCCCTCGTCTAGAGCAACGTCCTGTTGTGGTACCAACACTATCAGTCACCCGCTGTACTGAGATATGGAAACTATGATGATGAGGAAAAACATACGTGCCATTACATGATAAATTTATTCCTATTTTAATGACCTACATTTGATTTTTTTTCCCAACACTTTTTGCTATATTAGTATTTTACCCTTTTTTATCATTCCTGACTCGATGCATTTCCACAGGATTCTTTCAGGAATATTTGTTTGCTAATAGGAACAAATTCAAAGGAAAAAAAATGGAATTCCTCAGGAGCTGTCGGGACTTCACATTCCAAGATTTTTTTTGTTTCATTTGCAGGAATGGGAAAACTGATTCTGTTTGAGAGTTTTGGGTGGGAAAAAAGCTTCCTTTCTTTCCTTTTTTTTTCTTCTTTTTTTTTTTTTAACTCTCACGGAAACTGAATGCGCCCACCTGCTCCCACAGAAACTTTGACTGTGTCCATCCATTTCCACAAAAACTGACCACGCCCACCCACTCCCGCAGAAACTTTCTGACCACTTGCATGTCCACACCATTTCATTTCCTTGCATTTCCCCCTTAACCTAAATGCTGTAATGCTTCTAGGCCATAGAATCAGATCTACAGGCAAGCTCTACTAATCTATAACCTTGAGCACACTTTAATAGCAAGTACGTTATATAACATTTCGGGTTTACAATTTCACACATCGCCAGCATTGTCTTTTTTTAAGTGGGTATTTGAGTCACCACTGTGTGCAGTAACATTTATTCTGCCTCATTAGGGACGTTTCTGTGGGATACAGCGGATGTGTGAGGCTAAAGAAAGGCAGTACAGATAGACACAGACAGGTGGAGCATGTGGGGTGTCATTGCTGGCTTGCTCTTGCTCTTTCTGCTGAGTAAGTGACACAAAAAGACGAGCACACAGTCACGAACAGATTAGAACGCGCACTCGTTTCAGCAGCGTTTGTCTGAACACGTCCTTTACCTAGGAGTTTGGTTTGGATTGCTTTATTAGGAACAGTTCATTAAGTGCTCAGGAGTAAAACCTGAAACTATAAGCTATAATTATGGGGCTTCCATTAGTTTAGGATGTTTAAATATTATTATACAAAGTCTTCATGGAGGTCAGTTATGGGGTTAGAAGCATACCATTAAGAATTTAAATACCAAAATCAGAATTCGAATATTGTTTTGAATTTCATACATATCATGCTAAATTGAATTTTGAACTGAAATTGAATTTTGCGGTTTGCAAAAGAGCAAGCTAAAGTCCGAAACGGAATTTCACGCTTAATGGTATAAGGTTTGAAATTCAAAAAGTAGTATGTGTATAATCAGTTTCTAAAAAGCATATAGTCTCTCTATTAATTCACACTATTAGATTTGCTTTAACAATAAAATCCGGGTAACTTACAGGAAAAAGCAGTTGAAAACAGGACCCTTTTCCTTCACACACACACACAGTAGCATTAAGCTGCAGCAGAACTGCAACATTCATATTTAGATTTTTGTATTTAAATTCAAATTTCTAACGGCCTGATTCTAACACCATAGTCGGTATATTTTTTTAGAGAAAGAGGCAATTCGATCACTCTTTATAAACCATTCCCTGAGAAAAAGTAACAACCCTAAATTAAGAAATGATCAATGATTTAAAAAAAAAAGATTAAAAAAAATGTATGTTGTGGAAAGCTGACATTTCCTGGCACATAATGTGTCCTTGTTGTTTTTAAAGCGGTTTTATGAGCTGATGGGTATTATTTGTCTAAATGAATTTCAGTGTTTGCCAGTGCTCTAGTATTCACACGCATGCAGTATTATTTCTATAC
Organism: Pangasius sanitwongsei; assembly: GCA_037576675.1. Classification (NCBI taxonomy): domain Eukaryota; kingdom Metazoa; phylum Chordata; class Actinopteri; order Siluriformes; family Pangasiidae; genus Pangasius; species Pangasius sanitwongsei. Next base: position 5,687,451 of record CM075029.1, on the reverse strand, counting down.
ATTATTGTGTGCTGTTGTCATTCCGGACACTACAGTGGTTTAACACATGCCAGACGGTGCCTCGTGACAGCCTTGCAGCTGCAAGGTTGCATATGTCAAATACGCATGTGAATAATATGTGTCAATGCTGATTTTAACACTGACTCATGGGCTTTCCCTCCATACGCCTTATCACGTTTACTCAAGTGAAGCTCCAGTAAGTCCTGTTCAGTCCTGAGAGGTTACATTAGCATGGCTGTAGATTGTCCCAAAAGGCACCGCGAGTTATTGTAGTTTGTTTTTAATAAATAAGACATGGACTTGGGTAAACGGACTATACTAATTGCTTCCTGTTGTGGCCACTTGACATAGTGATGTAGCTACTGTGCACTTCATGCAAAATCATGAGGGGAAGTGGGTGACGGGGTGTTAAAAGCAGTGCTGAAAATAGGATTGGTTTTGACATGATACTGATATCACAATATATTAACATCATAATATACTTATCGGGATGTTATGAGCATCTTCAGATAGCAGCGCTCCTGTAGCTCTGTAGTTACTCGCGGTAACAAGTAACCGATTAGACGTTTTTGTTGTTTCATTTCCTTGTCTGACATGCTTCCATTTTTGTACATTTTGTAATGTTTTTGTTTTTGTAAATATTTAAAAATCTATGAACTTAGCTTTTTCATAATATGTTTGCAGATTGTCGTGTTGATGCTTTGTTAGACAAGCAGAATTCGGTTGTGATGCATACTGTTAATTGTGAAAAAGAATTATGGTACATGATATTTTCACCCGGTCCTAATAGATACGCAAAGCTTGTTGAGTCACATCAGCTTTTTAAACCACTTATTGCAATTACAATGACCAAGTCTGTTTTTTTTTTTTTTTTTTTTTAAATATTTTGTAGTGTTTTTCCTGAAATGGAAGCGTAATGATGCCTTCCCCTGATTGGCATGAGGTTAATCAGTGATTCACTCTTTATACCACTATTTCCATTATTTTATTTACATGTCCGTTGTCAGAATTACTCTTTAGTGCTTTTACACGGATGTTTTGTGCTTCACTTGTCCTGATGAAAGGGGTAGGTACTGTACTGAGAAATGAATGCTTGAAATGTTAAAAACGGAGAAAAGAAACCCATCTTCACTGACTAGACCACGCTGTTTATGTTTAAAAAGACTTTGAGATGTTCGCCTATACAAATGTGTATTTGTATGCTTTGGACTGAGGGTTGTTTTCATATGTATGTAGTAAAGGTTACAGAGTTTCTAGAGAAACTGGATGTTTTGGACAGAAATCCTTCATCAGCTGCTCTAGCAAAGTGCTTCTGTGTTTTTGCTTTTGTCCAAAATGTCCAGTTTTTCTAGCTTTTACTGCATTACCAATAAATACTTAAGTACACAGCAGTGTGTGTGTGTGTGTGTGTGTGTGTGTATATATATATATATATATATATATATATATATATATATACACACCCATTTTTTTCTGTTTAAATAGCGTAGGAAAGAGGTTCTCCAGCTTCCAGCAAGTCTCGGACTACTCATACGTGTGCTTGATGTGTCATCTTGCACATTTTACTAGATACTAATAATTTGGTTAAAGAACATTAAAGTGTCTTGGAAATGCCACCTTCTGCTGTGATCCATCATATACAGTTTTAATTATGTTTACAGTAAATAGAAAAGCAGTATTTCATCCTTATGCGTACTTTTCTTCCCAAAGTGGTTGATCCTTCAGTGTGATCACGAAGCATTTCATTCATGTAACATTTGTTCACCACATTGACTTGTGGTATTATGCACCTTACCTCCTTAATCAACCCCATCTTTTTATTTTTTTATATTTTATACATAGAAATGCTTTGCTTCCATTTTCTTTGCATGGAAGAGGAGTGGAAATTGTTTATATTGACTTAAGAAAGTGCCAATTGTGTTAAAGCCATCATTTGAAGTCTAGATTTTCATATTATGGGCCATGTAATGTTACTATACTTAGTAAATAAAACGTATTACCAAAGCTGATTTGTTTCGATGTCTTGTCTTTGAATTTGAAATTTGAAAACACGTACAAGGTGCTAGAGATCAGAATTATAGTCATAGTTATTATCTTGTTATACCACAGCACACTGAATTATCAATTGTGATAGGTGAGAAAGTGTTGATTAATTCTCTACAACAGCAGCTCTGATATTAGCGCCGGCTGTCATTTAAATCACAGGTTTATATTAAATGCGCTCGTTCTAATATATGATCATTTCTATAGTAACAGCTCATTCACAGGGACTTGTAGGATGTAGTCTAAGGCTGCTAATAAACAGAATTTAAAAACATGTTTTATGTAACAGTGAAAAACAAAAACATTGATAAGGTTTCTGTAAAAAAAAATTTAAAAAAAAAAAAGGTGGAAGGAGTCTCCAGTGTCAGTGCTTTGTAAGTAAGTCAGTAAGGTTTCCACCATGGGAAAGTCTTCAGGATGGGACACTTTGTGCTTTCTGGTTTCCTGGAAACATGGCAAGCTGATTTTTTTTTTGTCTCATTCATTTCAAGAAAAAGGAGAAAAGAGAGGCTAGTGAGGGAACCACTGTTTATAGCTGCTACAGTGTCAATTGATAACAGGACCTACGTTTTCTCTTTCCACACCTTACATGTAACTATAAACGGATAAAAAGCACAATGTGTCATTTGTTAATAAGTTTAAAATTGCAATTGTGGTCTATGAGTAATGAAACACATTGGAATGTGCTGTTATTGCAAACGAATTACCTTCGGCATAATGGCCATCCTTGTCGTTGATTATTTTCCTGGAACAGCACAACCCCAAATGGTTTATTCCTTACTTATTAATTGATTCACCATTTGAAATTAATTTAACAGGTTTAATTGAAAGCTCAATAACCTAAAAACAAGTATAAATAATGTACACGTGTGAAAACTGCACTTTACAGAACTAGGAAAGTGCTGTTTAACTTACAGAATGTCTTTATATTTTAAAACTGTGTAACTAGCCTTCAGTGAATAAACATGACACATTTGCCAGAGAGGTGTTTCTGGCTGCAAAAAGTTTTAGCACCCCTAAGTTTTGTAAGGATAATTTAAAAGATGATAACTAATTTTATTCTTTAATATATATTTATATATTTTTGTTATTTTTTTCAGTTTCAGGTTGTAGAATAGGAACAGAGCTGTGGCTTTGGGCCACGAACGCGTGTGTGGAAAAGCACTGAGCTCACCGCCTGCTTCCTGCATGGAGTTCCGACGCCATCTTTGGAATCCTACCTACTTACATTTTTTCCCCACCCGTATTCTGTTTAGCCCCTCCTACTCACGGATCGACTCCTTTTGATATATCCCGCATGCTATGATTTGATTGGATGTTAGTTCTTGGAATACGCGCTTTCGAACGCGAGCTCTTAAAGCCAATTGTATAGTAGGGGGCGTGGCTTTGTGGAATACGGGTGCGGAAAAATGACGCGTTAGCTACCGGTAGAGCGGGAAGCACGGCTGCTGTGGTGTTGCTCCGCCAGGAACCACCGACTGACTCAGACAGACTCGCCCACCTTCGAGCCGTTCTTTTCCCCCCTCTTCGCTCTGTCACGAACGCCGAGCACCATGGACCGAGAGCACTTTGTATACCAGGCAAAACTTGCCGAACAAGCAGAGAGATACGACGGTAAGTGTGAGTGCTGTGTTTGCGGCGCGAGGTTTGCACTGCGCGCGCTGCTCATTCCACACTTTCTCCTGTTAGCCTGTTAGCTTTTTCCCAGGCCCTTTCCAAGTCTTTTTTTTTTTTTTTTTTTAATTTATTAAATAACTGGAAGGTCTGTGTGAGTCGGGATGGTGGTGTGAACAATTTAAGCTGCTTTACTGCATATTGTTTATGCAGACAAAATAATTTGGGTCTCTCACTGATAAAGAGACTCTTTTATTAAGCGGTTATGATTAATGGGATGGGAGGAGGAGTAGCGCTAGCGATAGCGCCGCTTAGCCGAGGCCTTATTCTCTCTCTCTCTCTGTCTGTCTGTCTCTCTCTCTCTCTCTCTCTCTCTCTCTCTCTCTCTCTCTCTCTCTCTCTCTGTGTCTGTGTGTGTGTGTTGAAACTCAGCCGTATTCTTTGCAATTAACACACATTTCACCATTGTATACTTTGAAAATATTATCATTTGAAACAGCACCAGTGTTAATGAACGCGTCATTTTGAGCCGCTGAGATTAGATGAACTGCATTTCCAGGCTAACAGCATGCTAGCTAGCACTATATCACCGAGTCACGTTATTAACAAGAAGGCTTAATATTGATTTAAACGCGCACACTTGTCTTTAGAGTGATCTTGGATTTAGTAAAATATACAGTTATACCCAAATTCGTTGACTCGCACTGCACTATAACTTTATATTTTACTTAATTAGCATAAAAGGCGTAATAATATGCAGTAGCGTTAGCTTCTGCCATTAAAGTGAACACGAGTAATGCTAGACCTAGGCAGTTGGCTAATTTTATTTCAAGCTTGTGCTTCTAACTAGTTATATACCAACTCGTATCACTCAGTCAAACTTTAGTAATTCAGTTAGATAAAAAATCACCCTCATTAACAGCTAGCGTTATTTTATTAGCTAAATAAAATAACTTTTATTAGCTATCCATGCTGCGTTCAATATACCTAAACTGAGCGTTTTATTAACCAGCTAATGTGGCATCACGTGTCATTTCTAAGACTTAGTACGAATTTGGTAGAAGAATTAGCTAAATAAATCTGACCATTGCTGTCTGAAGAGATATTTATGTTTAATAGACTGCGGAGAAATGGTTTTCCATGTCACTCAGGATATGTAGCAGTGCAGTGGAGGTTGCTTTATAATCACACATCCTCTGTGCTTTAGCAGTGAACAGCATCAGGGTAGATACTGGCCTAAAACACTGAATTAAAGGAAGAGTCCACCCTTAAACACACTAAATGTGTTTACTTTGGAAGAATTGTGCTGTGCTTAGTAGTTCTGGTCCTAATTTGTTGGCTGGTGCCGTTTTAACGTTGTTCCTGTGAGAAGTTAGAGGTTGTGGCCGTGCTGACGTCACAGGAGGACATTGCTATTGTTTGTGCAGGTCCATTGGCGTTTAATAGGCAAACACAGTTCAGCGATCTCAAATACAAGGAATAACGCTCTGGTTTCACTGGTAGCTCCTAAACACAAGAGAGTAAGCTTCTTTTCTCACTCACTGTTTTATTTATTTTTTTTAACATTGTTTAAAGTTATATTAATGAGAAATCTAACAACGAAGTAGTGGAGGCTTTGGTGCAAATGTTAGGCTCAAAGTTCCAGGATGCAATGCAGCTATAACACTATAGGCTCGGCTACTTCGAGATCTACGAGATGACGAGCAGTGCACAGAGAGCTTAGTAGATGAAACACTAACGCGCCATTGCATTGCTGTCTTCAGGTAGAGATGAACTGAGGGTGAAATCCCACTGGCTCCGCTATGAGCAGGTAGTCAAACGGTAATGTGCATAATGTGAGAAACTGCTAAAATGAAAATAGACTGACATGACGAGGAAAGACATTAACCTAAAATAAAATTCAACTCGTCCAATAAATCATGGGTGCTATTGAAGATCACTTGTTAATTATTAAGATGAGGATGCAAGTTGTTGATGCAAGGGTTGATTTTTTCCTTTAGCTTCCTTTACGAAAAGTTCAGCGACAGGAGGTTGCAGAGAGTTAGATTGGGCCCTGAGAGAGTCTACTAGCATGCTTACATCAGACGCTCGGGTACAACACGATACGGTAACATATCCCTGATTCGGTATTTCCATTGAGTGAGTCGTACCATAACTACGCACCTGGGCTCAATTCCGTTGCTTTTCTTACCCAGGTACCATGCGTGTCTAACCGGGATGTTTGCATGCATGGAGCTAAAAATAGCGCAGATCAGTTAGAACTGTTGCGAGTCAGGTCAGACGCCACCATTTGCAAAAACACTAGTTAGACTCACTTTTCTCCTGGCCAGCATGCCATTTTCAGTGTGTTAGTGTAATGTCTCCAAAGTTTCTTTCTTTTTACATGTCCTTTTTTTCTCCTAGCTTTAGGAAGCAATATCACAGTTTCTCATCTGACGTTAGAAGTGTTTTCAGAAAAGTTTTGTATCACTAATATTTAGCTCAGTTTGGCATTTCTTACTCTACCCATGATCTTCAAGTGAGGCGGAATCCTAAACGTGTGGTTAACTATATATGCTCACTACATTAGTGTATAATGTAACCATGATCACAGTGAAAAGTTGATTCATTGTAGTTATGTTGCATTAGTTTGCACGCCGTGTTCTCCATATCGATCCTTAAAAATATCGGCACCCCAGGCTTTGCTTCGTGCAACGTTACTGCAGTAGTAAACTTTGTATATAACCAACTAATTGATTTAGTATAATAAGTGCTGGATTATTTGAGTAGTTCCTAGTCATCAACTTCTCCTGCTTTCTCAGGTACTCCAGAGTACTGATGGTTCTGGATTCTGATGCGTAACCGTGGAGGGACTTTCTGCTCTAAATTAAAGGCAGATCCAGTGCACAGACTTGAACGTGTTGGTGCGAGTTGGGTCACTTTCAGATATGTAGGGCACTGAAGAGAAAGTGGTGTGATTAGAGGTTGTACAGAGGAGATGCTAAGAGCAGAATGCTGATGAGAATTACATGCTCGTACATGTTTGTATTTTTAAAGGTTTTTTTATTTTTATTTTTTATTACTAAGCACCGATCAGTGTTCGACGTTGATCAAGAATGATTAAGAAGCGACCTTTCTATGAAGTACTTTTTGAAATTTGGTGCAGTCCGGTTATTACGGGTCAGTGTCTGGTGTGACCCGTTCAGCAGGTATCTATACACCAGTACGTAAAAATGAGCCATTCCTGCTGGTTTTGTACAGCCACAAAACATGTTAGTTTCATTACATTAACATCCGCTTTTTTTCCCTTCAGTATCCAGACTGTGATATTGTAGGCATAGAAGTGTTCTTTTCAAGTCTTTGAATGTAAAGTCAGATCATCACACATGGTTATGCTGTGTTTTGTTTTATCACAACTCCCCTCAACCAAAGTCGTCAGTTTTCCGCAGACCAGTTTTGTTCAACTTAAGTCATTGCCCGACAAGCTTTTACTCACTTGAGCTATAAACTTGTTAAATGTTATCGATTTAATAATAATACTTGATTTTTGTAAGTGTCCAGTGTACTTAAATTCTGTGGAGTCCCCGTTTAAGAAGAAATTAAATAAAGCTATTCACGTTTGCTCATACTCATCTGCAGCATTAGTGTGTGTGTGAGATTTTTTATTTATTTATTTATTTATTTTTTTAAACTGGGTTGGTTTTTGAAATAACATTATTTATCAGGGCAAATCAAAACCTGTAGACGTAGGTGCTCTGAGATGGATTGGTGTCTCATCCAGGGTGTTTCTAGGAGAGGCTGCAGATCCACTGCGCTCCTGACCAGGATAAAAATGAATAAATGACGAATTAATGCACTGTCATTGGCCATTGTCTTGGAACATAGCCACTGTGTCGTACACTTCCACTACGGCGATCTTGGAGAACATGAAGTCTTCCTTTTAGAACCAGCCGACAGGAACCCAGGAGGCGGCAGGTACAGCTGGGGTCGAACCAGCCGAGCTCGCAGGGGGAGGAATGCAGCCTCGTGTGAGAGAGAGTTCGGAAGGAGAGAGGGAGGTGGAATTGAAGGGGGGGTGGGGTGGGGTGTTTCTTCTTCTCTTACATAAGCTCAGAACAGAACAGGCTCATCCTGTCCATTCCCTTCCACTTGTCACTCCAGAAGGGGGGGGAATCCCGCTAGGAGAGACTCCCGCTCGACATCTCGTCGTCTTTCCATCTTTTCTTTGTTCCTGTTACTAGGAAGTGCAGTGTCGGCGGTGCTTTGGATGCTGTCGGACGCTCCTGACCTGTGAGAATTCCATTGCAGTGGCGTAATGGTGATGCCCCCCTTTCCTGCCCCTGCCTTCCTGCTATGAAGTTCCACACCATGCAATCTATAGTCAAGAACAAGTCTTACATCAGCCTCGCCTGTCCGACTACCTTACACACACAGCACAGCTTTTCTCCCTGCAGCCGCCATGTGTTCTCTTGTAGTTCACATATTTGAGTTCAAATGTTTGTACGTCCCATCTCCCAGAAGCTTCAGCCAGACCTCCGGGAGCACCATTATTGATATGACTGTTTCTGCTGTACCTTTTATCAAGGAAATCATGATCAGATTTTCCATGATTAGATGTTTTGCATCAATGCGAATGGCATTTGCTCTGGAAACTTTGTGTCGAGTTCAGCTTTGGCAAACTGGTATGAATTTGCATCATCAACCAGTAGCACAGCTGCTTTGGCAGCATTAACCTGTATTGCAGCACAAAGTTTGAAAAAGAAAGAAATGCATGTGATTGATAAGGTAGCTGCCGTTCTCTGAAGCTAAAAAGCAAACAACAATCTTCTCCAGTGTTTCTTCACCGCAATATTGCCAGGCACAGCAGAAATGCTAAGTGATGGCCAAATTGCAAACTCCACCAGAATCGACAGTTTTCGTCACCAATCTTAGAGTCCTAAATTTGGTAACGGCTGTTTTTCAAGAAAGGCTGTGAATTTCACTGCATATTTACTGTGTTTTGTACTCAGGCCATCACAAAATGAAACAATGCATCAGTCTTGGCTCAGAGTTGTACTACGTTATGCTACTCCGCATTCCCATTCCGATGATATCATCCCCCTGCTTTCACTGCTTATTTTCACAAAGTGCATCTGTCTGTCTGACATAGGCGGATCCTCTGGGACACGGGAGTTATGAATCAGCTCCTCGCTGCGTGTTTGGGCTCGCACCTTGCATGCCTACCGCATTAGAAATGGCCAGGAGCTTGTGCATACAGAGCACTGCAGCATGCCCTAGCATTCGCAGAGGGTGTTTCTGTTCTTTTTTTTGCCCCTTTTGTATTCCTACGCATTTAGTCCAGTAAAAACAGGTCCTAGATGAGCATTGTGGAATAATGATGGGGCCTTTTCTGCATTCTGCGCAAAACATGCTGGCAGTCCACCAGCCTCTCCATTAGAGAGAGGAAGCGAGGGAGAAATGACACTGTTAAAGGGCGTCTTCTCGTAATCTCTTAAAACTTTATTAAAGAGCGGACAAGAAACAGTCCAAAGAAAGTACTTTATGCACAAGGATTTCCTGGGCATGGTCTTTGTTAACGTTTTTAGGTGTTTTTTCATCATAGGCACCACTTGCTTGCTGGATATATTTATAATACAAGTAGATTGGCAAGATTTTTTTCCCCTAGGATTTAAATCTGGTTTCACATAGCTTGCGTTTGTGGAAGTTCATTCAGATTTCATGGCCAGTGGTGTTCTTGTTTTTGGGTTTTAAATCGGTTCAACTGCCAACCAAAGCTGTTTTTTCATCAACATGTAACCAGATAGACAAAATACATGATTACATGAAATAATTAGGAGACCTCGGAGACCACTCAATTGGGTCTTTTTTTGTTTTTGTGGAGGTTTTCTTTTGGGGTTAGGAACATTAGTTGAACGCAGCATTCATGTTGCACTACCATCCCAAAATCTGAGCAGTATGTACATCTATGCCGGATGTAGTCAAACTTTTTAACCCCGTGAGGCCGACTTACTGTTGTGAGACGGATGGAGGGGAAGCGGCTTCCAGGGGTGGCAGTCAACATCTGAGAATTTAAACCACCTACGCAGCTGTCAGTCATTTCAGATTCAGATGTTGATTTCATGGTGTATTATTGAGTAAGAACTTGTTCTTGCTTACTCCCATGTTAAAATAAGGCTCTCCTGCACAAAACGCAAGAGTTGGCAGGTCTACAGTCATTTAAATATATATGTGTATATTTATTTAATATATATAGGCATTTCCCATCTCAGCCCCTCATCCGCACCAACCCTGCAATTTTTAAACACAGTTTAAAGACTTCTGAGCTATGATCTCCTTATTTTTCTGGCCACTGAAGGTGTTGTTTGTGCAGGGTGCTTGGACCCCTTAGATTGCATGTTGCAGCTATGTTTATTGTTAGTAATTTTCTTTGTCTTTGTTTTTGACTGTGGTAGTGATGGAGTGATTTGAGATCTGTGACGTCAGTATCACAAAAGCCAAAATGGCAATAATGATTAACAGAAGGTTTGATTTTCTGCTCTGATTTATTAATGAATTTTATGGAGAATAACACCACATTATGGCCGCATTTCATGTTTCTTTGAACAAAATTTAGTCATTCACTTTCAGCTAGCTGAGTCACATAGCAGCGACTTCAGAAACACCATGACATCTTACAGAAGGCAGCCCGATCTTAAATACTATGATGGTGAATTTAGTCATGCTTTTGGCCAGAGTACATGCAGTCCCTTCCCAGTCCGCCAACACTGTGTTTAAACTAATAGCTTTTGTTGTATAGTGCTGACACTTGCTGAATGGCCTGCAGGCTTGAACGCTCTTTAACCTGTCGTCCCTGTTCTTAGGCAGAATAGACGATCAGCCCTTCGTAATGGCCAAGAACTCCCCCTCCTCATCTTGAGGGTTACCCAGCAACAAGCTCAGTGGGAAAGGTTAAAGGTCACCGTGTTTAGAAATAGCCACAGCTTGTAACCCTTCTAATATGGGAGTAACCAGATCTAGGCTTCAGATTTATGGCAAAAAAACAAATTTATATGTTTATTAAAAGCAAAGACTTGTTTTAAACTTTCACTGCTACAGTTCCATGTGCTGTTACAAGCCAGATTTTAATACACTGATTTTTATTTTTATTTGTTTATTTTGTGTGAGATTACAAGGAGCAAGCATTAATCCTGTCATGCACAATGGGATTTTTTAAAACTCAACCATATTTGCATCAATGTCTGTGATTTTAAAATCTCTTCTTCCACGCTTTACAGTTTGCCTCTATAACACACAAACACACAAACATACATACACATACATACAAGGTGGTTGACTCAGAGGTTCAGGGTTTTTGTTTTTTTATTTTTTAATTACTGTCCCAGTGTTGGCTAGCTTTGATGTGATGTAGACGAGTATATTTTTCCACTGTAATTCAATTTTCCTCTCGTCACTGGCGAAGGACGTGTGTTTATCAGGTGTAATATAATGAAATAATGACTGATGTGCTTCATAGACCCTGTCCACATGTATACGGATATCTTTTATTCACCTTTTGTCCAAAAGAAAACAGCGTTTTGGGTCAAAAAAAGAAGCTTTATGAAAACGCCCTCAAATTTGGAGAATTTTCAAAACGCCATTTTCATGTAGAGGAGTAAAAACTATAGCCGGGTCCAAAAGTGATGACCAAAAACACTATCGGTCACTGTCTTTAATCAACCAAACATGCATTTCTTAATCAGCTTTCTGCTCTTCTTCCTCTGTTTTTTTGTCGTTGAAGTTTGCACTGTAAGCTCGCAGGTGATGTGGCTTGTGTGTGTTTGTGATGCAGAAATGGTGGAGTCTATGAAGAGCGTTGCAGGGAAGGACGTGGAACTGACGGTGGAGGAAAGGAACCTGCTGTCCGTGGCCTATAAGAATGTAATTGGTGCACGGAGAGCTTCATGGAGAATAATCAGCAGCATCGAGCAGAAGGAGGAGAGCAAAGGTGGAGAAGACAAACTCAAAATGATCCGTGAATACAGGCAAACGGTGAGAGCGCGTCACTGGATCAGAGGCTTTAAAACTGAGCATTGCACATTCACTCGCTGTGTTTAACTGTTCAAAGCTGAGGCTTTTTTTTTTTTTTTATGTTCTTCATTATGTTTTTCCAAACATTTAATCTTAAAGCGTGCGATCTTGATTCAGTTTATTATGTTGCCGTGTTGGAATTACAATGTCATGGTGTACAGTCTGGTGGTAATCACATGCATCACATGTAAGTGTTTTTCAAAATTCTGACTTGTAGGTTTCATAAACATCTGTAGTGACATACAGACATCAATGAAAAAGCATGAAATGATTTTCACCACCAGCTCTACCTTAATTAACTGTTATGGTGCTTTCACACTTGCCAGTTTTTTCCACAAGTGTACTTTTTCCCCCCAGTGCTTTACGTGCAATCGTATGGGAAGCAGCTGCAAGGTGGACAGAATGTTGCTGCTTTTAAAAAGATCTGGCTGTGATTTTTTTAAATTAATTAATTAGTGAATGTATGTATGTATGTATGTCACAGTGGAGCGTCCAAAGTTGAAAAAAGTGAGGACAGGTTGTTTTGTGTCCTAGCCAATCAGGTAGCAAGTTGGGGAAACAAACATGGAGGACATGTGTGCTGCTGAAAATTTTGTCATGTTCTTGAGCGAATATAAGGAATTTTATGACGTGCTGACTCTAAAATATTTTATTGCCAATATTCCAGCATTTGCCATAAAACTGAAAATAACAACCTGGCTATTTTGTGGGACTGTTACATGATGTGACGTTCCACTTTAACTGTGACTGCGTACAATCACACAAGCATCTCATATTCTCTTTATCATCTGTCTCAAAAGCTACAGCAGTTTCAATCTATTTACTCTTTACTACTCAAAAATAAATGTAATGTAGATAGCAAGCTAGGCTAGTTAGCTAGCCAGCACCAATATGACTGGTGATGTTGCTATGGTTACAGTCTGCATGTTGTGTGAGCTGAGTTACCCTCCCCTGCCCCCTTCCTCCTGTTCCCATTTCACCTTTTTTCTCCATATTAGCACCAAAGCAACTCCAGCTGGTGCTTTTTTTGTGTGTGGAAAAAGTGTGAAAGCACCCTTGGGTTATTGACTCTCTTATTTTTCTTTTACGGTCATAGAAACCAGATGTTCCACGCAATTCTTGCACAGGACAGATATTCCACTGTGTTGTTTTCAACCTGCATGACCTTTCCATGATGATAACATTAGCCTAATCTGTTAGGAAGAAAATGGTCTAGGCTGGCGTATATCCTTTCTTTAATTCTAAGCACCTGTGTATTTTAAATGGTCGAGTAATACTGTGACTGATTTATCGTACACCCCTGATGTTGGCTTCTTATCTACTCTTGATACAAAACACTTGTTGTGTTTTTTTTTTTTTTTTTTTTTTTTTTATAGGTTGAGAAAGAGCTGAAATCAATCTGTAACGACATTCTGGATGTACTGGACAAACACCTCATTCCTGCAGCCAACACGGGCGAGTCAAAGGTTTTCTATTACAAAATGTATGTTCACATTCACACGACAAAACGGTTTATTTTATTTCAACCAGTACTGTCAGTTAACACAGGACCTGGCAGTATGATGAAGTAATCTCGATAGTGTGATTAATCAGTAAAGTGTATTGTTTTATTTACCTTTTATTACAGTGTTTATTACTCCAGTGTTTTGGTGTCTACGTGTGTAAGGCGGAAACACTTGAATTTTCTCTTGTAATAAATAAAACTATAGTATCTATGTATCTATAATGTTTGACACTGTTAGCACAGTTTTCGCTAGTTTGATCGTTTAAGCCTTCCACAGTCTGTTGTCTATTGAATTTTTTTTTTTTGCACGTTACAACTTGCCAGAAGCGGTGAACATTTTTAAATATAGCATACTGAACATCCAGTGCAGTAATTACCTAGGGGTTACAGCTCATTATGTATGTAAACGCTGTGACCCTGTGCTCTGCTCATGATGAAAACACTGTCCTGGTTTGGTCATTTTGAACACGGTCCAGAAAGTTCTGCAAGTTGTAAATGTTAATCTTTCTTTACAGTGACTGCTGAAGAAAGTAATTGGTCACAATTAGCTCCATAGAATAATACCAGCAGTCACAATTTATTATTTTAAGCACTCATATTTCTCACACTCTGAAACAAAGTTAAGCTTCGAGGGGTGTGTGTGTGTGTGTGTGTGTACAGGAAGGGCGACTACCACAGGTACTTGGCAGAGTTTGCTACAGGCAACGACAGGAAGGAAGCAGCCGAGAACAGCTTGGTAGCGTACAAAGCAGCCAGCGACATTGCCATGATCGAACTGCCGCCGACACACCCCATCCGTCTGGGGCTGGCACTCAACTTCTCCGTCTTCTACTACGAGATCCTCAATTCTCCAGACCGTGCCTGCAGGTCAGCTCCAGACATAACTTCTGGGTTTGATCTGAATTATCAACTTCTTTTCAAGTCGACTTGTGCCACTTATGGGTTCTATGATGTCTTCTGTGCATGATATTTCAGTTGAGGGCAAAATACATGCACTACCCATACACTCCATTGAGAAGGTGGTTCAGTAGAAGAACAAATACGCAAAGCAAGTAACAGATTAGGAATGCACCGATTCAATACTGGGAATTATGATCATGCCCGAGGGCATTTTCATGCTTGTGTCTATTAGCCAAATCAGTGTGGAATTGATGCTTTTATCCGTTTGCAGCTTGATCTTCACAATGCACATGATTAAACGAACCAAAAAGCAAAGAAAATGTTGGCTGAGGGGCGTACAGGGCTGAAAATGTGTTTGTAAAACTCATTCATTGATTGGTCAGAAATAAGACAACGGAAAAAGGTGAACAAACCTTTACCAAATGTGCATAGAAACCACTCGGACACGGAGAACACAGAGCTGCAGCTAAATAAATGAGTAGATAATTATACAAACAACTGGCTTTTGGAAGAAATTGTGTATTGCATCCAATGTTTTTCTCAGTTTGTTTGTTTGCCCAAGTATTCAGAGCACACAGTGTTTCTGCAGTGCTACAGCTCTGCCCTTTGGCTCAGTTTGCACCTTGCAGCACAGTTTAGCAGCTTGCACCTACAAAAATGCTGCAACCCAAAAACACTTCACTTCCTGCAGTCGGGTTGATTCAGGGTCGATTCATTGCGCTCACTTTCACTCACTGCAACCGAAGGTGTGAAAGCGCCTTCATAGGATTGGATCGGATTTGTCGTGTTTCTGATCTGATCCATTCATGTTATATATCGCATGCTTGAACACGCGTCCTCAATCAGTAATTATTTACCTACAAAGTGCACCTTTACAGTCATTTTACCTGAATAAATGACCAGTGAGCGTTTCATATATCCTGTACCTCTAAAGCTCTGTTACTTTGAAATGAAAGCTAGAGTTAGAAGGGCTGCTGGGTTATTTATGGTTCAAAGTCAAACACGCGTGAGTCAGACTCGCGGCGAGTCAAGCACGTCAACCCATGAGGCATTTCAATTCAGCGCCACCATGATTTAAATGGAGTGTTGAATGTAATCACAAGGAGCAGCTGCTGTTCTGTGTGTATAAAATAAGCTGGTCGTATTAAAGTTAATTAGACAACAGAAAATGCAGATAACGTGCCCACACCTTTACCTTCATGAAGAAATCCTGATTCTATGTATATATAAGCTGGAAATGCCTCCAGCCTGTCTGCGCTGTTACATATGCATTTGCATGTTGGAACATATTTTTTGATGCACTAACACACATCTGTTACTGATGTTAACTTCCAATGAATTCCCTCACTTTTTTTAAAAAAAGAATGTGGCAGAGAACGCTTTCACCACACGGGACATGAAAACGCTTCATACATCCCAGTTAACAATTTAGCTCAGATTTTTCTTCTGGTGTGAACATCTGTATTGAATGAATCCCATTTACAATTCCAGTACAACCCTTCTAGACTCCAGTTTAACTCGATCAGTCCTCTGTGGTGTGTTTAATTGTTAATTCCTCATATGCATATATTAATGACCAGCACACATAAAAGCAGCTCGGGTGATTACAAGTCTTCTTTCTGATCACGCCGCATTTCATTCATCAACCACCTCCAGATGAGCATGATAGAAAGCTGTGTTAGAAAAGCTGCTGTTTACTGTGTGAGGCGTGAAAAACATCAAACCAGCCCTTCATGTCTTTGTGAATCATCAGCTGTGCGTCTGATAGGACAGGTCTACAGCGGCTCGCTAATTCATCAGTGTCTGACGCTCTGTTATGCGTTATTTACGGTCTGATCCGTATCTGGAAAACTGTTCTTTTACCATGATTTACAATATGGTGTACTTTTTAAGAATACCCTGTTTAACTAAACGTGTCTCTGCGATATGTTAACGGCCAGGCATCACGACATTGAGTTAGTATAAGTGCAAGTTCAATCTTAACATGTTTCCTTCCATTTGTGCTTCTAGCTTTTCACCTTCTAATAATGTTATTCCTATTACTGAAGATTGGAGCCAGCGTTAGTATTTTGCGACAGAGTCAATATGTTTGAGTGTAAGATAAAGTAAGATAAATTGGTCATTTGTTTGATCCGAAGGCGCTGATGAATTTTCTGTAACAGCAGCTCTGATAGTGACGTTATCGTTTCTATAGTAAAAACAAATTCACATGGATGTGTATAGTGGACGCTCCACATAAATAGCTTAAAAAACTGTAGTTAGGAAACATTTATTTGGTATTTTAGGTGAATGCAGTGTCAGCACTTTGTAAAATTCAGAGGTAAAACTGTTCTTTTAAAGTATAGTGGCATGGAAGAGCCAGCCCTATGCTGATTATTTTATATAACAGCACAAGTGTTTTATTCTTCTACTACAACAATTTGTCAGGGATTGCAGTTATTAAAGGAACGGCACGTTGTATTTTTTTATCCATTTATAGTTCAGTGTTGTGGAACAGGTTAGTTCCTGTTATCATTGTGTGTTATTCCTTATATAATCTAAGTTGTTGTGCAGTTTTTGCAATTTAAGAATGAAAAGAACACTATCAGAATCCTGTAGTCTGCCAGAGGACAGTGTACTGGTTTGGACCAGTAAAAATGAAAGTCCTCCACCTTGATTGACGGTTCTTTAAATAAATCAGTAAATAAATAAATAAGATTTAGAGCAGTCCAGCCTTTGAGATTTTATGTGGCATTTAATAATTGTTTAAATATTACTTGAATATTAATAATAATATTCGAATATTTAAATATTATTGGAACAAGTGTTATTTTAAAAGTGCCTTATTAAAATATTACTCATTTAAAATAATAATTATTGAAGCTGTAAATGCAAGCACGTCTCCCTCAGGCCTGACCTTTGACCCAGTTTTTCTCCTTGAATAGGTTGGCGAAGGCGGCGTTTGATGATGCGATAGCAGAACTGGACACACTCAGTGAGGAGAGCTATAAGGACTCGACACTTATCATGCAGTTGCTACGTGACAACCTGACACTATGGACTTCAGACATGCAGGGAGACGGTAAGAGAGCGAGCAGGACCGCTGAGCTCGAGAGCAGCCTGAGGCTCCGTAAACTGTTTACACGAGTCGACCGCTGGGCTCCGATTGGACGCGCAGTTCAGTGGACACTTCCTGTTGTGTCCCTAACTTCTCATTCATTACAGCTGATTCTTTTTTCTCTTCCTTACTTGTCCCTTTCATGTCCCTAATTTCTAACCATTTTGTTTTGTTTTCTTTTCCATTTTCTTTTCCTTTTTTTCCTCATTTCATTTCTCTTACTTTTTTATTTTCTTATGACCCTTTTGATTTATTACAGCTGATTTTTCCCTGTTCTTTCCTTTTCCCTGCCATGTCTTGATTTCTAACCAGTTTAAACTTTAATTCTATCCCTTTTCTTTTCCTTACATTTTCTTTCTCTCTTTTTGTTTTTCTTTTTTTCTTGGTTGTTTCTTTCCTTTTTTCTGTTCTTTTTCTTGCTCTTCTCTTTTTGCCATTTTTTTTTTTTTTGCCCATTCTCTTTCCATTTTTCTGGGTATGTTGCATTCTTGTTTCTCTCTCTCTAACATATTCTTCTCAGTTCTCTAACCTCTCACTCTCTCCTCCGTGTCACTGGCATAGATTCGTAAGGATCTCCACCCCCCTCATTTCCCACTAGAGCTCCTCTTTGTAAGTTATCTCTCTTCTGTGCTTTTTCCTCACCTTTTTTTTCTCACCCCTGCTGCTCCTCTGCTTCTCACTAACTACACTGCATCCTGCTGTGTGTCCAAGTGAAGATCTCTTTATTGTCCTCAGAGCTTTGTCACAAGGGCAGTGTGCTCCTCCCGTTCACATTAGATTAGTCTACAGTCGAAATTTTTGCACTCGTGTGAAGTCTTGCCCCAGCTAGCCCGTATGACATCACTGATTGCTATTGCTGTCCCTTTTGTTTCTGGGCCTTTGTGTCGCTCCTTGCTAATTCCTCACCACACATCGGCGCGAGGCAGTTGGCCGCACAGTCGCCTTGGTTACGTCGCCGAGCAGCAAGCGGCCGAGAAATCCTAGTGGGGTTCCCGTGCCTGTAAATGAAGTTCCAGTTCAACCGACACGGCCTTGCATAGTTCATGAATTTTTACATTTTTTTTTGTTCACATTCAATACCGCACCTTGTGTCTAAGTAAGCTTTATAGACACTTTAAAAACACACTCAGTCTGTTGCTTTGGAACACTCCATTATATGGTGTGTGTGTGTGTGTGCATGGTATAGGACAATTGTACCGTAGTACATCACTGTTTTATAGCACTTTTCCACAGGACAATTCGGTACAGCAGCAAATTATTGATCCCACATTTTCTTCTTATTACCATTGCCAGGTGACCCTGAGTACCCTTGGCAGAGTACCAAGAGTACCAGGCAGGGATATGTGGATTGAGCTAGAAATAGAGCCAATATGAGGGAAAAAAACACATTAGTAAGCAGCTTTAGGAGGAAAATATCACAACTTTATCCGAAACTTTATTTTCCCACAGTAAGGTTTTACTGTTGTTAATATTTACCTCACGTTTTCAGGTTGGAAGCCTTCCATTTATGTCCACAGGACACACAGACACAATAGTGAATAATTCAATACATTGCTTCATATGTCATATTCTGAAGTCACATTAGAGATGCATATTGCTGAACAAGCAGGACTCGGGAGGCAAGTTGTTGCCTGAGAGCTAAAATTCTCTCACGTGCACAAAAATGAGTTACAGCAGTTAGTTATCACCCAGTACTGTACCCCAAAGCGCTCCCTTATTGAGACAGAAATGGCACCCAATATGCAGCAAGTAAACGCGAGGGAGATGCTTGTGCTGTGTTCATGTAGCACGAAAAGGCACGAGTTAATAAGATTGTGTATTACGTGTTTAACACTAATATTTTATCTTATTACTTCAACATTGCTGGAAAAAAAAAATAGATGATTAATTTGTGGGAATCACAAAATGAATTCATTGTCGCCTTTCACGGCAGTTGATCGTACAGTTAAACTCTCAATAAAACGTATAGTGTCATAGTATAGCATTCAGTGTTATAGAAAAGAGCAGGTTACCACATTGTAGCACTGGCAAGTTTCAATAACTCCTACAACTCTAGGCAGCAAGGCATCCTTATTTGTCTAGTCACCACACAACCTCCAGAGACCTCCTCCTGTTTCTATGAGTATTGTTATGTGATGGGAAACAGACACAAGTACTTGAAGAGTTAGGGAGTATTCTGGATTTGGATTAGTAACAATCCCTTGCCGTACTACACTGTCCAGTGGAAAAGTGCTTTTCGATATGGAAGAGTCTGTAATAAGCTGAGACATACACTCACCATCCACTTTTTTAGGAACACCTGCTCATTCATGCAGTTCTCTAATCAGCCAATCATGTGGCAGCAGCACAATCCAAAAAAGTCATGCAGATACGGTTCAAGAGCTTCAGTTAATGTTCACATCAAACATTAGAATGGGGGGAAAACATTCTGTGTAAACTCTAGAGCTTGTTGTGTGTGAAAATCCCAGGAGATCAGCGTTTTCTGAAATACTCAAAGCAGTCCATCTGATAAACGTCCATGCTATGATCAGAGTCACAGAGATCGCACTTTCTTCATTCTGATGTGTGATGTGAAAATGACCCGGCACTCCTGACTTGCATCTGCATGATTGGCTGATTTAGATAACTGCATGACTGTGTAGGTGTTCCTAATAAAGTGGACGGTGAGTATATTTTCACGTATTATCTTTATGAATATAATGCTTGTATTAAAATTTTAAGGTGTGTGTCTATACCAGAATTGGTTTTTGTTGAATCTCCTCTGAGAGCTGATCTGTTCTTATCTCAGGTGAAGAACTGAATAAAGAAGCACTGCAGGATGTGGAAGACGAGAACCAGTGAGACGTCACCACATGGGACACTCTTTCCTCTACTCTCTCTCTCTCTCTCTCTCTTTCTCCCTGTCTGTCTGTTTCTGTCTCTCTCTCGCATCCTAAGTCTCTGGTCCCGCCCCTCTCAGGTCTCCATGGTGTCACCGAAAGAGCTCCGAAGTCACCCTGTCTCCTCCAGCACTCACTCTTTCTCTCCTGTATGTCGGTTTAGCGCTCTGCTCTTTTGGGTTACACCCTGGGCATTTTTAAATGCCCTCCCCCTCCCTCCCGCCCTTGAACTTGCCACTATCAGATCCACACATGAATTGACCTCCTGAGTGAATAGGCATTGTGGAGAACTTCCCCTGCTGGTTTATTTGTATTAAACCCGCTGAGTGTTGTCTGCGTATGGGCTTGTTTTATGTCTCACTTTGCTTTTAATTCAGTGCGCGGTAGCGGTACGGCGTCGTTTGCCTCTGTTCCGTGATTGGCAGAGTTATTGCTTCTGTAATCACACACATTGCTGACTGTGTCATGGCAGCTGGGATGCTAAATCTCAGCTGTCTGTTCTGGGAGATGCAGCACCCTACAAAGGGCATTTTTTTTTCTTCCTATTCCTCTGCTTGGTTTTTAAAGGGAATGCCTATTAAATTTTTTAGGTGCCCATTTTAAAACAGGCTCTCAGAGCCATTGTGTTTTGCTGCCAGTCTATTCCTATTGCTTTGCACACACTGGCCTCTATGCAGAACGTCGCTCCAGCACTGTATGTGAACATGCACTCCTGTCTAACCATTCAGGGGGAAAAAAAAGACCCCAGGGAAACTCCTCAGCTTTTATTTTATTATTATTATTTTTGTCCAACGTGGTTCAGATGCAGATTTCTCTGCCTCAGCTTCGCTCCTCCCTCGTGCTCCCATTTTCTCTCTTGCTCTCTAGAACTTTCTCTTTTTCTCCTCACCCATTCAGTATGTGTAACTTGAACCTGATTTGTACTACTGGATATTCTGATCGGAGCCAACATGCACCATCTGTATTCTTACTGAAACACAGCATGGGATTAACTTTAACCTTCAAATAAAGCCAAACCTAAGTTAAAAAAACAACATTTCTAACGTGTTTTTACGTGTGTGTAGTGTGAATGTGTGTGTAAAATGTTGGAGGATAAACAGTTCATCAGAGTCTAGACAGTACCTTAGAATCAGAATTAAAAATGTCAGTGATTTTTGCTGAAAAGACAGACGAGAGACTGGACGTCCTTTTGTAGTGCAGAAATGAATAAAGCTGCAGTTTCTGTCGTAACAGCAGAGCTGTATAAAGGGTGATTTCAGGTAATATGGGACGCTTTATACGTAGATGCTGCAGCAACCTTACAATAAGTCTTAATATTATTAATGTCAGGCCTTTTCCTCACTTTCAACTTAAAGTGAAATGTGATATGATCTTCCTCCAAGGCATCGTCTATAATGTGGGAAAGTGGGATGATCAGTTCTTGTATAAATTAATTCTTTTTTTTTTTTTATACTTTGGTACTAAATTAAACTATCAAGCATATAACAGATATTTTATGGCAATAAAGTAAGCCACATAAAATGCTAATATCAACAAATATAAATATCACTTCCTTTTCATCTTATTTGTATCATTTCTAGCATTTTAAACAACAAAAATTTAAATCATTGGGTGTAGTTATGGGAGAAGTACTCAAGTTTATTACTGTTTATTAACAAAATTGTAATCATCAGAGATGCCTGTAATAAAGGCTGACCCATGTGGCTTTTGTGGGATAAACAAATTTTTTTACCTATTCTAATGATTAAAAAGTATGATACGTTATATATTTATAAGCACACAAACAAATGCAGTCCCACTGCATAAAACACGTTCAGGTAACATGAGACTGTCATAAAACACTTCACAGAAACGAGAGTTGTAAAATTTGTCAGTGGTAGGGGTTATCACAATACCAGATTTTGACTTCGATACCAATACCACTTATCACGATGTTTGATGCAGTATGATACTATGGCAAAAGCAATGCTTTACCAGGTATCAAGTCTGGATAAAATAATTGAAAAAGATTTGTTCTTTATAGAGATGGAGAATATAAGAGAATTTTGTTCATAGTTTTAATGTTAAATAATAATGATGGAATAAGATTATATGTTTCATTTCATTATTTCAAGATAAAACTCTTCATTTTCCGCACTTTGGTCACGCCATATTCATGACAACTTATTATATAGTTTTAGTTCCGTTAACAGCTTTGTGTTTTGGATGTAAAAGGACATTTATCAGTGAACTTGCCCTTTTTACTAAACAGTTTGCCCTTAAATAGAAGCCCCGCCCCTCTGATCGGGTCAGGACAAAATAAAAGTAGAGCTTTAGGGATTGGTTGGTTGTCTTCATATATCCCTGATGGTTAGTTCTCTCACATGAAACATGTCAGCTGTGGCTGGAAATTTGTAGTGTATTTTTAAGGGTGCCCTGGACTGAGCTAGGTTTCATTGTCACATGTCAGATCTGTATCAGATTTCAGCACCACAAATGGGGGGAAAAAAGCACACATCAGAATTGAAACTTGATTATCGCTGTTCACATTGTCATGAAAAAGTCAGATCTGTGTCTCACATGAGGAAAATGACTGATTTGAGGCACTCTTGCCTGAAGTGTGAGCCCAGCCTCATAGCTGGAGCATCCAGTGTCTGGTGTTATGAGCGAGTGAACAGCAGAGGGAGCTAGTGAGCTGCACATAGTCAGCACTGCTTAGGTTCTCTCACTGAATGGTGTGTATTTCAAGACCATAAAGATAATTTAGTGTGTTTAATCTTGGAGAGAAATATACAAGTGCTTCTAATCTTATTGCACATTGGTTTGTTTATTGCACTCAACAACATACAAAGGTTTCTAATAGTTACTTTATTTGAGTCTACATGATACAGTTCCCTTTCTTTTGTGGTGTCATGATTTTCATGAGTGAAATTTATGAAACCGTTCTTTGAATCCTTCATTAAAGCCGGTGACAATGAGGAATTTCTCAGATGAGCATAAAAAATGAACACAAGGTTGGGAAAAATAACTTCTAAATACTAGTGTGCTTGAAATAAACTGAATGGTACAGTCCTCATGTGAGGGTAAAAGTGACAATACAGTGGAGAATGTTCAGTAACATGAGTGACATCATATATATTAGGGATTTTTTTTTTTTTTTAAGTACAATCCATAATCAAGAAACAAGACAAATAATTTGTAAATAAATATATACATCAACTAAGACATCTAATTCTTACGGAAAACATTCTGACAAATAAGGGGATAATCAATAATCTGACTAACTGACAACTCATAGCCTACTGTAAGATATTTGGAAGGACGCAGTCCATCAAACACAGGTTTAAAAAACATGCCCTAAACATAAGTCACACTATATCAATATACTTTATACTGTTTTCTTCAGTCTTTATAAATATTAAAAACATCACAAATCTAGGTTCTGACATCTGCTCTTTATAAAACTATGTCAATTTTTTTTAGTAAACATTCAGCCACAATAAAGAAGACTTTTTAGACTTTTAATGCTAATAATGCTGTACACACTTATATATATTTCAAGATCTCAGTAATATAAGCATTGATCGTACCTAAACATACACAACCAGGATAACAAAACCCGTACAAACTTTTATCAAACATCGTGACGCTCACTGCAAAAACTTAAATAGTAACAGTGCTATTCTAGAAATGCTAAAAATCCAAAGAGTTCACGTCATGTTTCCTAAAAATCTGTTTCAAAGCTGTGAAGAAAAAAAACAATGAGCCTCTTTGTGTGCAGGAAATGCTACTAGTAAATCTCTGTAGGTCTAGTTACTCTAATAAAATCCGAAACACACAGGGACGTCCTTGTCCACAGTTCTGAAGTATTGCTACAGTCAGTGCAAAACAGTTACTTTACGAACACAAGATTACATACAGTATACAAACACAACTCAAACTATTTGTAACGTTAGAGGTGAGAAATTGGAGCTGAACGAGCTGTTCCTACCTGACAGGTGCATGCATGATTCAACACGCAGAGTTATTACTGGGAGAGAAAAAAATCACAGCACACAAAAGGTGAACTTCTGCAAAAGACCTGAAACCACTTCTCTTCATTTATACAGTAAACACCTGTATTCGGTTGCACCAGCTGAAGTAAGAGCGATCGGAGCCAAGTCTGAATGTCAATGTCAGCACCTTTCAGTTTACTAACTAGGTGAGAAAATAAAAAATGAACAGTTTTACCAAGCTGGGATTTCATTTTGGTTTGTTTGGTACATTTGTACATTTGGCTAAATTTTTCTTCCATTACGTGGGATTCCCTGTTTGCCAATGACCTATAGTGGCTGACTGTCAAGAACAACATACTGGGCAAGAGCTGGGTATTTTCACTCACCTAGCCTTGTCTGTAGACATTTTTCTTGCCTAGCTAGTGTTCGCTGCTAGTAATGAACTCCTCGTACTCCTTGAGTTTTATGTTGAAGATGATTAATCAGGTTACTTGTATTGTAAGAAGATCCTCTAAGTCCTCCTCTTGATATTTTTGCAGAGCGCAGTTTGCAGTTTGCTTTGATTGTCATCATTACTCTGTGAAAAACCTCCAGATCGCCGCCATCGCTGTTTATCAGTGAGAGAACACGCACTAGGACAACATGGTACGAGATGTTGGTATCGGAGCACGTAAATGAACACGGCATCAAACCGATATAGACAGATATTAACCACTTACCTGTTTCTTCGCCCATCTTGATTGTGGATGTAGTGTGTCCTGTTAACGTCGAATCATGTTTCTGATTGGCTGGTTATGGTGAAATACATCACAATGCGTTTTATCTATGATAGTTTTACGCACTATTAGGTATGATATACCCAGTGTCTGTTTTGCAAAATTCTGAACCGTGCTAGTTTTTTTTTTTTTACGATCAAACTTGCGTTCAGCTGGTGCAACTGGCTCCTCATCATGTTTTCAGGTCTCATACCACTGGTTTCATATCTGTGGTTAAAGTTGTGTCCTACAACGTTGTGAGTTCAAATCTCAGATCCCTCGACTGCTCAGTTGTGCTTGGATCAGATTCGGATAATTGTATGCCACTTTGGATAAAGCATCTTCTGAATGAATAAAAGTGAATATAAATGTGTTGTGATTCTGAGGCAATTGTTCATCCAGGCTGATTTGTTTCATAATGACATGTTCCTAAACACGCAGCCACAATGAAGAAGATGGACGTTTTAGGAGCAATACTACAACTTTGAACTCAGAACGATATATGATCACCTTTACTGCTGTTTTATCAGGAGTAGGCAGCGGTGCTTTTATGGATGAAGTGGAGCTCTCTTTGAAATGATTCAGTGTGTGAACTGAAAAACAAAGCTGTACATGTACAGTGTAACTGCATTAGGCGTCTGGACAGAGGCGGCTTCAGAATCTTTCATTCTGAGCTATTAGTCCATCTGTCCCTCTTTAGTTTCCTCCACTGTCTCTGCTTGGCCTGAGATTCAGCTCAGGTTAACACCACGTCCAGTGTGAATGAATCAAACTCAAAACGAGAACTAAACTGGTTTGACTGGTGGACTTGTGGATGTAAGTCAGGATGGATAGGATTTTTTTTAAAGCTGCCCGAAGAGGATGGAGCAGAGGAGGAAGATTGAGTAAAGCAGCATGAGGCCCAAACCCAAACGCCGGTCCAGCTTCCAGCCGTTCAGGTGAACACTCAGCACCTGGAGGCATGAGAAAGCACACAACAAAACACTTGAATTAAAAATTATTTTCAAAATAATCAAAAAGGATATTTTAATATATTTGAATTACATGCTTTTTTTTGGAGGTTCTGTGGACATTTGGATAGTCCTTAGTCAATAAATACAACAAAATACATAACTGAAAGACCTAAAAAAAAGTACTTTTAGTTAGATTTAAGTTAAGGTTAGAGTTATGTGTAGCATTATTTTGCCCAATACCATTTAATTCATCAATACAGAACTCAGTGAAAAGACATTAATTACAGTAAAACTAGGGTGTATGTGTTACTCACAGTGAGGAAGACGGATGCTAGTAGCAGGATAACTGAGTACACCAGACCTTTATTGTTGATGAACACCTGGCAATACATTGAAATATACAGTGAAAGAAAAATACATGGTACAAGCCTACATGGGTTTCTTCATCTTAAGAACTTCCTGGCTGTGGATTTTTCCCCTTCATAAGAGCAGTAGCATATAGTCAATGCTATGAATAGCTTTTGGATAAATATAATAAATAAAACACAGTATTAATGAATTACCAACACTCTGATTAAATAAAGACAGTACCAACATTAAGCCTCACTTATCAAGCTGGATACGGACGGATTTATACATAAATTGTTCATACGAGCATTTATACAAGAAATTTGGTATTCGTTAAAATCCCGTAATTTTGGGAAAAAACATTCATTTCCTACTTGTGCTCCTCAGTGTGTGTAAATTTACTCATAAGAAGACCTCGACTTGTTCGACTTCAAATCATATCATTTGCTTGGATTACTGCAATATTATATATGGAATATATTGTCAAGTTTAAATAGCTTATTTTTATTATATTTGCAGCATTTAGCCCTTATCCTGAGTGATTTATTGAAGTGATTTTGTGTCTCTATCAAAAACACATCCTCATGCTAGTTCGCTAGGACAAGGAAATCAAGCCAACACAAACCCATAAATTAAGACAAATATCAGGCAAATAGTCATTCAATTATAACAGGACAAATGCCGCCGTATAAACAGTGGACAAGCCAGTCTGTCTGTGCGTAACTGTAAGCCATAAACAAACGCTTCAGCTGACGGAAGATTAAGGTAACACTCATGACGTAAAAGCTGTTAAAAGACCGGTATGAATTTTTCAGAGGGTGAAAGCGGGGTTGTAAATTGGTTCTGTTTGCCATGGCATCTTCTTTTGATGCTGGGCAGCACTTCCCGCATGAGACACTTGAAGTGAAGTGACTTGTGGCCAAGTATGGTGACTCATACTCAGAATTTGTGCTCTGCATTTAACCCATCCAAGTGCACACACACAGTAGTGAACA
>CM075029.1:5620335-5660243 GCA_037576675.1 Pangasius sanitwongsei | reverse complement strand
GGACAAGTTTGTTGCTGCTGTTGACCAATGAAATACCCAATACTAGTTTTTGGAGAACACCCTTAGAACAGAAACATATGCACTGAAATATCATTTTAATCAAATTTCCATGATATCAGTGTTTAGATGTGCATTTCTTAAAACATGCAGTGAACAGTACTGTCCCCTACTTAAAAATCAAGTATGCATACTTAAAAATCAAGTATGCATACTAGTATTTTAAGTATGCATACTTGATTTTTAAGTATGCATACTTGATTTTTAAGTATGCATCTCATTTTTTTTAAGTATTGATAATTATTTTGTGTTCAACTTTTTTAAATATGCATATTATCTAGCATACTTATTATTTAGTATTTTTACATATTTTCAGTGCTTTGTACTGTCCCCTATGTTGTTGCTAGCCATGAAAGAAGGAAAGCTAGACCATATTCCAAATCTTAATTTAACCCCAGAGACTTGCATATTTTCATGCAAACTTATTTTTAAGTCTTTTTGGGTTAAGGGGATATGCATATGCACACTGCAAGAGCAACACAGGAATAACAGCTCTTTTTTAAAATTAAATATACAGTGTCCAGAATATACTTGTAACATGATTAGTTATATCCTTCCACCTAGAATTGGATCTGTAGCTGTTTAACCACCTCACAAGTATATCCAAGCTCTTAAAAAAGTGAAAGAGTGCTCACCGATGATCCATGTTCGACCACCAGCGTTCTGAGCACCCATGGGAAGCCCAAACCAAGCAAGATGTCAAATATATTACTGCCTATTGAGTTAGACACCGCCATGTCTCCCATACCTGACACACACACACACACACACACACACACACATAAAGGAAGAAATACTCTATTACTTTCTATTTCTATTCATCCGTGAGCCTGTCATGCTTCCTTGATTTTATACTATATTTACGCAGGAGCCTGTATTATATAATACTCAGATTCTGCTCCTTTTGGTCTTAGCTGAACTTTTTTGATCTGTTTAGACAAGCTACAAGATTATTATGGTAGGTTTAGGTAGCAAAAAACGAGAGAAAAAAAGGCTTTTTGGCCCAAAAATTGTACTTAAGGTTCATCCATATGCAGACACTCACTGACCTTACTGATATGAACAAACTGCGACTATTAAAGTCTCATTGTCTTCTTTGCATAATAAAAGAGCTGATTGTCGAGTGTAGTAGAGTGCCTATTACTGGTCACACTATTATCATTTTAGAGTCACAATCACTGTGCTGTAACTGATTACACCATGGCGGGGAGACCCACAGTGTGCAGAATAAACTGGAACAAATAGAAGTTCTGCCTCTCCATCTCACATGAATATAAAGACATGTAACGACAATAAATAATTACTGTTGTATATACTGTTCTGTAATCATAATCATCGCTCAGTGGATCAGTGCGGTTAAAGGCATTTAATTTATTCCATTAACTAAACAATAATGACTAATGAAACTAAAGATGCTTAAGGGAATAAGTATCTGTAACGCTACGTCTACTTCTAGAACGAGAAGAATACAAGAATTAGTCATAGTTATCATGTACCTTGGCGAGCTACGATCAGGCTAGCCATGCAATCCGGCACACTTGTGCCCGCTGCCAAGAACGTGATGCCCATGATATAATCCGGGATGTCCAGGGTGTAGCTGATAATGGTGACCTGAAGAGACAAATATTGACAACAGTATTTGATATCATTAAGGTTTAATGAATTTCTGTGTGAAAAATGCTATAAATCATAAACTATAACTAATTCAAGATGGCTTGTCAGCATGCCTTGCATCTACTTTTATATTCGTATTGATATGACAGAGGTAGCAACATCTAGGGTTTAGCATTTATGATTTTTGGTCCAGTAAATAAATTTCAGGCAGAATTCACTGAAGGGGAAAGGACCTGTGGATTTTGCCTCTGTCTTGAGAGCCAATAGAAACCAAGAAGGCAGGACTGTGATCTCTTTGGTCAGTAAAAAATAAATAAATGGAGAAGCCGCTTATTATTAATTAGCAGTCACAACAAACTTTTGCCTCATTGTTTTCTTACTGTTGCTATCCAAAATGAGCCATCTTGTCTACCAACATTCTGTTTCTCTCTCTGCCTGCCTGCAACATTGGCACCTTTGATATTTTGACGATACCACAGCCATCTGCGCCCTCTTACCATCCACACCATCAGGTAGGAGAAGATGGCGATCCAGAGCGTGGAGGTGATGAAGGTGACCATGAACCAGCGATGCCAGCGGGGCAGAATGCAGTTGGGCACTGTGTAGTACAGCAGCACACCCAGTGGCCATGATACTGCCCACTTAACACGGGCTGCACAACCATCTGGCGAACACACAGTCATGATGTGTAAATGATTATACATTTACTACTTCAGCTACAAAGATACAAAATAAGACTTGTATCTATTAGATCCATAATGACTAGCAGGAGGTTTGGGATAACCTGGCAGATGGAGAGGTCTGAAGATTTCGTCCCTGTCCTCCTCTTCCTCTGGCTGAGGGTTGTCTGCTTTCACAGCTCCATCTATGTCTATCCTCTCTCCATCCTGAAGGGGTCTCTCCACACTCCCTCCGTTCTCAATCCCTCCCGAGCCAAATGTCTTCACTGGGCTTCCCCTCTGCCCTGATTCTCTTATCAGCCTCTGTCTCTGAAAAACAGAGTCAACAGTTTCTATAACTTTTTAACATCAGTAATAGGGTGATTCAGTGATATTGTATTATTTTCATTATTTTCCATGCCATACTACACATGTATGTATATTATATATATTTATATTCAAATATTTTTCCAACATTAATGTTAAGGACTAGGGACTGGAAACATACATTTTTAAAAAATCCTTATAGAAATTTTCAGCCCTTTTTTAAACCGGAAAGATCATAGAAAAGTCTTAATAAAATGACTGTGTGAAAGGTATTGCTCTTTATACCAGAGAATTGAATTCTCAATTCTGATTGGTCAGACGTTTGTTTTGTTTATTTTTCTATAACAGCAACTCTGACAGTAATGTCGGCTGCAAATCAAATTAGGAGTTATATTAATGCACTCATTAATGTTTCTGTAGTAATAATGCATTCACAGGGACTTACATGCTGCATGTAATTTAAGCCTAATAATAAATAAATTTAAGAAAAACATATAATCTTTGATATGGTGAAGATTTCTGTGGGATGTTTATTTAACATTTATGAAAGGACTATCCGATTTCAGAGCTTTGTAACAGTCAGTGAACAATGTCTGTATTAAACATAAAGATGAGATCCTTTGTACATTTAAAAATATATTTTGCAGAGGTTTTACTATAAATTAAATAAAAGAAATGAACACTGCTAATACACAGATAATAAATATGGAATATATTTTAAAACAGATTTATTAAGAGGATTGCTATTTAGTCCCCAGTACTTTATAAAAACAATGCATATCAATCAATGCAACACCATTTTTAATGATTTTCATCTGGTGTGATTTGGAGGGTGGTGGGGAGGAGGGGGGTCCCTGTATAGACAATATATACATATTTCAGACAGCAACCTAAAACTATGAAAACTTCTATGTTTTCCACCAGTATCACTTTTATTTATTTTAAACAGCTGTGAAAAAGTGTTTCTTATTGTTTCTTCCAGTTGGAAACTAGTAGAAACATCCCAGAATGTTCTCCTGCTGGCTGTGCCATGCTATGTAAACACGTCAATCTGAAAATGGCCTGTAGATATCAGTGATATCTGAATGCTGAGTGTGTGATGGTATGTAGTGTATACTGATGGTGTGTAGTGTATCTCACTTCGCTGATGAGTACGCGTCCAGCCATGCTGAGACGAGTGCGAGGTGAGAAATGGGGCGTGATCATGATGCGTAGCCCCGCCTCTGGAAAAGAGAGCTGGTGAGGCCTGAGGATCAGCAGCTCATCCACCATCACTACTGGAGAGTCCTGCTGTGCTGCTCCAGGCTGACCTGAGGACAGTACTGAGATGAATTAACCTACACTGATCTGAGACCCGTACCAAGATATATTATTCTACACTGACCTGAGAATAGTACTGAGACATATTAGCCTACACTGGCCTGAGAACAGTACTGAGATATATTATTCTACACT
The DNA here is from genome assembly GCA_037576675.1 of Pangasius sanitwongsei. NCBI lineage: Eukaryota > Metazoa > Chordata > Actinopteri > Siluriformes > Pangasiidae > Pangasius > Pangasius sanitwongsei. The sequence goes on along the minus strand of CM075029.1, from coordinate 5,656,131 downwards.
GACCTGAGAACAGTAATGAGACATAATAATAATAATAATAATAATAATAATAATAATAATAATAATGACAACAACTTTATTTATATAGCACCTTTCATACATAAAATGCAGCTCAAAGTGGTTCACAATGGAAAAGATGGATAAAATAATAATAAAACAATAACATTACTGAGATATATTAATCCACACTGACCTGAGAACAGTACCGAGATATATTATTCTACACTAATCTAAGAACAGTACTAAGATATATTAATCTACACCGGCCTGAGAACAGTATTTAGATACAGTATATTACTCTGCACTGACCTAAGAACAGTCCAGTACCATCACAGTTGTACTGTTCTAAAACCGGAGTATGTATGACCTTTACCTGGAGCCAAGAAATTTTCGTACTTTAAATTTGTAGTTTGTATAAGTTTGTGTTTTAAAATACACTGACAAATGTCAGGCTACCAGGGATCCACACACTGTCCTCCCCAAACACACAGAGATCATCACAGATAATGACGACTGTTACCAAAAACACTGAACAAGTGCCGACAGCACCAAACACATACACAGACACAAAACATATGAACAGACTGATGCAACAGCATAAACACACACTGACTCGCACTAAATTAGGAAAAGAAGAGATGCAGCAGCAGCAGCAGCGTGGCGCCCCTGTCCAGAACAGCACAAACTCCCCAGTAAAAAAAAGTGAGCTAATCAAAATACTATTTCAAAATATTTTTGTAAACTCTTTTAAAGAACAGAAAAACTAAATAGTCAAGAATACCATTTTACTGGACAAGTTCACATTTTGTAAACTATTATTTCAGAGATTGATTGCTTCTTATTATTCTGTGTAACAAAAGGATTTAAAGCCTGCTACAAATGGATTTCATAAATTAAACTTTCTCCTTTTCTTGTCTCCCAACAGTACTGAAAAAGGCAGGAGGCTGCGTTTAACTCCTTATCATCAATAAGAATGGAGGTGTAAAAAATGATTAGACCTTTTCTCAGAAGCACCATGGAGGTATTGCAGTTGGCTCCATCGTCCACAGTGTCGTCGATTCGAGGGGTTTCTCCTCGCAAGCAGCACCGGCCTGGACCACCGCAATGGCGCTCCACGAAGCTCGCCATCTGACTGTTAAACCTGCACATGGGAAAGCAACATGAGCACGCACACAGCAACAAGCTGTGTTCTCTTTCTAAGGAAAAATTATCTAAAAAAATCTACTAGTACAACATGCTTTCAATACTGTAACTATTCAATGTATACAAAAATTACAAAATTCTAGTACAGATGAGTGCAAATGTTTGCATCCCCATGGCATCCTGGCTGTTGAAAATGTAAATGTACCTCAATTATCTTAAAAAAATACAATTCCTGGAACCTAAAAGTAAAATGTGGATGTTATAAGATAACAAAAAGTTTTAAAAGAACCAAAACCAAGGAGTCAGAAAGACCCTCTTGGGTTTAGAAGTTATTAGAGAGTAATTATTTTACATTTAGAAATGAAGATACAAACCATTAAACTGATATTTTGTTTTTTAATTTCTTATGACGCTATTTGTGTATCATAGTAACAAAGAGGGAACTCATTATCTTAATTCACATTGATTTAATAAAGGATTTCATGTGAGAAAACATGTGCCTGCTTGTTAAAAAAAATCTACACTCTTATTTACCAGCAGGGTCTACACAGGATTGTGTCTTTCACATGATCAGCATAGCATGTGCTGTCCAGTTTTGCACGTTTGCCTTAATGAATATGTAATTTGGGTTGTTTCTACCTAAAAGTGCAAAATGCAGGGCCTTATCTGAGCAAATAGATTCTTTCCGTACCTATAATTTACTGCCTTAAAGTCGCCTTAAGAACGACAATCATGTCACAAATTAAGACATACAGAGGGCATGTATTGAATTTGCAGTAAGCTGATTCCACCGGCTGAAGACAAAATACATATTATACTAATTTAGTAAGAAGTTTATCTAAATTATGCCTTAGTAAAAATTATCACAGCATAACACACTAATGTCTACAGTCTTTTATTCATTTACTTATATGATATATTGAACAGGTTTTTCGACTCGTCTCACTGCTTTGGTTGGTGTTATACTGAGTTTTTGTTTTATTCTTTTGGGAGTTTCTTTGTTATACAAACTCGCAGGAGCAACTGGAAACATTTATCACACGCCAAAATCTCATTTACATACTGTTTCCTCCCCCGATGTTGCACATGATATAATTCTTCTAATTCTACTTTTTTTTTTTAATTACCTGTTACACACCCACTATTTGACTGAAATTTTTCCCATTTCATATGCATTCATCATTGGGGTCTTATACAGCTGCTGACTTCTCAAATCTGATTGGTCAGAAGGTGTTGATTAATTTTCAGTAGTTCCGGCTGCAAGGTAAATCACAAGTTTATATCAATGTGCTCTCTCGAATGCGTTATTGTTTCTATAGTAACACCTTACACAGGGATTTGTAATGTGGATGCTGCATATAAACAGATAAAAAATTGTGTGTAATTGTTGATGAGGTGAAGTTTTTTTGTGGGGAGGCGTATCACACCGTAACTCTACGCCCTGTCGTGTTTTATTCCTTACTTAGTAAATCAGGGTCTAAATGTCTTGGTATAAATTTGTTTTCTTCATTGTGTCCTAAAGGTATGCAGACCTTTGCACTCAACTCCACATGACTGCATTCACTCACTTCATGATGAGAATGTAAACTCCGTACATGGAGATCAGGAGCATGGACTCCCACCTGGAAGAGTGTACACAAGACAGATAAATAGAGCTCAGTGCCAAATACATGCTCCATTTGGAATTTGTTCATTTGGACCAAAGCGTGATAAATGCTGTGTGAAATATCCACAGCGATGACTGCACTTGCTGTTTTAAAGGAGGAAATAATGTTCGCTGATTGGTCGTTCTTCCCTTTTAATAAGCTTCTGATTGTGACTGATTTCATTGCAAAGGCTGTTCTGTATAAGCAAAGCGCAGAGGTAATAAGCCTGTTTGATGCATTCATTCATATGTAAAAGTAACGAAGGGCTGTAATTAGACTCACCACACAACCCTCTCATCATAGATGACCTAGAGGAGCAGTTCAGGAAATGAATAAAAGCAGCGAATTAATGACAGCAAGCATCAGTTATTGGACAATATATCAAATCAGAATTTCATCAGTTTATTCAGTAGTTTATTCATGGGTTAACTGGCTTTATCTGTGTTCAGCTTAAACGCAGGAACATTTATCTCTCTCCCTCTCTCTCTCACACACATACGCACACACATAAACACACACACAAACACACACTCACCAAGATCAAAGCCAGAACTGAGAGGATGTAGTAGAGTGAGTCTCGGAACAGAGACCACCAGGTAAGAGCCACCGTCTGTGAGTGAGAGACCGAGATCCACATTACTGATCACACACAATAACGCTGACTCACAGTCACTCATGTTTCAGACAGAGGACAGCTGATACATACTAATGCAGATGTGGGTTAGCACAAAGAGAGAAAAAACAGACGTGAACAGACATGGTTAGCACAAAGAGAGAAAAAACAGATTTTTTTTTTTACCACAAAACTCTAGTGCATGTTGCTGGCTTCATGCTAACAACATAAATAATAAAATACAGTGATATTTAACTGCAATCTACAGAAAAACTTGAAACTATAAGCTGATTTTAAGAGGATTTTAAGCGTACTTTACACAATTTGCAGTCCGCTCCACGTGTTATACTGCACATAATACTGCAATAACCATTTTTAGGCCGCGTACACATTTGTTGGCACTGATACTGAAATAATTTACATAGTATAAAGCAATCAGGTGCATCATGGAACATTTTATTTAGCTCTGTTTATGTTGGCTGTTCCTGTTTCTTGCTAGCAATGAACTTCTTATGCTTAGTTTTATGTTATGCCATTTAAACTGTCAAAACTTTAATAGAGAGAGTCTAAACACACTATGTTAAACACACTCAGCGAGCACGGTCATTAACAATGACCGTAAGGTCCCATGAGTGAAGCGTAGACCCTGTGAGCGAGGGGAAAGGAAGCGTCCGTGCCTCAGTGTTCAGTGCTCGCAGAAGTGAACTGCTGTCTCTTGTGTGCCAATTTCTCTGCACACTTCAATGCTCCGTGCTCACGAATACCTTTGTGCGCACACAATTCATGGCATCTTGCACTCATTTCTAATGACCACAAACCCTGACGCTGTTATGCACCCTCAGGTCAGCCACCCTCACACTCTCGAATAAAGATGCTGTTTAAACAACATAAATTTTGTAGGAAGATGCTGTAGTTCCTCTTCTTGATATTTTCGCAGAGCACAGGTTGCTGTCTGCTTTGCTTTGATTGCTATCAATAATCATGAAATATGTCCAGTCATAGTAGTTTAGTGTCATCTATTGATTAGTGTGACAACGTACACTAGCCTTACATCACGCAGTATCATATGGTATTGGAGCATTTTTTTGTGAATATGAGTACAAGCATCAGACTGATACCCAATACTTAGTATCAGTATTGATGCATCCCCAATAATAAGTATACAGACTTCGAGCAAAAACTACTTTTTAGAATTTTATTACTGACATGAAAGGCAAACATCACTTATATGCCCAAAATTCTCAATATATCAACAAAAGATAATACTTCATGTTCTGTGTCCTTCCTGTATTCTCTATATAATTTGGTCTGATTTCTGTTTTATCTGAAAAAGTAGTTTTAGATGTCTCCTGTATCACCATAGCAAGAGATCAAAAATCATAAATGCTATGGCTAAAACACTGACATCCGCTCCTCTGCCAATGGCCGCAAAACTTTGACTAAACTTCGCAGCATCGAGCAGGTATTAAAGCAGAACCAGGAGCCTCATTATTCATGTTTACATTCTTTATGAAATGAAAACGAGCACTAAGCTTGAAAAAAGCTCAAAGCTGTCAGAACCCACAGACTAACAACTAATGCAGAACGCTGGTCCCATTATCAGTAGACAGAGCAGTCACAACTCAGTGGGTGCTGGGAAAATTCAAATTAGAGACTACAAAACAGTAAAGGCTACAGAAGCAGTCTCTAGCATTAAAATGTATGTATAAATAAATTTATCTATTGCAGCCTAGAAATTTCCACACTTTCTCTTTTTTTAAAACTCTTTTTTATACCTCCTGATTCTTTTTTTATTATATTCTGAGATAAACTGCTGGAACAGTGATTCTGTCTAAATCATCCAACTTATTCTGTGTGACAGATTGCAGTATGCAGTATTTATGAAAAGCTGAACACTGGGTTAAATTATGTACAACTTTTGAAGTGTCAATCAAGATTTTCTCCAAAAATGGCAGCAGGCTTATGTAAGAATCATTAACACCTCAGAACAAAAGAACAAAGAATCTATTTTCACTGGTTGAAAGCTTAGTTCTTTCATTTTATAGTTTAGTAACTTTTAGTGTAACTTTTAGTATAGTTTTTTTTTTTTGTTCTTCAGACTGCAAGACGTCAGTTGCTTCAAGGACTGTATTATTTAAAAAAAAAAAGGTCATTTTTAAAATCTGTTATAAAGGACTATAAATTTAACAAGATAAAATTTCGTTTGTCTAAACCAGTGGCCTACGTTGAATACTCAATTTTGATTGGTCAGAAGGTGTTGATTAATTTTGTGTAAAATAAGCAGCTCTGATAGTAGTTCTGGCTGCAAGAAAAATCACAGGTTTATATTAATGCTGTAATACATTATAATTTCTGACAGGGTCTTGTATGGCGGACACTCCACACAAATGGATTAAAAACGTGATATTGTTGCTATGGTGATGTTTTCTGTGAGCACTTAGCATTTGTGGAGCAGTCTCCAGTGTCACGCTCAGAGATAAAGCTGTAAGTTCAAGTTTTCCCACACAGGAAAGTCTTCAGGACAAAGGATTTTTTTGTTTTGTTTCGCACAACATTCAATGTAACTATAAAAGGATAAAACATACTACATGTTGCTCTTTAATACTGGGACTTGGAAATTGCTGGGTATAAGAGAAGTAAAACTTTAAGACATGCTGTTATAATAAAATAATCAACTTCAGGGCAGTAACAGTAACTCAGCTTTGCTTTTGGTTATTCCTATAACAGCACACCCTGTCATGTGGAGACAAAAAAATACATATTTAGAAGTTTAGGAACATGTCCACCCACTTCTCCTGTTTCCTATATCCATGTGTCTGTGTTAATTAAACAGATGGAACAGACACTTACCTGACCAGCGAAGATGCCACACACTCCGATGATGACAAGGATGTTGAAGACAGCTGACCCGACAATCGTTCCCACTCCCACATCCCCCTTAGTGATGAATACTCCTGTCAATCAAACAGAGGCTATGTTTAGCTTTAAGGGATTTCTGCATTCAGAAACAGACATGATGATTTGAAATGGTTTCATGCAGTACCCAGACCTGTCAGAATTATTATATCATCACTTAATTAATTAATCGAATTATTCGAGATTCCACAATCACCAAAGCAGAATGTGTCAACAAAGCTGAGGTTAATTCTCAATAAGTTCATCAATATAGTAAACATTCACATGAAAATTCATAACATATTTGTTCATGTTTCTATGAATTATTATTTATAACTATAGTTTGTGTGGTAACAGTAATATTTAGTTAGTGATACAAGTTGTAACTTAACATTATGGCTAAAAACAGGTCTTATGGTACCAACAAACAACACTGTGCATGCCTGGGGTTTTTAAAGTGCCTGTCAACAAAAAGCATTAATTATGAAATAAATCTGAACACAGATACACATTTTCTGGTTCTAATTCCTCTACGTGGCCTACTTCCCAGACTGGTTAAGACCCTTTCAACTAAAGGTTTTTTTTGGTTAATACTCACTTAATAATCTTTGTGTTACAGAACTGTGATCAATCACACTACATAACTGAAATGACACAGAGGTGACCTCTGAACTGACCAATCAGAGAGGTGAAGAGCTCAGGGGCAGAGCTTCCAGCAGCCATGAACGTAGCCCCAGCTACATCCTCACTGAGGTGCAGGTTCTGAAGCAGACAAAGAGAAACACTACATATGATTATGCAGTTAGACGTCCTAAAATGCATCCTAAACACACCACAGGGATAAAAATGTAGGTCAAGTAACAGACTCAGTGTGAAAAGCATCTGGATACCCCAAAATGAGGTACATATCTCATGGGATTATGATGCAGTTCAATCTCATTTCTTTGCCTAAGCTCCTTTTAACGCAGTCGCTCCCCACAAAAGCAGCATTATCTGAGGTCGAAAAAGCCCCACTGGCGAGAAAAAGTACTCCAATCGGAAGGGAAATGCACTTTGCAGATGCTCCTCATTAGCAGGACCTTTAACTGGATTTGGTGACACGTTGCGTTAACATCCCAAATGAGGGACAGGGAACAAATTGAGCTGTCATCACTTTGTGTGGCCGCTCATGTGGCGCCCATCCGTTGTGACTTCTCACCTCTGAGATCTTCTCCAGGGAGGGAACGAAGTAGTCATCACAGACGATAGCGAGAGCGTAGAACATGTAAATGGCCTGGAAGAGTGAGAGAGAGAGAGAGAGAGAGAGGGAGAAAGAGAGAGAGAGAGAATCTAAACTGTTGTTCTATTTATTGTGCTAGGTACTTGACCTTATGTTCAAAATGACTTAAAATTGGATTTAAACCTGAAATTGATATATGTACACAAACTGAAAAGTGTGCTCATCTCATGTTTCCCTGATGGAGGACTTTTAGTCAGTGCTAGGATGCCATGAGTGAATAACTGAATGATTAAATTAATGAATGACTCAATGATTATAAAAATGAAAGAAAAACAAAGGATTTAAAGTAACCAAAAGACTTTAAAATGGCCATGTGTCAGAATAAGGCCCTTGCAAAAACTATGTTAAAGCTGAAATGCAAAAGAGTTACCAGTTAAAAATGAAAAACAAATTGAGTCAGTGGAGTAAAGTCTGTAATAGTATTTTACAGTCAGAACTGTCAGGTCCAAGTTGGCAGAAATTTCTGAATGCATGTCATATATCATCACCAATATATCATGCATTAATCACAGTCCAATTTATGTGTAGATTAGTCATGATTCATCCACAAAGGTGAGGAGGGAAAATGTTAATTATATTTCTTAAAAATACAAATTTCTACCAAAGTACACTTCAAATCCACAGACTTGCCTCTTATTGTGTTAATAGTAAGGAACAAAATGTTTGTACTGAATATTAAATAACAAAAGAATGAATGACTGAATATGTATGGCTGCCTGGGAAAGCCCTTCACATGGTGAAAGTTTCTACTATATACTGTATAGTTCTAAAAAATATACACTTCCCTGAACTGAAATATGTTCCTCTCTTGCATGCATCTCAACCACGAGTTAGCATTTTAAGTCAAAATTTTAAGATTACATTCCAATTGCAGTGCAGGAGCACTGGAGACATTTTGACATCTCGTATCAGAATACAAACTGAACTGATGAGAGTTATGTCCATTTCATACAGCACATTACTATCCAACAACTTGATCAAAGTGTGATGTTCACTGTGTGAGGAAATCACACTTAGTTACCAAGGTTTTAGACAATTAGAACTGTAAAATGTTATTCATGCACAACAATGTTAAACACACTGGCAAGCTCTAATTCTCTTTTAAACCTTCCACTGTCGTTGTGATTGTTGTCATGATCTTCAGATCAAATCAAAAACTCTGACCTTACATTCATCTAGAAAATTCAGAAGACTGCTATGCAAAACAGACCTGCAGTAGGTTCGACGGCTATGTGAGAGGTTTTTAAAATTCAAACATTAACTGTAACAGGAAAACCAGTAAGTGTTAGTAATCAATCTCATCTAGAATAGTATATAAGTATGCAATTTGAGACACAACACTAGTTCGTTTAGTCAGTTGCACAGTACCACATGGTGCTACACTGCCCCTACTATTTAGCTTGGTATTGCACCATGCAGATGTGTAATGTTAATTTCTGAGGATGTGCAAAAGCAATGCTTCAAATGACCACAGGATATGCACGGCAGCCATCTTGTATGCATGTACACGTAGTTAAAAGTAAGTATATTTCAGCCTTTAAACTGGCTCCTTACCAAATATGATTAGCAGGAAGAAAGCGTAGGCAAGTTGGAAAAGTAAATAAAATCATTTCTCATTGTTTTGCTGAAATATATTTATAGTTTCTTAAAGTAGAGGTATCAACATAGAATTCGGTCACAGCAACATCTGATGGGTTTTCCCAGACTGCCACAGATAAGAGCAAGAAACCATTGCTGTATGCACACTGTTCAAGATCTTGCCATGTCCTGTATATAGAGAGTGAATTTACCAACATCAATTACACTCTTCTGCCCACTATGAAGAGTGTCTTGATAAATAATTCACTTAGAATTATTTATCCTTTTTTACTTCTCTGGGTGGAGCCGATGAACTTCTTTGTGTGCTAATGATTTTAAGATGATTTGTGATTAGAAAGCAGGTTACTGGTGGCAGAATTTCATTTTTGTGGGTGTGTCTATGTGTGTGGGCCTTTTTATGGATAATGCATAGGAACCTTTAGAAAACAATCAAATATCCACATTTAGGGACATAAGTATAAGGGAAAATAGGTTTATTATCTAGTTCAGCGGTTGTAAACTGGCAGTTCACAGTCCACATATGGAACCAGCAAAGGATTTCAGCATATCAAACTGAGTACAAGCCGATAAATATATACAAAGCCTATAGTTCTGTGCATTTTGTACATATGAACCAGCTCAGCTTCTCTATCAGATAGTTCAATGCTATTTATCCAATTAAAAGCATTTATGTAAATGATTTAGCTGAAGGCAGCTCATCAGATCAGAGACTAGCTACAGGGTTAGAGACATTACGTCAGAAAGGGCAGAGATTTCTTTTTTTATTTCATACACCGTCTCTGGTCTAATCAGCGGAAAAAGTCAAAAACAAAAACAGAATGTTTAAAGTAGTACAAAGTAGTGTGCAGCCATGTTAGTTGCTTATCCAAGCGTTTGTAAGCAAGGAACTAAACCTTTGCAAATTTCAGTTGAATACCTCTGAGCTAGTGATTTCCGGATAACAACAGGGAGACCCCAGGTGCTTTTAGTCTCACTGCTGGCTGTTTACTTTTTTTTTTTTTTTCCCTTAGTGTATGCATTGAAAATCATAGAGGGTCTGGGTTTTTTTTATTTTTGGCAAGTATTGAAGAGAAATGTGTTGTGTGATTAACTCACACATAGCACATGTAGCAGCACAGCCCCCCTCTTCCTCTGTTCCTTAGTAAAGATGTCTTCAGGGAACTCATGGATGGCTGAGAGAGGGAGAGAGAGAGAGAGAGACAGACAGACAGAAAAAGACAGAGACAGAGAGAGAGGAAGAATTACCCTTTGCACATATTTTTGCAGTTAATCTTAGCCAAAACAGCACTTTAAATGGATGGATGATGTACTAAGCATGACGTGTTGTTAAACAAGACACACAGATGACTAAATTTCTGTCTAATACAACATATTTCCATATTTTCTCCATATTTTCTAGTGTGGCACAAATTTGTGACTCATCAGTATTTTCAATTGTTTTATGAATATCTCACAATATCAGGACAAACCTGAATTAATTGTTAGTTCACTGAACTAAACTGCATGAACAGAAATTCAATTCAATTATCTCTGGCTCAGGTGCTCTTAGTCATGTGTATACCTGTGCGTGTGCATGTGTGTGTGTGTTGTCTCTTGTGTGTAAGCACAGCAGGAGCCTTAAGCACTCCATGTGTGCAGGTTAGAACAGCAGTCAGGCAGAGGAGAAAATGAACTTTAACGACTGAAGAGAGCCCTGTCTATTTTTAGCAGCAGAGCATCACCACGCCACCGGAGGCTCACACACATACGTAACAAGGCTGCATGGCCGCACCACCGCCGCATCCCTTACACACACGTAAGAATCCAGTCTTCTGCCGCAAGTGTGAGGTGATATTATTCGCCGATCCTGAATTCTGACATACACAGGGCAGATGGGGTGTTTTCTGTAGTAGTGCCGCCAGTGTGATCTGCGTACACATGTTGAATAAACATTCAGAGTTCTAAATGAAAATCCTCGGTGATTTTCTCAAGCATGATATGAAGCAGCACAGAGTTGGTGTATGACACGCTTCGGGCACAGATTTTGTAAAGAGGTAAATCTCTAGATCCCTCAGCATTTGATTGGATTTTCATTAATGGTGTCATGATCTGATTATAAACCAATTCTTTATGCATTCTAATGCATCTATATTTTTGATTTCTGTAGGCTACATCGTGATTTTTCCAATTCAACCCACTTGCAGATTTTAAAATATAATATTAGCATTTTAGTGGTATAATTTTCATGAAGAACTAGGTTTTATGTATTTCCATTTGGGCTTTCAGAACAAATTTCACAGTTCAAAAACTTTTTATTGTACATATTTATGTATTTCAATGTATATAATCACTCATTTTATAATGAGAACAAGATTCGGACTTTAAGCAACAAATATACAATTTTCTTACAAAACACTAAGAAACACAAACATAAGCACATGGCGCTGTTCACCATGAAAAGCGCAATGCAAATGGAGAAAGCATGAAAGTCTATTGAAACACATTTCAGGCTAAGTGATCATATGCATCATATGATTTACAAAATAATAAAATGCAAGTCATTTATTGCATACTCATCTCCCACATTTCCTGATTGATTATAAAACCAAAAGTAATATTGGTCTATGTGTAATTAGTAATTAGAGCATTATTGTAGTCTGTCTTTATATGTAGCTGAATCTCAAATGGTGTTTCATTGTGCTTAGTAGTGCACTACCAAGGTTTTACGTCTTTATATTATCCTCTATGTATCGAATGCATATAGTTATTAGTGAGCCATTTGGAATTTGTGAATTCTTCCTGCATGAATATGAGAGATGGTAGATTTTTATACCTTAGAGTCAAGAATCAATATGTAAAATCAAGCTAAATTTGAAAGTTTATGATAAAAGTACAATACTCTCAATCATCCTCATGATTTATATGATATAAACACACAAAATTGCTAATGTTCATTCTGTCTGTAGCAATATAACATTGATATTCAAATAAAGCACAATGAATATTAAATCCCTGAAGTAATTGCAATTCAAATGCAATGCTTAAAGACATTATTCTTTATCTGAAGACATTTTTAAATAAAAACATGCATACGCTTGTATGTAAAAGTTATGATCATGGTGTTTCGTTCATCAGTGAAGAACCGCAATGCTAATCCTTCAAACTTAAAAAATGTACAAGAATACAGAGACTGAACACGGGTTTAGAAGTAATCTGAAGTTTAAAGATGCATAGATGAGTGCGTAACCAAACACACACACACACACACACCGAGGATCATTTTTGTATCTTTAGTCTGGACTCTTGCAGCTCAGACTGTTTAAACACACATTAACGCAGCAGGAATGCCACATGGCCCCGGGATAATCTCACTATCTCTCCTTCCTCTTCCCTCCACTCCAGCATACTGTTCTCTCCACTTTCCCTCTCTTCTGCTTTTCTTCTTTATCGTTTATCCTTTTTCCATTTTCCATCACACCCCTCTCCCACCCTATCTCCATTTTCTTTCCTTCTCTCTTTCCCTTCCTATGCTTCTTGCTCTCTTGTTCCTCCTGCCAAAAGAGGGGCACGGCAGCGAGAAACCCTGGACGCCCGAACGAAAGGCTTTTTTTGCCGAATGGCTTCGGAACAGGCAGTTGCCATGGAAACCCTCTCCCAGGGGGAAGTTGGTTTGTCGATGGGCTGCCGTGGCAAGCCTATGGAAGTCAAGCGGAAGAGTGAGAAACCGGGTGGAGAGACGTACTTTTCCCATGGACTCGAGTTAACACATGGAAAAAAAAGGAAGGAAGGAAGAGAGGGAGAGAGAGAGAAAAAGAGATGACAGGCACTTGAGAAGTGCAATCGCTAAAAATATTTATTTTTCCTCACCAGCTCTCAGGAGAGAGTTTGAGAGATGGAGTACGAGAGAGCAGAAGGGCCATGCCTGTCATAACCAGGAGAACAAACTGCATGGCTTTAACTGAACTCCTGTCTTAACAGTGCTGCACAATAAATCCTATTTCAAACATTTTCCTCAACTGATAAAACATAATTGACTGCAAAGCGGCCAGTGAGTATAGGACTGTTGTGTATTTGCGTTAAAGCAGTGACACTGTCACCTAACCTACCCAGCTAAAATAAATAGCTTTGCTACTCATCCAGCATTGCTTTAGTCGGCTAGTTGAATAGTGGAGTTAGTTGATCAGTAACTAATTAGTTGAGTTAGTGGGCACAGATTCATTGAAACTGGATAGTTAAAGATTGGAAAAACATCACCTGGTCTTTTTTTCAATTTTTCAACTGTCCAATTTCGGTGATTCTGTTCCCACTGTAGCCTTAGATTCCTGTTCTTGGCCGACAGGAGTGGAACCCAATGTGGTCTTCAGCTGTTGTAGTCCATCCGCCTCAAGGTTTGGCATGTTGTGTGTTTTGAGACTTTTTTGTTCACCACAGATGTAAAGAGTGGTTATAGCCTTCCTGTTAGCCATTGTCATTTTGTGAGCTGTGATTTTGTGATCACTATTTCAGCCATTCTTGTGCAGGCCTACAATAAAATATATTCATCTGTGGTTATTCCCTCTTGTATTGATCATTAACCTTTCTCATGTTCCTACATGATCAACCCTGCTGTTAAAACATGGCTTTGTTTAAAAGAAAAAAAAAAACAGCTTAAACATCTGGCAGGAACCAGGGCTCATGCCCACCCCAAGCCCAACCTGTCAGAACATATATTCATCACAGTGACCTTTCACCCCATGGCCACGGCCTTCTGATTCTTTCACTGTGCATTGTGATCCAATCAGGACTCAGAATGAGCAAGCTGTAGCCAATCAGATGCTGGTCTTGTCCCGGTGGAGCTGCATGTGCCTGTAGCCCCCAGTAATGCATGGCCTCGTAACCACAACAGCTCGTAGTTTGGCTTACACTAGTTCTGAGGCTTGCATTTGTGTTTTTTTTTTCACACTTGTTTCACAACTGATCCAATGGATGAGGGTCAGAAGCAGAGCAGTGATGTAGTATAGTGTAATCTGTGTGAGCAATGTGTGTGTTTCATGTGATTTAAGATATAATCAAAGGGTGGGGTGGAAGAGAGCAGAGCAAAAACAACACCAGAATGAGTACATATCTGTATTTCACTAGTGTGTGTGTGTGTGTGAGAGAGAGAGAGAGAGAGAGAGAGAGAATGTTGTGTTATTGACTACAGAGTCTGCAGGACATCCTGGAACCCAGCTAAGTTATCAAGTGAAAAACACTCCAACCCCGGCAGAGTCAGCACCACTACATGCACTAAAACCCCATGCTGTCCCCCAACACACACACACACACAAATACAAATCCTGGTCACATGCAACCCTCTGACACATTTCCTTTAAGCACACACATTTGGGACACTTGTGCACTCCAGATTGTGGAAAAAGTTGACCTTTGCAGACAGAAATTGCTGCTTAAGGAATGTTAAAGCCAGACTCTGCCTAAACCCATATGTTTAAAGTTGATAGTAGTCTCTGATAACCATAACATAAGTAAAAAAAAAAAAATAATAAAAAAAACATATACAAATATATATATATAAATATATTTAAAAAAAAAAAAATATATATATATATATATATATATATATATATATATTTATATATTTATATATAACATATATAAAAAATAAAAAATACAACAAATTTACTTAAACTACAGCTACATTAATATAACAAAAGTGTGAGAGGCTTACCCTACATTCATACAAGTCGCTCGTGTCACTCTTATTTTGTCTCTTTTGTGGTGCCTGCAGCAACCACTACTGTTGTCACTTGTGGCCGTGGCCTCTCAAGCATTTTTTAAGTAGCTAACTAGATAAACACAAGTTAAATAACACATTAATCAGTGTGAAAACTGGTTGTTTGATTTACGTTACATACTAGCTACTTCGCTCACAGATGAACCATCGATCTCTGCTACTACCTTCTTAGTTTTTTTTTGTAATGTCTCCATACACATTTAATGAGAGGTCATTGAGAATGAGAAACATTGCACCACACGTGCAGTAGGACTGGTCCGAAAAATCATTTGTGGCAATTGTTTGGATTTGTTGCTTTACCACATCATAATTAATTTGCATAAAACCGACCAATTCAAATGTTGCTTGTTATGCTGTTGCTTTGTCGCTGTCGGTGAAATCGCACCTTTGCGTTGCATATGTACATAGAGAATGAATGGCCACCTGTCGCTTTGTCACTTGCTAGTGTTAACATATCAGTTTAAAGTAACAGTTAACAGTAGCAGTTTAAAAACCATCCACCAAAATATAAACTTCCCAAAGGTTCATAATAGTTGAATACCACACACATCTTGAATATTTTGAACAGACAATGACAAATTATAAGCAGTCACAGACATTATACATATGACACGCTTAAGTAGCAGAGCAGAGTAATCTAACTGCATTAAAACACCCATTTAATAATAATAATAATAATAATAATAATAAATTTTATTTATAATGTGCCTTTCTTACACTCAAGGCGCTACAACAGTATAAAACAACAATAAAAGAAACAACACAACTCCATAATAGCACACACATTTACACTAACTTAAAGTCTAACACCAGGGGCCTGATTTATCAACCGTGCATACACATAGTTTAAACCGTGTGTATGTTTCTATGCATTGAATGGGATTTATCAAGCTAATGCTTATGTGTGAGGATGTGCACTCTATTTCCGCACACTCCCGACCATGCTGAAGTGTTTTTAGCACTACTGGAAACTCTACGATGAGAGTGAGGAGTGGATCATCAGTCGAATTTGTTTGCACAGTGCAGTTTTATTCGATCTCTATTCTAGGGCTTTTAGCTATGGGCACATTTCAAAGAGAAATCGGAGAGGGTATTGGCGTTTCCCAACCAACTACAAGTTGAATAATGAAACGTCTTACCTTCATTCATATCGCTCACACTGCAATACATTACATTTCCAAAACTAGCAGAGGAAAAGATAGCAAAATAACGAATTTTCATGCCATCGTTTCTAAATATAGTCGGGGAAATAGAATACACATAAATAAATAATAAATTTATTTACTAGACAAACTACTTGTAAAAGTGCTAAATAAACTTTTTTCTTTTGCGCTACTTTGTGCAACAGTACCTTTACTACATGCTGCATACTACTGTGCTTTTTAAAGGGAAGTTGTTTACCATATATGGTGATTTTCCTTTATGCAAATGACTTTGGCCGTGCACAAGCACATCAATTTAGAATGTGTGGGATTTATCAATAGCCAATGTGTATGTACGTGTGATAAATACCAATTTTCTTGTGCATATAGGCAGCTCTTACACACAAATTTAGTACTTGTTTTACATAAAAGTCACACTTATTGTCTTCATGCCTGATTGTGGCTTAATTTCTGTTTCACTTTTTAAATGGCTGCTTTGCTTAGATATACAATTGTGTGTGGAAAAATATAGATTGTGAAGCCAGATCAGAAAAATGTAATTAATTGGATGATAATGGGCTAGCATGGATAAGCCCTATCTCTCTTTCAAGAAAATAAAATAATGAAATGTTATCTGCTGTTAGCACATGAATTGAAGTGGATTATTTTTATTTTTCTTTCATGGAATCAAGAACTAAAGCACCACCAATGGGCATGTATAAAGTAGAATCCATGGCTGATTTCGTTCTAGCTCTAACTGTAGGTTCAGTGACAGTGTCATGTCACTAAGTGATGAGACAAAATGAAACTCCCCATAGATTTGGTGTCCATTGCGGTTAATTTATTTAAGCCTGCTTCACTATCACATTCATAACACATCACACAACACAAGTTATGGAAAAGGTGAATGGTAATGTAAAATGTAAAATAGAATAAAGTGTACTAAACATTAAAGAGGTGGATTACTTGACCATTCATTTTTTTCTGTTTTTTTTTTTTTAGAGGAGAAACTAGAAGTAAATAGACTAGAAGTAAATAGAAGTATAAGTGGTCCAATCAAAGAACATATTAGCTGGCTAACGGCATGCGCAACTTCTCTATTTACCAATCGCAAAAGACACAAAAGACATGGTATAATTACAGATTTGTGTTGGGATGAATCTATCTTTGGAGTGCATGTGCTCCTGTGTGTATGTGTAATAGTTGATGAGTCCCCCCCACCCCCGTATAACAAGGCTCAACCATAATGGTTACATAATAGTAATGATGAGTTACAGGTAGTAGAATTTTTATAGCCCTCCAATTCAATATCAGCCATCAGTGGCTTTTAGCAGTACCACTGCTTCAAACTGAAAAAAACAAATATGTGTAATGATCAAGAACACTACTGCGAAAAAGCACTCTAGCAAGTAAAAAAAAAATCAATAACAGCTGTTCGCTTCCAGCTTCCATGTTTGTGGTTTGACAAATTAAAATGACCGCATGCTGAACAACCTCTTTTAATCTCAATCATCATAACATTATTGACCGTACACTAACAGGCACAAACTGCTTCGAGTGGAACTAATCAGCTTTATGTTGCTATTTATGTAGTTATGCCATTTCTGCCACAGTCATTCAAAAAAATAAGAACTGTATTAGGCACTAGGAGGAAGCAGGAGCTAAAACAGAACCTACTAACTGGAAATCTCTACAATGGCCCACAATACTTTCATATAATATTATGTCATTAGGGATGCATCGATACTGATATTGGTATCAGATATAGGTCCTATACCATGCTTGTGTACATATATTCATAAAAATGCTGTGATACCAACATCTGATCATTAACCATGTGACATTATGTGGCATTAGCCTAGTGTACATTGTCGCACTAATAACAGGAAATGACAAAAGTAACGGACAAAGTAAAGCAGACTGTGCTGTAAGAGCTACTACAGCATTTTCCAATAATACAAATAACCTGATAAAACATATGTCATTTAAACAGTAAAAGAGTGTGAGAGTGGCCAGCCTGAGTGCACAGAGCAGTATCAGTGAGCGTGGTCATTAAAAATGAGTGCAAGGTGCCATGATTTGTGTGAACGCAAATGATGCTCATGATGGAGCAGCGAAGTGAGCATGTAGAGAAACTGCCGCACGAGACAGAGAAAGCACTTCACTTCTGCGAGCAGTGAGCACTGCGAGACATGCGTGCTTCCTTACACTCTACACTTCACTTATATGCGATTTATTCATGGTCAGTTTTTAATGCTCACTGAAACTTCTCTGCACGCTCAGTTCCATCGCCCTTAAAGATACTAAACGTCATAAAGTCTTAAACATAAAACTAGCAGAAACCAATATAAACAGAGCTAAATAAAATGTTTCATGACAACCCTGACTGTTTAATGCTAAGTACGTTACTCATTTCAGTATCAGTATCGGTATCAGTGAGTACCAAAAACGTACTTGGTCTGAAGAAATGGAATTTATGCATCCTTAGTGGTGATATAACAACTAGATGGATGGAGAAAGAAAGAGAATGAGGGAGAGAATGAGAGAGATAACAAGAGCGAATGACAGAGCAGGGACCATAATCAATACTTTCACTCCATCACACTGTCTCCTCCTCTTTTTCTAGACGTCATATGACACCATGCAGTGAAGTGTGCACACCCACAGAGAGCCAGACAAAAAGACTGATCATGTAATGAGGAATGTGAAGTTTAGGAATTCACATGTACACCATCACAATTCCTTTACCTCTGCTGCTCGTGACACAGAACATATCTTTGACAATACAGATTCACAGATATAATGCGATAAAATTCTCTTCACTGTTTACACATATGATACACTCACGCTCATTCATTTTTTATACTTTCTACATTTCAATATAATATCATGAATCCTAGTTTGGACAGAACAAGGGTCACAAGGGTCCAAATTCTCATAGCCCCAAAGACGCCCCTCTGTTTATGGTCATCGCTCCATTCATTTCATTTTATCTGACAAGAGCGAAGAACTGGCCTCCTGGCCACAACACGACCTCCAGAAAAGACATTTTTATGAGATGTTTTGTCAGCTTTCCATTCTCACCAGTGTCCACAAATGTGGACTAAAATATCCTGAATGGAAAAAAAATGATCGATTCCAAAGAAAATGCCTTTTCCTGCTGGCCAAGGCAAACAAAGGAATGCATAAAAACCCACTGAGCGATCGTTATTGACACATCTAAAAATAGCGCCTTCCCTTTTATTCTCGTTATTTATTTATTTCCCTGTGCGTTCTCTCTCTGTCTCTCTCTCTCTCTCTCATCTCAGCCCCTACTCCATACACACACTTCCAAAATTTAGCATTCAGTTGCCTGGCAACGCTGGCCTCAAAGGCTACTCGCCTGAACACGGGGGCCGCCGTCTCGTTCTTTTTTAAGGCACAGCAAACCAGTGAGAGGGAGGAAGCATAAGAAGAAAAAAAAAAGACAGAAAAAGGGAGTAAAGTCGGATCAACCTCTTCCTCCTGCAGTCTTTCCAGGCTGGATTCCTTGGCGGCAGAGGAGCTAGTTTGAACACAGGCTAATTGCATAATCATCACAAGTGTTCACGGCCACTAGGGAACTGAAAGAGTCTCATTTCATATGTATAAAATGGCTCTGCAGCTGAAAAACCTCATTTGAGTTTAGTGGTCTCTTTTTGTCAGGCTGTAATTGACCTTCTGGACGTGTAATAACACTGGAAGAGCTTCATTTGGAGTGTCATTTACACTGAGCTCAAGAGAGTGTGATTGGAGCTGGGGTTTTTTTTAAACTAGGGGTTTAGCTGGTCTCTCAATAAAAAGCTCTGCTTGACTCTATGGAGGCAGTGCTGATCCAGACCTGAACCCAGCATGGAAGAGCAGCTCGACTCATCTGGCAATCAGGAATCTGTGACTAAGGCACTATAAGTACACTCTGTTCCCGTCACTCATGGCTGCATCTGGACTTGTTTCTTACGCACTGCTGTGGGCAAAGTGAGACCCCCACTGATCAATCACTGACATCCAAACGCTAATCAAACCACAGTGAAGCAACTCACATAACCCATGCTACATACTTGGGATGTAACTGAATACAAATACATTATTCAGACGGAACAGATAATGTGTTATAAATGAATACAAATACAGATATGAATAGGAGGTGCACTATTTGTTTTTCTGGGTTTTTTTCCCCTTCTTTTTTTTAAGAATGCTTGCCAGATTGGTTAACAGGGCAACTAGTTGAGACTAAATGTGTGCATTGAAATTGGGATCCCACAGAACGCAACCACGTTGTGCAACGAATTTACAGCATTTATTTATGGCACGCTGACAGTGCTGGAGGTTTTTTCTCCCCAGTTCAGTCATTTTCCAGCCAGCTCTCCCCTATCAAAAACAGCTACAAACCGGGGAGAGTGAAGACTAACATGTGCTTCCTCCCAGACACATGAAGCCAACCAACCCCATCTTTTCTAACTGCTGCTCCTGCTGCATCACAGGGCAGCGTAACACACTCAGAGGAAAGTGCTATCTACCCTCTTCTGCATATATGAGCTCACAGATGCCCATAATTGGCTAGTGTTGCTATGACTGACAGGTGAGAGAGAGTATGACCTTCCTACCCATAGAGCATGGCCAGTTTTGCTTCCTTGGCTCCTGGCCATTGTCAGGATTCGAACCAGCAACAATTTCCCAACAATAAGGCAAACGCTTCTCTGTTGCACCACCAGAGGTTGGGTTCATATTTATTTTTTTTTAAAAAACTGTATTTTAGGTAACGCCCACTTTTAAATCCGAATACAGATACAGATACTTGGAGCACTACACAGATACACATGCAGATAGTGTCACATACTCTTCAGACAGCATCTAGGATAAGACCAGTCATTTGCACCTCCATTCCCTTTTGTATTACATTTTGGTTTTTAATTTATTTGCATCATTTATGCACTTTATAAGTGTGAAATTGTCACCACATAGACCACAAACTAACATCTGTCACTTTCAGGTTATGAATCCTTGCAGATTCGCCTTGCAGGTGCTTTGTATCTCTTTATTGTAATGAGGAAGTGGAATAAAAGGAAGCGTAAATGGAAATGTCATGATTAATAATAATAATAATAATAATAATAATACAGGTTTGCCCACAATTCCTACAGGTCTCACACCAGGACTGTTTCTATTTTTACTACTATAATCTGTGAACACCGTTATGAGCACACATTGTAATAAGCACTTATTGTAACACCATGAGCAGTTATTTACATGAATCAATAATCTTAGGTAAGCTAATGTAGTAGCAAGCGGCGCTCCTGGGAACTGAAAGCTATCTCAGAGCTAATGACTGGAGTGAGGCTGAGTGAGATGCTGCTGTTTGTATGAACACATTCTGCTATGAATGTAATCTACAGTGTACCACCATCCAGCTCATCATCGCAGCTTCTGTAGCAGATCCTCTGTCGTGGCTTTATCCAATCACATGCATTTATGTACATTATTTAGAACAAACCAGAGACATGTTACAGCTTTAGAGACATTCAGTCAAAAAAGGATGAATTTTACAGACTTTTGTAGATTTTTTTAATTTCATTTATAATTATTATCAGGATTTTTTTTATTTATTTAGATCATTATTTTATGTACCCTTTCTGATCTGATTAGTGAAGTGATAAAAAAAGAAAAGCCATCGATGAAAACAGAATGTTTAAAGAAAGAATGGAGAGTATGTATTTATTTTCCCCCGGTGAGTCTCATCTCTTCAGACCCCGTGGCATTATTCAAAAGTGCTAATGTGAAGCACCATTATGAAACAAAATAAAACTACTTTGAATTAACCTACTCACAAAATTCAGTTCTGATGACGAATAAAATAAACCAACTCAAAGTTCAACAGGAAAAGTATATCAGAGTGCTGGTCCAATCTATTACAGCCCAAGAGCATGCAAATGAATGCTCATTAAGATTAGTCTGGGTTTTAGCAAAACATAACCCTACAATTCCTCATTTGTTTATAAAGGTATGTTCAAAATAAAACAGCTCTTAGATATATTTAATGTCTTGTTATTTTTGATATATTTATATTTAACAGTCATAAACTAATCATTAATCATTAAGTTAACTGTTGTCTAAATACTGTCATGTTAGATGTTCATCTAGACCTTCATATGAACAAAGGAATTTTATGTAATGTAATTTTTATTTGAATACCCCTGCTCCAAAGGGTCCTTTATTTTGTCCCCAGGGGAACCATTACAGAACCCGTAGTCTGGGATGAACGCTTTCAAAAAAAAAAAATTCCAAGGAGAAGCACTTTAAAACACTTTTCCACCTGATGCAACAAACATTTTACAAGGAAACTTAGTCAAAGGCTAATGGAGAATTACATAAGTCTATGATTCGAAACTACACTCTTTGAAATAAAGATTAAATCTACAAGGTTCTTCAGTTTGTCTCTCTTGGGAAACCCTTAAAAGCTATTTTTTAGAACTGTCTACCCAGACCAAACCCAAAGGACAACACTTTTATAAGTTCAATTATCCAAAGGAAAAAAAAATTCTAATAATGTAGAACCTTAAAATTGGTCTTTTGTGTGTAACTATTGTGGAAGCCTTAAAAGTTGAACCCTACAAGAGAATTTGCTCTTTCAGAGAGTGTTCCAAGTAGAACCACAGTTGGAGCTTAAAGTACCCATGAGATGGCTTAAGAGCCATGATCTGATTCTGTATCGTGATGCATAGTTTTGAAACAGGAAGTCAGGCTGGGAACATGTTGAAGAGCTTGTAGGATTTCTGACTGTCATTTAGTACAATGTGACTTTGTCATGTTCGCAGAGGTTCCCAACCATCGTGCATTGGACTGGTAGTGAGCTGTGGGTCATTTGTCACTGGTTCGTTACAGCAGATTTTTCCCTCTCCCTCTCTCTCTCTCTCCCGCCGTGAGCCTCATGAGGCAACGAGGGCACTGGGCTTCCCACGGGGGAAAGGAAAAAAAAGTCTGCTGTTTAACAAGAGGCAGTGAAATAAAAGTATTGAGAAATGAGCTTTCTGGATAACTTTCTCTCTCTCTCACACACACACACACACACACACACACACTAATAAACCTCCTAAAGTTGTTTCCTCATCATGCTATACAAACACATTAGCTGTATATTAACTCTACTTCACAGCACATAGACCATTACAGTTAGTACAGCTTGTCATGTTTTTGGAGCGAGATCAAATATGTTCAAGCTGCACTCAAAGTTTTGTAGGGAGAATAAGTACAAGCATTTTTTCAACACACAAGGGTTGCTTTGGAAGGGGAATAAATTTTCAAGAAGCTGCATGACTAAAACTACATGAATCACCTGTATTCGATGCTAATTAGCTGCTACTGTAGATCAGCTGCTACTAGAGCATTTGATTGGACGCAAATTGGACAAGAACAGGATGAGTCATCAATTTGTTTAAAATAAATATATCTGTGAAACATATATTTGTCACCTTTCTTTTTTTTATGATATACTAGCTTATTTGTGCCCACAATCCCAAAAGACAAGTATAAAAAGCTCTACAACACCTTTTTTTGATTTCATGGGCACTTTAAGAACACTTAACAATTACAAACAGTCTCTAAAGAACTTAACAAGTGGATTATAGCTGCCATGTGCTCCATTAAGAAACCTTCTTGACTCTGAAGAACCATTATTACGTCCAATCTTTCTAAAAGAATATATATACAGTATATACTATATGTGTACGTATATGTGTGGTTTGTATATGTTTCATGAGTTCATCTCTTGGCCTCACAGTTTGTTCGAATATTTTTTTCTTACACAGTGAACCTCTTCTGTTTACTCTCATCCATCATTCTGTTTACTCTCTCATCTCCTTCACTGCACATTTTTGGCAAGCTCTTGCAGCCACTCCAGAACATTTTCACTTTTTGAGAAGCCAACTTTACCTTTTGGTGGTTATAAGTTTGGAGAACCACCCAAATACTGTTTGCCTCCACTGTTTGTTGGCATAAACCTACACACACCTAAGCATACACACAGCTGCAGCCACATACTGTATTACACAGACACGGCACGAACGGTATGATGATTGTATAACCTTACATGGTGTGTGCTTACAGTTTACATTTTTAGAGGCGACTTTAAATTAAACAAGTATTAAATTATTTGTCTGGGGTCATCTTCATACCAGATGACAACAATCCACAACAATTTTCCTCTCGAGGACAATAAAGTATACTACTACTACTACTAACCTTTCCAAACACCATTTCTTCACCTGTCAACTGTCAGACCTGGTCTTCGTAGTCTAATTATAAATAGCATAGATGACTATCTTACCTGCTCGAGGAGGTTCTAGAGTGTGGTTCTCGATTCTGTCTTGCATCAGTTTGCGTCCAGTCCAGTCATGGCCGACGTCTTCAGCCTGGTCTGAGCTTGAAGCTTCTGTCACTGTAAGACAATATGAGAGGAGAGAGTGGATCTATTTCTATTTTATTTTCTACTATATATAGTTTTGACAGCTGGTATCTGATCACAAACTGAACTGATTAGGCTTACATCCATTTCTCTATGGAATGTACTCAAAATGTGATCAAACACTAAGTAAATCACACTTAGCTAGCAAAGTTTTAGACTTCTTTAGTCTGATAACTGCATTTACCGCAGTGTATGCTTTTTTTTATTTTCCCCACAATTTGACCACCTGCCAATTCACACTCACCAGCCAACTCTTTCTTATGATAGATGATGAAGGCTAACGTGCTTGCGGTTTTCCGAGACACATGAAGCCAACCAAACACATCTTTTCAAACTTCTGTTCATGCTGTGTCACAGGGCAACATTATATACTTGGAGGAAAGCATAATCTGCCCTCTTCCACATACATGGGCTCACAGACAGCCATGACTGGCTAGTGTCAATCTGCTTGACATGGGAAAAGAGAGAGTATACCATCCTTGGTACCCAGGTAGCATGGCCAATTTTGTTCCCTTAGCTCCTGGGTAACTGTGGTATCATCGAGATTCAAACTCATGGTCTCCTAACAATAGGTAGAATATGTTCCTCATTTATATTGTTTCCAGAGTCCAGCTACAGCAACTTCTGAAAGGTTTTCACAGACCACCACAAATAAAACATAATTACAAGAATTCAAGAAATAAAAAAATCCCTGAAGATGCATTTAATTTGTACACCAAAAAAAAAAAACCATTAAAACATGTCTTTGAGGCCTGACAGCAGAAAGAATGAACAGAGATTCCTAATATGAGACAAAAAAAAAACATTTACACACTGCATTATAAACCCAATCACACTTCACACAGCACACACACAGACAATCTTTATTTTTGCTGTGAAAAACATGAGTGGGCTCGCTTGGAAGCACTTTTGACTACAAGTAGTATTTTCATCGACCCTCTCGCTGATTTGACTCATCAAGTGAAGAGGAACAAAATGAACAAGGCAAATATTGGAGCCTTGCAGTGGGTGGGAGTCACTCGTATTTATTTTCCTCACTGATTCATATTGGCACTCTGAATCACTGCAAGATTAATTACGACAACTGGCTGCGGAGTTAAATCCATGAGTAATCACATGCTAACGCAGAAAACTGTTAAACATTATGACAAGCTGATTTGATGGGTCACTTCTGTGGTGAGTCATTATTTCTGAAGAAAAAAACAAACAGGAAATTATGCTTTCGGAAAAAGTTATATTTAGCTTACAGCAATATGCAAATTAACAAATAAAATTAATGAGAAGAAAATAAGAACACTTGGTGAAACAAATTTTCATATATTGGGCTATGTGGATTTGCCTAGCTGTCAAAAACGTGTTTATAAACTGAGCTCAAATATTCATTTACCAGGAAATTAAAAAAAAAACAAAACAAAAAAAAAAAAACATCTGATGCTGCACCAACAAATATTGTTATTGTAATAAGTGTAGAAGAGACAGACACATATGTTTTATATATATATGACAAGGTAACTTGCAAGCATTAAATCCACAAATGGCATTGTGGGTAAACCATTAACAGAATAAAAACAGACCAATATTTCAACAAAAGAAGTTTAAACTTAAAAAGTCAATTCAGAATTTCATTTCATCATAAAACTTAGATACCACTGAAGATCACTGCTAATTACAAATGTTGTTGTGCAAGTGGTTCAGGGTGGATTTCCCCATTAATGACATTTAGTAGTGTGAACAGGCTCATGGTCCTTCAAGCCTTTGAAGCGCAGATAGCAGCTATGAGTCTCTTTCCAATAACGTGAAGCCAAGTCAGTGAAGCCAAAAAGATTGTTACTTGTTACTCCAATTTTAGGAGCGGCATATTTTTATTCTCATCAGCAGCCAATCTTTTGGATGAAAACCAAGATTAATATTTCTCCAACTTTGAATCATAGACCATGCTTGAGTGAGTCCTTCAAGGAAATTATTTGTGTAATTAGGTTGACCTGGTCAATACATCATAGCAGGATCGAGATAAAGACAGCACAAATGTATATACAAAAGTCGTTTTCGGTTCCTTCTGCAAACATTCATACACAGTGCCTTCGCTCAAATCAATCTCTGAGTGGCCAAAAACATCTCTTATCTTTCTCTCTTTAATGGACATGCTTTATCTGGACCCTCCATTTTGCCATGCTATATATGGAGAAAATCAACAGTGTGCTTTACTGCCGTCCCTCCATAACCACACAGACAGTAAAAATGAAACATGGTTCTAGTGCCACACACAGAGGCGAGCTCATTTGTGGCAAGGTGGGTATATTTACCCGCTAAGTGATACACATAATCATGCGGAGACAGAAGAGGGGGGTCGCAGACAGAGACACGGCGAGAGAAAGAGAAAGGGAGGAGGCATGGATGGGAACAGACTGTTCTCTTATCCAGTTTGTTTCATCAGGTAGCAGCCAGAGGTTGTTCTTTTTTGTTTCCTTTTACAGTTCCATGATTCATCTATGGTTCAGGAGAACATGGTAGTGGTCACTCTTGGCCAAGAATGGTGTGCCGCCGTATCTTTCATGCTGCAGGCGTGAAGAGAACGTGGCCCTGATCTATATGCAAGTCAAATGAGCCCGTCAACATCAGCGTGCGGCAGACATCACACGCATAATAAACACGCTTTTAAAAGGTTCTTCAGGAGGGGCGGGGGTGGTTCTGTGGATGATTAATGATTCTATGAGACACCGTTAACAGTGAAACTCCAAATTCGAAGAAAGATCCTTTATATCTTATTAATGTCACTGTGGCTTGAAAAGGTTCCAGTTTTCTGTGTTCTATTCTGTTTGATTTCGGCACTGAGAACCAATTTGTTTCCTCATTGGTTCTTCAGAACACATATTTGGTACTTGTTCATGGAGTTATTTTGTGCATACTTACAATATCTCCTGCAGGCTTTCATCAGAACAGGGCTGTCAAACTGAATTTCTTCTTGAGCCATACTAAGACTACGATTTTTCATTAACAAAGAAAAATGTAAAATCATTGTTAAGTTTTCTGTAAGGAGACTTTTATTTAACATTTATGGATTTCTTGGTAACATGACAAGCAGCGTTGTTTTTTTAAATTAACTTTAAGAGAGACAAAAAGCAAGGATGGTGAGGGAACGACTGTTTATAGCTGTTAAAATGTAAGTGACCAACTTGTCTCGGACATTCTAAAACATTTAATGATGTAACTATGATGTTTCTCTTTTGGCTGCTCCCCGTTAGGGGTCGCCACAGCGGATCATTGGTCCGCGTATTTGATTTGGCACAGTTTTACACCGGATGCCCTTCCTGACACAACCCTCCCCAGTTTTATCCAGGTTTGGGACCGGCACTCAGAGCGCACTGTTGCATGCAACCCCAGTCGCTGGGGCTGGTTCCCTGGCTGCGAATCGACCCAGGCTGCAGCGTTGAGAGCACTAATGCATTAATGCATTAAAAAATTTAATTATTCGTAAATTTCTGTGGTATACAAAGAATAAAACATTTCAGGATGCGCTATAATTGGAAAATAATCAACTTTTGTGGGGGGACAGTAACTCTGCTCCGTGTCTCGCTGCATTACACCACCCTGTCACTGATGTCCATCTATTCTCTAATCAGATTACGATAATGAGTTGGTTTACCATATTTGGTTTGTTTCATAATGACAAAACATGTATTCATTCCTACCACAGCTTTTTTTTTTACCATAGCAGTAAGGAGGAAAATATACATAGACAGACAAATTAGAGACACGTGCATGTGCAGTGTGGATTGGACATATATTTGTGATGCGCTTACGCAACACATCTGGTATGAACTGTAGGCAATACAGCTGCAGAGTGAAAATGTTGGATAGCACTCAACTCCACACAGATTCAATATATATTTTTGAAAGTTTATGCGAGCTGAAGGAAATGAGGCAGTGGGTCATTTCTGGTCTCTCGGCCTTAAATTTGACACCTGTACCTCAGAGGATAATAGATACCACTGGAATTGTGTAACTTTTAAAATTTGAAGATTATTTCCAACTCTGTCCAAGATAGAGTTTTGTCAAATCAGAGCTGATCTCAGGTCAGCATCAAAGGCCAGGTCTATCCAAAACTCCACACTTACATGAACTGTTTTTTCTGTTGATTAGGAATAAACAAATCAGTAGCCCGGACACCTGGGACAAGAAGATTATGTGTACATCTATATATATTTGTTTATTCATAGTCGTAACAAGTAGGCTAGTGGTCACAATTGTTTCATCTCTTATTCAATGAGAGAAAGAAAAAGCCCTACTCACTATTGTTTTATATTTTGTATATGTTGGGGTGTATCGTGATGTCACTGTCTGTATCTGTTTAGTGCGCCAAATATTCATATCTGTGTCTGTATTCAGATTTAAACTCAAAGGGGGCGTGGTCTAAACCGGAAGTGTTTTGTTGTTGTTGCCGCTGTTTATTATTATTATTATTATTATTATTATTATTAAATACACACCCTACCGCTTAGCCCCTGGAAAGACTGGAAAACACTGGAGAAAAAAACCCAGAGGTAGAAACGCCAGCACTGTCAGCATGTCATAAATAAACGCTCTAAATGCATCAGACAGCGTGGTCGCATGATAAGACTTCCCACTCAAATGACCATTTTTTTGTTAAAAAAAAAAAAAATGAATAGTGCGCCTCCTATTTGTACCTGTATTTGTATCCAAATAATAAACTGTATTTGTGTTTGGTTATATACCTGTATTTGTGTTTGGTTATATACCTAGTTATATACCTAGTTTAAACAAAATACACTTCACAGTGAAATAATTCTCAATGCCCAATTTATAGCACACAATATTAGCTTTGAATCTCACTTCCTGCTGCACCACACACATCATCTTTTTCTAGTCGGATTAATTAGCATGCATGGTTGATAGATGACTTTTTCAGAATTAGGAACATGCAGATAAGTGAAAACACTGACATGTCCAAGCAAAATAAAATGCACCACAAACACATCCTATAATTCTCCTGCTAGCATAACACGCAGTCACCTCACAGTTGATCATATCAAAAGAGTAAATAAAGATGCTAGCCAGACTTGCATAATATCTATAATTTTTTTTTTTTTTTTTTTTAAAAACCTACCATTTCTAGTCTAGTAAATTTTCCAGGCAACCAAAACCTGAGATTGGGCAGCATATTAGTGCTTTCACTTGCCAACTGGGCTAGCCAAACACAGGTTTGAAGAACAGTTCAAAATCCAAAAAGGTCAAATAAGGCATGAATGCATAACAATCAGTTGTCCATTTTGTGCAGATTGTCCAAGCTGCAGCAATATTTCATGAGATCCATAATCCTAAGAATTCTCATAACAGAATATATTGCTGTCATCATGAGACATGTCAAGATTAAACAGGTGGAACTAGAAGGTGGAGTTACTGTCTATACCATAACGCTCATTTGAGGAAGCAGTAAGACAGCAATGTACATCTTCAACATGTTTTCTTTATTCTAACCTTATAGAAAATGAGGAATGATAAACAGTGCTAGATGTCACTGGTGCTAACTGAGTGTCTTAAAAAGGATGCTGTAACTGGATTTATTAAGCACATGTATACCAGACCTATATATTCCTTTTTTTTTTTTTTATCTTCAATCATGCAATCTCAGTAAAAATTGAAATATAGGATTTTCAGTGGGTCATGTTGCATACTGCAGAGCAGCCACAACTCTTTCATCTGAATTATATAACACTTATATAACCTGCATGCCCTGCTTCCCTTCTTTGATTTTTTTTATTCCCAGCTCCAATCAAAAGGATAAGCTGATCACCTGTGGCTTTATTGTGGAGCTTGCTTTGTAGGTTCCCTAATTAACAAGTATTGATCATGGACAGGCCTGCATGCAGATGCTAGGAGAACACAGTTCTGCTCTCCAGAGTCAACACACTCACCCCTAATCCCTTCTGCACGATTTTCTGATTTTAGATTTTTATGTATTTCGGTGCGTTTTTACTCATGTAACACTCAGAGCAGTGTTTAAGGCCAAGAAGCACAGACAAAAATACAGATTCTTCTTTCAGTTGCTATTTTCACTTTTTCAGACTTTTCATACTTTCACCTTAAGTAAAAAGACATTATTGATACATATAAATATGTTTTTCATACTTTATACCTATCATTATTTAATACCATTAATTTTAATAAGCATACAGTTCATTGTACTTTTTTTTTTTTTCGTGTATACCTCCAGGTTGTTTTTTAATCTCCCCAATTTGAATCATGGAGAAATTATGACTTAAAACATGTTATGTATGTATTAGATGAAAAACTATGAAAAATGTGCACTTTTTATACATGAGAATATTGTTTTAGATAACTTTTATATGCTAAGTGTGATTTATACAGTGACATTCTGCAGTAAATTTTCCGCACAGGTAATTATAGCCTTTAGGCTCCTTAGTTGTGATAAAGCAGCCATGTGCTTCAGAGAATTAAGCTGTAACAGCTGTGAGATTTTCTTGCTTATTGCTTAATGTTTTAAGCAAAAATGTTTTGCCTAGATACTTATGGGTTTCTGTACACAATAACTGAATATGTGATGAAAGAAGCAAGCTTGAGGCAGCTTTAACAAGAAATGGGACAAGCTGTAATTGTTTTTTCTTGACTCAGCTGGAGAAACATAATTTGGTCTTTTCTATTTCAAGCATAGGATGTTATTTTTTAAATGAAAAAAAAAAAAAACATTATTATTGAGTCACCCAAACATCATCACGGCCCAACTTTAGGAAAGAAAGAAGTCCAACTACATGGTGACTGGCAGGAGCCAGAAACCAATTAGGAGAGAGAGAAAGTGTCAGAGTGTAAATCAAAAACAAGTGTGAGAAAGTGGAAGAATCTGTAAGATGAAAAGGACTAATGGAGTTTAACCATTTTTTGGAGAACTGCTAAGGCATATCTGTTCTCTAATTTTGTGGGTGGCCAGTGAATGATAGCTGAGAGTCAGCAGATTTATCCACATTGTGGAGAAGTTGCTCAATCTGCTTGATCTGTGTTTATATCCTGTGCATGCTAACACTGGCTCCTACCAGACTTTTTTTGACAGCCTGAAGAACAAAATACACAGATTAGATAACAAAATGCACTATAACTATTTTACAGTATATTTTAGCTAGATAGATCGAGATAATAGGCAACTGCATCAGCCGTAGAGATGCAAAGAACCACAGGGAACACCCCTGCATTCATTCAGTCTATGGGCTGGTGCACAAAGCATCCTGTGAGATTACAGTGGAACAATTCTTTATCCATCAGCCACAGCTTATACTGTATCTAGGTGATTAGTTTGTTCAGCTACACCACAGCTTTGGCGATGCATGGGCACTGCTGCTTGATCAGGCAGTCACAGTAATTGCTAACCAGTTGATGGTAGCTAAAAGCCAAGCTCTTGCACTTAAATCTGGCACTCGGTATCTTTGATAGCCACACTGATGTGCACAATAAAGTTATTTTATTTTCATATCACTTCTGTAACACTGAGCAATAGCGAATGCTTGAGCCGCATCTGAAACAGCATACTACAGGATTAAAACACTACGCCACTGGAGTCTTTATATTTAGGCATACTCCTGTATGTAGTGTGCATTGTGTTTTAGGACCAAGCCTCGAAATCACACATAGCCATGAGATTAATCTGCAGGTTGGATATGGACCAGCACAGCCTTCTGTTATGAAATGTTTTTCCACCAGTAGCTTGACATTGCATTTTTCTAACAGAAAGGGAAGTTCCAAAAGATCCTGTAGCTGGAAAAAAAAATATGGTTTGTGTAAATTTCACATTCTTAGATTTTAAATTCTTAGTTACAATCTAACACAAGCATCAGAAAGCATGAAATTATATTTCGATATACGGTTACGTGAAAGTCTGACCACTGTATGCATATCATGTATGACCTGTAAACAGGTCAAGCTTCATTCAAGCCAGTTAGGGTGTGGTACCTGGACTTAATTGGTACTCTTTACCATTTCTGGCCAAGAAACAGGGTTGTGACGTTGATATAGTCTGTTTGCCCTCAAGTGTAGTTTAATGAGGCATGGTCTGGCGGGAAAATGAGAAGGTCACGCGAGGATAAAGGCGCCAAAGCCGGCGGGAAGGATGCTAGAGGTGTAACACTGATGGAGATGCTAAAACATCCCATAATGTACATAAGGTATGGAAGTAATGTCTGATCAAAATTAAAGGTATTGTTTATATCCCTGGTACATTGTAGGATTATAGTCTATTAATCAGCCTTATTACGTTGTTAATTCAGTCTTACTAAATAGACTAGACAAGCTGCGCTAAATAAATAAATAAATAAAGGCTGGGAAAGCAAAGTAGGCTAAAACCTAAAGCTTCACAAACCCTTTAGTGGTTGAAACAGCAATGTATTCATGTTATATCACTAAAAAAAAATAAAATATATCATTAAGGTGAGGTGTGCGCGTGCGGCTGTGGTTGATGCGCTCGCGCGTACCTGTCAGGTGTTGGAGGCGCGCGAGGCACGCGAGCGCGAGCAACCCGAAGCCGCCGCAGCAGAGGCGCGCGAAGGGCCGCCGCCTCCCGCTCCGCGTCACCGGCTTCATCGCCTTTTCTCTTCCCTCCGCTTCAGAACATTATTCTTCACCGTCCTGAGGTCCCGTGGCCGCGCTTCCTCTCCGACTGACTTGGAAAACTTTTGAGTTCGCCACTCCTACGCTCCGTTTGCCTTCAATTCGAAGTTGTTCGGATGCATCCTCAGCGCGCGCCAAAACGCTAACGGTTCCGCGGCGGCCGTTTCGAAGCGCGCGAGCGACTCGACGTACGGGAGTTCAGGATTTACTCACATGCCTCACGGCTGGGAAACGTCTCCCTCTCTGTTTTTCTCTCTCTCACACACACACACACACTCACACACGCACTCTCACACACACACACACACATACACACACACACACCACTCCTACTCAGCGCTCGCGCCAGTGGTCGTGGTCTAGTGTTGCAATCAGCACATGAGAAGAGCCACTAGGGGGCGACAAACTGCACGTTTTACGCCAAAGCTGTTCTCAGATCAGACCTTCTTCCCCTCCACCGTGTTAAACATTCACTCTGGGGACTTCATTATTCAGCCTGGAGTGACAGAGATAAATTGTATATGAATTAAAGGTGAATAAACAATACCCTGTGCAATTTTAAACCGAAATGTCCCTCAAATCACTTCCACCCAAGCAAGCACTGAGATAAACTATAGTCAAATTTTTCAGTTAATTCTTTCATTCATCCTCGGTAACCACTGGTCACGGTTCCTGTGGATTAGGACCCTTTCCCAGGAACACTGTGCGCAAAGCGGGAATACATCCTGGATAGGATGCCAATCCATCACAGGGCACCATGCACACACACTTTCACACAGACGTCAGTTTAGCATAGATAGTCCACCTACCAGCATGTTTTTGGGAGGTAAAAGGAAACCTGAGAACCCAGGGGAAACCCACATGAACCTCTGCACAGACAGCAACCTGAGCTTAGGATCGAACCATGGATCTGTTGCTGTGAGGCATCAACACTACCTGCTGCACCACAATGCCACCCATGTTTTTTGTTTTTTGTTTGTTTTTTGTTTTGTTTTGTTTAAATATAAAGATGGTAAATTATTTTCTTGATCAGATTTACTGCAGTTTAATATCACCTGCAATTCCAGAATTTAATGTGTCAAAAGGCAACATGAAATGGTAATTATAATGCATTTATTTGACATAAAGTGACATTTTAAAGGAAAACTGTATATTTAGGCATGAAATAATGTATAAATTTTGGTTTAATCATTAGAGCTTGATTACATTGTTAAAAAATGACATGATATAACTGGTTGATGGCATTGCATTTGGATGGAAAATTACAAAAAAACAAAAACAAACAAAAAAAGCAACAAAATTTCTATATTAAGTGACTGATACTGAAGAATTGTGGAAAATATAACCAGAAACATAAATTGACAAGGTGAAGAAAGTCAGGTTTGATTTCAGGTTGTCTTTAATTCACCGCTGTATGGGTTTGTTGAACATTTGTATGCAGACTGGATATGCTCTAAAACAGTCACAGCCAGTATTTGGATCATTTTTGCTTCAAGCAGCAGCTTGTGTTTGTGAATTTATGCATCAAAATTGAGGCTTTGAAATGCAAGTGGAATGAATCCAGGGGCAAAATGAAAGGGAACCTGATTCATTTGAATCACTGAGAAATCCTCGCTTCATGTCTCTAAGCATCACTAAAGCATTTTATCTCTCTCTCTCTCTCTCTCTCTCCCTCTCTCTCCTCTGTTTACAGAACACAGCTGACTCCTAGCCCCTTTCAGCCATATTTCTCCCATCTTGCTTGAAGATACAAGCCAAATAAAGACATAAGCCAGCGTCTTACTGTCATCAGCTGTCCACAGGTGCCATATCCAGAACGATAAAGTGTTCCTCGGGGCACACACTGTTTAGCAAACCTCTCACTCTGAAATACTCCAGCCAGCATGTTTTGATGACCCTCTCGTTTATGGATGGCTCTGTTGAAGGACAAGGTGCCTGGAAAACAACTGCACTTGATGCAAGGCTCAGGAAGGTACACAGTGAAAATACACAGATTAGTGATGGATATGAGTAGTCGAGTATTTGTTATGTAACCACCTACAATGCTGATTCACAAATCAATTTTCTTGGGCCTAGCAGTGGACACTTGTCTATCTCAAAGGTAAACTGTTGAGCTCCAGGCACCGTCTACATCACAAATAGATTAAAATGTCACACTTTGTCTGTGCACAAGTGGTCATATACTGCACTGCGCACTGTATAGATTCTGCTACACTATAATGTTATATCCCAAGTAGTGAGCATGTACGGTATAGTGACAACGAGGTCATACGAGATTCAACCTTTAAAGATTACATAGAACTCAGGTAGTGTAGATCAAGCTAAATATAAGCAACTATAAAGCAATATTGTGGATAAATAATTAAATAGACTTTAAAACATATTTTTGTTTCTAAAAAAATGTACATTAACTTTGCCTTCAACTGTAATTTTGTGAAATTTTGTGGTTTATTCAATCTAAATGAATAGTGTAGTGCTAGTACTGATGTTGTGTGTGTGTGTGTGTGTGGGGGGGGGGGGGGGGGGGGGGGGAAGTTGGGGGGGGTGTTGGGTTTTGTTTAATTTATTAAAAACCCCACCATTTGGTTTAAATAAAAAAATTTAACATAAAATAAAAAAAACA
>CM075029.1:5568251-5617945 GCA_037576675.1 Pangasius sanitwongsei | reverse complement strand
CTTTGGCAAACTTCAGTCTTGCCCTCATGTTTTTCTTAGACAGCAAAGGTTTCCTCCTTGCACACCTCCCATGATAAGTAAAGTTGTGCAGTCTCTTTCTGATTGTAGATTCATGCACTTTGACATCAACTGTAGCAAGAGCTTGCTGTCAGTCCAGTGATGATATTTTAGGGTTTTTGGAGATTTGGACGGCCTGACCTGGCCATGTTGGCAGTTGTTTTAAATGTTCTCCACTTTTAAATGATTTTCCGGACAGTGGAGTGGTGCGTGCACAGTGACTAATTTGAGAAAGTGACAATTTATTACATACACATACTAAATTGGCAATGGTTATGTGCTTTAAATTAATAGAGCTTGCACACTGTCAAATGTTCTGGTGTTACACACAGAGCTCAGTTTACCCTATGTGCAAAACTTTTTCTGTGTCATATACACATTTAAGTAGCATAAAGTAGCATTGCTGTTTCACCCAACATATCCTTTTTACAGTTAGAGATTTTAAAAAAACTGCAGGAAATGCCAGTAATAATGGAGGTGGCCCATGAGATTACTGTATATTAACTCTATAACTTGCACATTTTAAGTTTAATTTTTTTGCATTTAAGCTGTCAGGTAACAGGAAGTTTCCACACAACCCCCATCTGCCAATTAACCACACTCTGATAAAAAAACATCCAGTAATTTTTACAACGCACATTCATTGTACAAGAGAAATATTAGGAAAGATATTAAGATGAATGCAACTGTAGATCGGATGTAGAAATTAGAAATTAGAAACAATTAATTTTGTTAGAAAATATCGTGGGCAGGTACAAACAAAAATAACAACTGGACGAGAGTGATTATACAACAGGCCTCTACACATCTCTTTTTGAGACCAATTATGAACTGGAATGATGTAGCTGAGGTCAAAGAACAGTCAAAGCCAGAATTCACACTCCATGCTGACACTGCTTCCATTCCTACCTCTGGGTTTTTCTTCCACTGTTTCTGGAGGGCATAGTGGTAGTGTTCATTCATTTTTTAAGGGTTCATTCAGTTTTATATTTGCAGAATTAAACAGAATTCAACTGTTTCAACGGTGGATGAGGGACATTTGCCCAAAACATCCTGTTTCTCTTGTAATTCTGTGTACTATGCTTACTTTTTACTACATCTGCTTACATTCCAGGATTTCGGTCTATTCCTGCCAGAAAGCTAATGAACAGTGCACTAATGACTGACTTCCTGGCATCTTATGGAGGTGCCAATTCATTAAGCTCTCCAGAGGCTCCCATTCTACTGCCAGTGCATTTCAGCTGAGATTACACCTGCATCAGCAATGGATATGCCTTAAAACACTTGCCTTGGGGGGTACTCTATATGGTTTGGAACACATGAGCTTAAATTTAGCTCATCTGTGGCACTTTGTCATATCCTGCACAGAAAAGTTGAAATCCAAATCTAATACTCTAAATGCACAGAACTAATACTCAAACTATTTATTTAAACATGTGCTTAAAAAAAAATAGAGTCCAGACTGTGTTTTATACAGATAAATGTTCAGTTTTTTTCTTTTTATTGCCAGTATCCCTTCAGTTCACATGGACGAACAACACTCAGTCATTAAGCCCATCTCACAAACAGGGTTAAAGAAACACAGGGCTTGCACAGCTGAACCACTGACCTCCACATTGTGTTTTTTGTACATTCCACTGCCTTTGGTCCTGTTAACAAACCCCTGTGTAGACCACAGGCCAGTATGCATAGTGCAGGTGTGAGTGAGTATGCGAGTGTGTTAGTTTACAGCTTCTATACGGGCAGATGCATGTGGTTTCTAAGCCTTTTCCATCAAGTTTCTACAGTCTATAATAAAATGTCTTGCTGTGTGAGTTATTGGACATATACAATGCAATTTACAATGATATCAAATCAAATGCTAGAAAACAAAGCTCAAGAAATGAGGTAAAAGAAAAAAAAAGAAAAAGGCAAGTGCAGTTTTGATCCACAATGGATTAATTGACAGTGGCATTTTTAACATAAGCAATGTATTCACATTTTGCGGTCCCATAACTACACATAATATGTGACTCTATCATTTTATCTAAAAATGCCAGGGGCGTAGAAGCACATACAAACTCTTAAAGTGCATTAAAAAATTGCTTTTAAAACTTAAATCCCCCTTGCTAATTCTGAAAATGGATCCCCCCTCAACATCTTAAGAGTTGTTTCAATAATTTATTAGCACAAGTTAAGTTTGTTCGAGGCCTTTAGTTAGTATACAAGTTTGTTAGGAAGCTAATAGATGTCTATACGTTGGTTAGAAGAAATGTGCTGTAGAAATTACAGAGGAAGTTACTATAAAATCCTCTCTTTAAAGGTAAAAATCCACCCTGAAAGACTTGAACATCAATATTTGTAATCAATGTGTGGTCTGACTTTTTTGGTTTAAACTCCTTTCATCAGCATGTTGGTCTATTTTCACTTTTGCTATGTTACCCAGCCTGGTGATAGTGATGCCAGTGTGAATTCATCTCTACCTAAAGAGAGCAATGCAGCAGAATTTTAGTCCTTTAGTCTGTCCAGCTCTCTCCCCTCCTCATCTGTACACCCTGCTCAAAATCCTCAACATTCACGCTAATACCACCATCAACACCAAGCCGAGTCTCTTCTGTAACTGCATCAGTTAGCTTGCGTTTCTCATTAATACAACTTTGAGTGTCTCTGGAAAATGGTAAGTGAGGAAAAGAAGCTCTTTTTCTTTATTTATAGGAGCTAACAGTGAAAGGTTTTACAGGGAACCAACCGAGCCACTGGGAGTGCATTCTCAATGCCTGTCCCAAGCCTGGATAAAATAGGAGCATTGTATCAGGAAGGGCATCCAGCATAAAACCTTTGCCAAATCAAACATGCTGACCAATGATCCGCTGTGGCGACCCCTAAAGGGAGCAACTGAAAGAACAACAACAACAGCAAAAGATTTACATTTTTTCTTCTAAAAAACTCCAGTTATTGGCGCCCCCTGGGATAACAGCGAGGTACACAACCACTAACTTCTCACAGGAATAATGAATAGACAGCAACAATCAACAAATTAGCACTAGACTCACTAATCACATCACAAATATTTCAATATAAACATATTTAATGTGTTTCAGGGTGGAATTTTCCTCTTCCCCACTTGTAGCTAATATACAGTTCCAAGTGGTAGTGATGTTGACGAGGGTATGTTAAAACATTAATGACATACAGGGGATAAGTCTTAAATAATAAAAAGAAGGTGCTAATGGTGGAAGAAGACAAGGTATGTGTATTGACTATGTGAAACAGGAAAATATGTAATTCCATACACGACAAGCCGCAAAACCTAATCTCACCCTTCACTGCGTCTCATTATCCCTTCAGCAGGATTACTTTAGCTTTTCCTGTTAAGGCATACAAAATCCTTGTGGCAAACAAAACCTGGAGGGACCAATTCCATTTATAATAATAGATACTGTTATTGGTACTTAAACCCAAATACCATGTTGTATGCTTGAGCTCTTACAAAATAAAATTTCTGCTTAAAAAAAAAAAAAGAAAAAGATAGCTTTATACCTGCCGAGTCAGTAGTTCAAGAATGATCTTCTCCTCACCTCTAGTTCAAAGACATCAAACAATAAAATCCACATTTGCAAGATTAATAAGTTAATACATTTTTTTTTAACATACACACATACAGAAGGGGACGTAGAAGTTGCTTGGTGCATTCCCGTGCTTCACGACCCCTTACATTCTCTAAAACTATGCAACACACAACAGAACAGGAAATTCTTTTTTACATTTACATTTGGCTAAATATATCCCACAATGCATCACTAGAGACTGCTTGCATCAAACTTGCCTGAGCACACTTCAGTTTCTGCCTGTTGATGTTAAAACTCCACGTTCACGCAGAAACAAATCAAAACCCTTAACGACTGGTCATGATACTGAAAACAATTTCAGTCACAACTGAGATGAGTGGCGTTTAAACCCGTTGTGTATTTTTTTTTTTTTTTATCACACTGATCACAGTTGACCGAAACTGGCCAGATTTAGTTTGAGGATGCTGAAGTGCTGAACGTTTCAGAGGGAAGTAACACTGAAACATTTTGGCTGTACATCACATAGACATAAAGATATAATTTAATCTTCATATATGAGAATCTGCTGGTACCGGCTTATCACAGTGACGCTAAAATAAATCAAAAATTACAAGAAGAAGATAAAATGTACTATGTACAACATACAGTAATATTGACCAGGTTCTGGCTGTGTGTGTGTGTGTGATGACTTTAGACTGATGCCTTGATTTCTCCGAAGCCAACATTTCACACACATTATTCTAAAATCACACTGCAATATCACCATTACTGGATATTCACGAGGTAAGAGGTGGATGAGAAGAAGTTGTTAATACATACATGTCCCAGTTCTCAGCACACACAGGAGTAGAGGTGTTTCCTTCTTCAGCCAGCAGTCACTTATTAAACCCAGCTATCAGTGAATCACTGGTTTTTACAAACGTCTTTGAATACAGTGACCAAGGTTCATCATCATAAAAAAAATGGCTCAGTCTTATAATTAGATGCAGGAATCCAATCTATTTCAAGTCAAAGTTGCCGTTTGCAGTCAAGCACCACATCCAGTGTTAAGGTGTAACGCAGTTCCCTTCTTGTCCAGCAGGTGGAGTCGTTTCCTTCCAACTACAGAAGGCATTTCCACCTACTCAGTTTGCATCTTTTTTTTTTTTTTTGCAAGTAGTTGTTTGAATAGTCATCACAATACATTGAATTAGGAAAAAAAAAGAGGCCAGTCCTTCAATATGAGGTTTGCAGAATTTGTTGATGATGTAGAAAAAGGTGCCAGGTTGAGTTTCTGCTCTGAAAAATGTCACCCAGGTCAATATTCCTTATTACTGCAATGTCTGTGTGTATAGCATATGAATTAAACACCACAAAGTCAGCGCTGAAACCTATATAAATTCACTGACACCTAACTGCCTTGGTCTTCTATAATAATTACACAGTTCTGAGATTTTTGATGCAATCACTTTTTCCAGTTGTTGTTTGAAAATGGGGACTTAGAAAATAACTAATTGTTACAATGACCACAGACACACACTAATCAAATATCACACGCAATAAAATGCCCCAGATTCTTCTAAAGCAGTGAACATTAAGTTTCCTAATACTGAGAGTGAGACTAGCACGATGTATTGAGCTGGGAGATTAGCCGGGTGCAAAAAAACCTGGAGGCAATCTGTTAGCCATGTTTAATGTCT
The DNA here is from genome assembly GCA_037576675.1 of Pangasius sanitwongsei. NCBI lineage: Eukaryota > Metazoa > Chordata > Actinopteri > Siluriformes > Pangasiidae > Pangasius > Pangasius sanitwongsei. The sequence goes on along the minus strand of CM075029.1, from coordinate 5,612,661 downwards.
ATTTTTCATCAATGCCCTATGATGATTATTTGTCAAAAAATCCGTAGAAGGACAAAAAAGAAAAGGTCTAAGCCACATTCCAAAAATGCTAACTTCTCTAACAATGAATGAAAGCTACTACTGGTCATCGTGCTAACTGGACACCACTAACTTTTATCCAGCTTTAGAAATGTCAGCATTTTAGGCTAGTGTACTAACACTCTGGGGTCTGGCCTTGTTACATAGGAATCATGCAGTTAAGATTGTGCTCTGCTGTGGCTTACAATAATGTCAATTACCTTCTGTCTTGCCCATTACTGTCTCACTTTCAACAACACCCGACTGGTTCTTCTTGGTACTAGCAAGATCTGAAAGGCCTAATGAAAATGTGAGATGATAATCTGTCTCAAGGTATTGCTCTTGGTTCTGTAAAATGCAAGTTAGCAAAGAAGCCTGGATTAATTTTTGTAATATTAGCACTGGTAATGAATTTAATTTAGTAGTACTGCCAATAGGCTGCACCACACTGATGGAGGCAGCTAAATAAGCTGAAAAAGCAGTACTTGTCTATATAAGATGCTAGGCTTCATTGATTGTGTTTTTACACCTAATATAGGCTTAGACATAAGTATGTATGTTCTGCCCTTACAGTTAGATGAGGTTTTTATTTGCTAGCTAACTTTTGGTGTATTCTTATAGATGGTCTTCACTGCTAGTATGCCAACATCTTCCAAGATTTGAATCTATGTCTATCCTTCAGGTAGCACTGGATGACTTGCTGTGCTAGCATGGTAACAATTGCTAACATTTGTGTCATTCCTCGGTGGTCTATATGATTCAGTGTCTGAGGTCTGGGTCTCGCAGCTCTGTCTAGATTACTTTGCTAACATGTCTTGCTAACATTTGTGTCATTCCTCTGTGGTCTATATGAGTCTATGCATGGGCTCTGGGTCTCGCAGGACTGTCTGGATTGTTTTGCTTGCATCTTGCTAGCATTTGTTGCTGATCTTCATTGGTCTGGGTGTATCTCGCTGGCCCGTTCTACTAGCAGGGTTTGTTGACATTGCACAGCAGCTCAGTGACTTTGATGAGACGTGCCACGGTGGTCTGCGACTCCTCCTGCAGCCGCTGGTTGTTCTGTCTCAGACTCTGCACCTCTGCCTGCAGCATGGCTTTGTCCTCTTTCTCCTGCCAGCATCACACACAACACAACTGATCAACAGAACGCTCTCTTGGAGCACAGGATGGATTTGGAGGAGTAGGTAGGGGGAAAAGTTGGGAGAAGTGATTGGGAGATGGTTTGGAGGAAATAAGGTTAGATATCTTAGATGACTACACTTAGAAAGGCAGCATACAAAATACAGTTTGTGGCCGACGTTATGCTTGATGTGTAACTACACATACACATGCACACACGGCTGTTCACATCCACTAGGGGGCAGTTCACAGCTAAATCATCCCTGATCAGCAGGTTTTCACTATTCTGGGACGAATACACATGCAAACAAGCTTTGTTAGCTCACCTTTCAAATTTTCTGCCTTTGTCATAAGCTGTGTCTCAAATGGCAAATCCAACTATGACCTTCCAAAACATTTACTACTAGGTTACTAATCTAGAATGTCCAGAAAACTGGCTCTCAATGTGGGGTCCACAGACCATAAGTCCATGAGGCATAGCCAGGAAGTCCACATTTTTTGTTACAGTGGCAGAAATAACATCCTACCATTATTAAAGTTATAGCATTTATTATTGATTTCTTGTAGTTATTAGCATGTTTGCCTGGTCACTTGTATAATCGACTTCCAAATCCAACAATCCAAATTCAATCCAAACTTCAATAACTCAAAACTAACAAGCCTAAATATGTTGGACCCAACTTGGACCTTACATGTTTTACCAGTGGATATTCTAGAAATAAACTACAGTTCCAAAAAATAGACAAAATATTACTGTACAGATTGAAATACGGAGCCAGACATTTGAATATCTGGATTATTTTAATTTTAATAATTCTGTGCTGAGGGGGTCTGTGGAATTTATTTTACAGTTAAAGGGGTCCCTGGCATTAAGATTTTGAGTATGTAGATTAGTACGTAATTTAACTTTTTTTTTTTAAACCAATATATTCAAAAATCATCTAGAATACTATACATGTATGCAATTTGAGACATAGCTTTCTTTAGTTTGTTCATGTCTGCTACTGATGGCATGTCACATCACATCGTGCTATACCACCCCCACCTTTTATGTTGTTATTGCACCATATTATTCTGAGAATGCCAAAGACTGCAGGATGCATGTACAAATATGCGTAGTTCAACTCAGGCATAAACACCGGCCCAAAAGACACTTCTATACACAATTACAGACTAAACAAAGTTGTAGAACTACAGAATTCTAGACTATACTAAACTTTTCAAGGACTGTTGATGAAGACAAAGTCATACACTACAAGGTCGCTACTGAGCTTATCAACTAACAAATACAAACATTTTAAGTCAGTGCACAGAAAAATCATATCTACTGTGACTTGCACATTTGTTTAGAAAACCAGAGACACACACAAGTGTGAAGATGGATAGAAAAATTAACCATGGTAATCTGTCCAGTTGTTCATTTATATAAACTTAGTTATACACGTTTACACGTTCTCAGTTCAGTATGTGGTTTCATGTAAACAGTCTGAATGATAAGAAATGCAGATAAAAACTTTTTAAAGATTGTTTTAACTATTAAATGCCTGGGTGTTACTCAACTCAACTCATGTATATAATGTATCTCAGGATGTCAGCATTTATATTTAATAATAAATCACAAATTATTTTACAAACTTCAATAATAATATAAAAATATTTTATTGGCAATAATCAAGTAATTAAATACAAGGTTTCTGTCCTATTTTGATACTTTGTTTGTTATTTATGTAATACAAATCTCGCTCCAAATTACAGAACATCTAATTTTGGTATTTCGGTATTGGTATTTCAGTATTCTGTATAAATTACTCAAAGCAAAACTACAGTAATGCAGAAGGTAAATAGGAGGAAATAAGGTCATATGTCACTAGTTACCCAAAGTACTGTATGTATTTAAGGGTTATATCAGAGGTAGTCAATCTGTGGGGTGTGGGTGAGGGGTGAGATGGAAAATGCCAATAATATATATTTAAAAGACATCAGACCTGATAACCTTTACGCCTTTTCCTTAGGAACTCCAAATTTCAACACTGGAATATGCTGGAACATACTCCAAAATACACCAAAAGATCTGTCTTTTTTTGATAATAGATACAGCAGATGAGCCTAATGACATTTAGTGTTTTAAACACTCCGATATTAACTTGCACTGGAAACTCCGCCCCTTCCCCCCATTTCACAATAGCAATGTTCTGGCACATGCTCACAATGCTTCAAATATGCACTGATGTGGCGCCCTCACTTTCTGCCAAGGTAAATGCAGAAAGATTTGAGTTCACCAAAAAAGATTAAACAGGCTTACACTGAAGTGTTGAATCTTAATCTAAATATATATTATAAGATTCATTTTTGTGGTTCTATCTTATATTTAATTGGGGGTGGGGATGGTGGAGCTCATGAGGAGTAAGTTTGAATACAGCTAGGTTACACCACGTTCAGTTAGACAGGTTCATCTATCGCTGATTTGGAGTAACACCCATGATATTTATAAAAGAATGCCATATTAGCTTTTATAAAGTGACTATTGATGATTTGAAAACTGGAAAACAGGATGAAAAATATTACACCCATCGTTGAAGAAAAACTGTTAAAAGCTTTTTTTAAAAAAAAAAAAAAAAAAAAAAAAAAAACCATGGTTCTCATACTGTATTTTTCTCACCATCTTCAGCAGACGGTAAATGGAATTTCATGCCCTTAACAAACACCCTGATGGTACTTTCACTGCTTATTTAAACCATCAGTTTTGTTTGTGATTGAAGAAGACCCGGAGCTGATAGCTCAGTTGCCAAGGGCAAAAAATATTCATAGCCATTTGGAAGGAGAAAATGAAGAGATACAGAGAAATGAGTTCAGGTGCAGATGGCAGTTTGTATGGTTTCAACTAGAGTGTTGCTATAATCACAGGAGGAATGTTTGATGAGGTTATGTTTTAGTTAATCATAATTTATAGATGAGATGAAAGACATTCATCACATAGCACACTAAGTGCAACAACATAAGACATACATAAACAGCTTATGACAGCTAGATTAAGAATTCATGAGGCACCATATGCAAAGATGACATGATAAAAACAGATACTGATAGTTTTTACTGTGACAGACAAGGCTCCAGAACACGAGCTGAATGTGTACATACTCACTAAAACACAGTAATTTAAAGTTTTGTCTTTCAGAGCTGTCATTTTCAGTTTATGCATATTTACATGTTGTCATACTTATCGAGCTATGTGATTGGTTTACATGGTATTATCATCAACCAAACAAAATACCTTCATTACATATAGTGTTGTATTTCTAATTATTGCTCCTTGACCTGTTTGTTGGAAGAGATAAAGCAAAGCTTCCTTCCTACACAGGAAATATATTTGGAAATGGAAATGTAATATTTCACATTAAAAAGCTCGGAACTAAAGAATTGTATAGAGTTGGTTCATATTGCAAAGAATGTGACAATTCAGTTTATTAAGGAGTCAATTTATCTCATAAAATATATCTAAAATAATAATTTGCATGGTTGAAAGACAGAGTCATCAAATAGAGAAACCATGTTACACAAGTGGTGACCAATAATGTGTTTGAGAACTTCTGACACCACAGTCATCCTCTCACATTCCTCATATATGATTGTTGAAACATTGTTAGGATAACCGCTGGGAAGAGTTTGTGGTCCATGTGAGGTCAAGTGAACTTCTCTAGATTGATGATAACACGAATGAGGGTTAATGATGAGTATGAGGGAGAAAGGAAAAGGGTTTCAACGACAGATAAAAAAAACAAGTGAAGACGGCATTGCTTTTGAAGTCAAGACACATGATTATCGTGTTAGGTTTCGGATCCGATCAGACCCCGTCTTGTTTCTCTATGGAGGTTGTCACAGATTGTCATTCACACTTTAATCCCAGGAGATGCTACTGCAACATCTGTAATATGGAGTGATTTACTACTAGCATGTGTTTTGTTTTGTTTTTTTTTGTTTTTGGTCTATGATATTATTTTCCATTTTCTCTAGCAATTATTTCCCTCTTCGCTGTCCTTCAGGCAAAATAATTATTTGTTGACTCTTCATTCTCGCTCTCTTCAGTTGAGGAACCAATCAGACAAAGTGTGTTATAGGATTTAAATTGAGTTGCTCTGATTTTATCCTGAGTATAATCTTGGATTCAGGACCTCCATTTGAGAATGTATTCACTACAGACGTGGACTGATAATGATTTCAGATTTTACCCACACACCACCCTGCACCCTTTTACCACTTTCAAATGCACATTTTTGCTTTCACAGGTTAGGAATTGAAAGGTGTTATATGATATCATAGGGTTGGTTTTGGTTGTTTTATTCGGGTTTTTGGTGTGACGGAGAAAAAATTTCATGCTGTACTTGCCTCGACTGCCATTGGTCGCTTAGTGTTGAGAGAGGGAGCCTGTCCCTCTGGCCATCTTCTCATCTCCTCTGTTCACCCTGCCCAATGACAAGACAGGTTTCTTTGGCTTGTCCCGCCCTACCTCTATCATCCCTCAGTCTGACTGGCTCTGTGAAATAGCTCTGGGGTAGTTGAGGGTGAGGGATGGGCGGGGGAAGTTACATGGACAGGATGAGCGATAAGGATGGGATATTTATGGGGAAGTTCAAAGGTCACTGTGTGGGCTGTAAGGGTGGGAACAGGGCACTCAAAGGGGTTTCAATGGGATTAGGCAAAGGAAGTGGAAGTACCTTTTGGAGGTCATCCTGTAGTCGTTTCAGCATGGCCTCCAACTGGGACACCTTCTCCTCCAGGTGACTGGGTGAATCACTGAGAGAGAGAGGGAGAGAGAGAGGGAGAAGGAGAGAGAGAGATAAATAACAATAATAAAAGGGAAAGGGCTATTTTTAGATGCGTCAATAACAATCACTCAGAGGGGTTTTTAGAGTTTTTTTGCTCTGAAGTAAACTTCCATGGTAAATGTGAATGTATGCATTCTAGTAGAATATTTTATGAAAGCTGCAATACAATTTGAATGCTACAAAGCCCTTACATTACCAGTAAATGTATACTGATAAAATCCCAGGTTCAGTAGCATGTAGCTTTGACCTCAGCTTAAAAAAATCAATTAAAATGCATGTATATCACGATGCATAAACTGCACACAGTGATTCCAGTAATTAAGGAAAATTGTGTTAAAGATTAATTTACTAACACTGAGTAAATGACAATTTTTGGTCAGTCTATTTTATCCCCCACTATCTTAGTACACATTCTCTGACTTGCGCATAAAAAAGTTACTATGAGTCATTATGAGAATTTCTACATCTACATTGGTTAATGCTATTAGAATAACAACTGGATTATGATGTTTTCGGATTTACAAAGTTACATTATTCTGTAACAATAACCTTGTAGTTATTGTTTCAGTTCAAATGTGCACAACTAAAGAGTAAAAAAAAAAACCCCACAACAGTGTATAGAATAAAACTAAAATTATCCAATAAACAATACAAACTACACTTGTATGTATTAGTTGCTGCTCACCTGTCTTTAACATCTTTGAGCTTGGCATCTGTCTGCGTCACTGTGTCAGCTCCTGCCTGAGTGCCATCACCAGCCTTTCGATCTGAAACACATAATTTTACTCTTATTACCCACCTGGTAACAATAAAACAAATCTATTCAGGAAAGACTAATAATTCTGAAACATTCTGGAAATTCATACATATTTACTAGTATTAATCTCTCTCATAACTGCTACCTATTATTTTTTTTAACAGAAATATAACACACATTTGGGTATACATAATAAGCCACATTCATAATTATCTGCTGTGCACACTTTAAACTAAAAAAGTGTTGTATGTTCTGTATGTATGTATTACATCCACCATCCCTAACTGTTGTAACCACAATAATTAACCCAGTTTATTTAACACCACTAAAACCACTAAATGCCATTTCAGAGCAATATTAAATATATAAATATGGCATTATGAAATAAATTGCCCACACTTCTGCAGCAACTGCCAATAGCAGTCACAGTGTTTTTCACACTTTCTGGCAGTGTCAGTATCAGACAGTCCTGGCTGCTCACTGCTGATCTTTGAGGCTTCTAGTTCATCATGTTTAGTGTGCTTCTCCATCATTATTATTAGGAGCTGTTGTATACGACTGCCATCAAGTGAAAGTTTATGGGCTGACAGCAAATACAGGCTGACAGATTGGGCGACAGCAAATTAACATGGTTATTTTGACTACCACTATTCATGACAATATATCTCAAAATCTCATTAGATTATTTTCTACTGAAAGTTTCTTTAAGCCTAGAATCTGGCTTGAGCCATACGTTATAACTTAATAAACTCAGAATGTATGGCACTATTTTTGACTACACAGATATAAGCCTAGTGGCTCAGAGAAGATCATCATTTTCCTCATTGTTGTCTTTATATTTCCTGACCTTCTCGGGATAGGGCTTCTAGAATATTCCTGCATGCTGTGGCGAGGTCAGAAATAGACTGCCATTCCTCCTCTGATGAATCTGTTGTTTCTGAAAGAACTGGAAGACAACAAATCCATCTATCAATAATACAAACATACAGCTTTCACAATAAAGACAAATCAAACACGTCAGCATGTAATATTTCAATGCTGAAAATCTAACCAATGACGAAATAAATCCAGCAGGGGGTGCTTAAACTTTGCTGGTCTAGCTGCCTTCCTAAAAATTATACAAATGGCTAAGAGCCGACACCCGAGTGTCCAATTTGCTCAATTCCACACATTTATCCTAACAAAAGCCGTGAGCACAAGTATAAGAGGCCAAACGTGCATGAGTCCAGAGAAGAGTGTCCGGTGTGCAAAAAAGAGCCCAGGGACACAGCAGATGGTCAAGACAGAGTCTCTCGATTTGAGGCAGGATAAAATCCTCTCCCCCACTTTTACCCCACCAAGCCCCCATCTGTCCTATGGGTCTGGGACAGCAAAGAGCAAAAGGGGGAGGAGGGGAAGGGGCATTTCCAGCGAAACAAAACTGAAGGATGGAATGAAGCAAAAATGAAAGAGGAGAAGACAAAGAGGGAAGGATGAGAGAGGAAGATATGAGTAAGTAGAGAATAATATGAGGGTGTTCAAGAGGAGAAAGAAAGGTGCCAAAAGGCAAAAAGCTAACAATTTGGGCTGAATAACACCAGTAATGATTTTATGGGGTGACTGGCATTGTTTTGGTCCAAGTTGCTGTTTGGGCTTAAAGACACACAGTGTGCAAAAATTGCAGGCTCCATTTACAGCAATTAACAATGACTAGCACTATTATCCCAAGCCACATGTCTGCACTCAGTGCTTTCAGGCATGGACACTATGCTGTGACACACCATACACACACTAGGAGAGAAATGTTACCATGTAATATTAGCCTTTTCGTTAAATTTAAACATGTAGAATTTATACAGTTACTTATTTATTGCAGGATAAAGTAGCATGCTGGCAGGAGGCATTGTGGAGCAAGCTACAACCAGAGGCTCAGTCTCTCAGTGTGAACAATAGGATAGCATAATAATCCAAAATCAATCACCCATATCCTGAACACCACTGAAATGTGTTTCATTTGGTATTGTCTTCAGCACTTTGTTTTGTTTTTACACTGCATATGTGTATATTCATTCACTGGCCACAGAAACAATTGTACCCCAGCTCATTCATGCAATTATCCAATCAGCCAATCACGTGGCAGCAATGTTAAAAAATAAAATCATGGAGATACATGTCAAGAGCTTCATGTTCACATCAGATATCAGATTGGTGAAAAAACATGATCTCAGTGACTTTGTGTTGGTGCCAGATGAGCTACTTTGAGTCTTTTGAGAGTTTACATAGAATGGTGTGAAAAACAAAAAACATCCAGTGAGTGGCAGTTCTTCAGGCAGAAATGCCTTGTTGATGAGAGAGGACAGAGGAGTATGGCCAGACTGGTTCAAGCTGACAGGAAGGCTACTATAACTCAAATAACCACTCTTTACAATCGTGGTGAGCAGAAAGGCATCACAAAATGCACAACATGCCAAGCCTTGAGGCAGAGAGCCACACAGGGTTCCACTTCTGTCAGTCAAGAACAGAAATTTGAGGCTACTGTGGGCATGATTCTCTGAAAATGGACAGTGAATATTGGAAAAAGGTCGCCTTGTCTTTATCCAATTTTCGACTGTCAGTTTCCATTAATCTGTGCCCAGTGGCTAGTCGTGAAACACATAAAGAGCAGTCTTCCTACCACACTGGACCCATCTCAGGTCAACTGATCCAGATCCTCTGCCATTCCTGGATTTTTCTGACTAGGTGTCAGTCACGATCAGTCACGAATCGGCAACACCACTCCCAGCATCACCTGACTGAGCACCAGACTGTGTGCTAAGTCCACTGCTGTTCATGCTTCTTACTCATGAATGTGCTGTAAAGTGCAGCTCAAACCACATCATGGGGTTTGCTGATGATACCACAGTGGCCAGCCTCATCAGCAACAATGATAAGTCAGCATACAGGGAGGAGATGGAGTAGCTCACAGACTGGTGCAGAGACAACAGTCTATCTCTCAAAGTCAATAAAACAAAATAGATTATTGTTGAGTCAGGTGGGCCCCGGAGTGATCATTCCACTGCACATCAATGGCAAAACTCTGAGAGAGTCAAAGTCTCTAAGCTCCTTGGTGTGTACATCTTGGATGACCTCACCTGGACCCTTAACAGCACCTACTCAGCCAAAAAAGCCCAACAGTGTCTTCACTTCCTTCCATCCTCACCACTTTCTACAGGGGGACAACAGAGAGCTACCTAACCCGCTGTCTAAATGTTACATATGGGAACGTCACTGTCTCAGACAACAAGATCCGACAGCAGATTGTGAGAACAGTTGAGAAGATCATCAAGCTTGCTTCTGGATGCTTTTTACCCCTGATATTGCTGCTACTGGGACAGTTTCCTAGTGCATCACTGCTACGGTGACAGCTTTTCCAGTCTATCTGTTTTAGAGTGTACAGTTTACAGACAATTGTTTGCACTGGTTTCTAGTCATATTCTGGTATGGCCAACCACACAGCTATGCTCAGCTCTTTCTCAGCTATGCTATATAATCCACCCCATATTGTTCTATTCTCCTGTCTAGGTAGCAAGCACTGTACTCTGTATGTATTGTCTTGTATATTTATTGTATATTTTGCACTTGTCTCGCTTTAATGTATTTGCACTTGCAGTATGTGTACCTTGTTGCTGTACTGTTGTGTGTGGCACAATGGTCCTGCCATTTTGTTCCAATGTATACAAGTTACATGGAGGAATGACAATACTTGACACGACCAACATTTCAGCAGCACTTACTCTTGGTGATGGAGTTATGGATGCTCAATGCTCTGGAGTTTCTCTCCGCTCTGGAGATCCTCTCCATACATGCTGACTGAAGGGGTGCCTCACTCCCCGATGGTCTCTCCTCACCCAGCACATCTATTCCAACCTAGAGAGAGATAGAGAGAGAGAGAGAGAGAGAGAGAGATTGTTAAAGTAGGTGCTATATACTGAGGAATGTTTTCTGATGTGTAATGATCTCTGTGTGATAAGTGACACATAGAGGCAAAGGAAAGTGGGAGAAAACAGGAAAGAGGTTGAGAGCAGATAAGAAAGATCTGAAAGATGGTTCAAGGGCTATGAATGGAAGCAAAAAAACAGAGGATGGAGTAGGAGTGAGAGAGAGAGGGAGCAAGAGGGTGAAATGTAAGAAGAGGAGAATGGGAGAGTGGGAGAGAGAGTAAGTCTGTTTAAAGCTCTGAGTTTAAAAAGTTTGTAGAATGAATCACATCCTAAGTATAGAATATTTATAGAATCTCCTGTATGAGATGTGAGAGATTTATCTCATGGTAAAATATCAGTAGTGTGTGTTGTGCAACTCAATGCTTTAAGCTGTACACTAAATATTCATTAAATATTAAATATAAGATCTTCCATAATGAACCACTCCACCCACAGTTATAAATATAACATCTAAATATAACCTCCCTAAATACAGAAGTTAATGGCAGATTACATGAAAGAGGAAATCCATAATGCCACGTTTGCATGGACAGCATGTATTCATATCTTCTAGAGCAGTGCTTCTTGACTGGTTTTGCTTCACAACCTCATGTTTTTTATCATTTAGGGCGCAACCCAAAAAGTAGCTTAACATTCTGTTATGCGTCAGGCACTAAAGACAAAACAAAAAAATGATGTTCAATCATGTCAGATTAAATCTACACTCTCCAAAAACTAAAATGTAGCTTTCCTAAGAAAGCAATTATGTGGTAACATTCCTTTCTTGTATAACAGACCATCCTCATCCGATAAAATAAAAAATAACAATATATACTCACCAACAACTTTATTAGGAACACCTGTACACCTGCACATTCAAGCAGTTATCTAATCAACCAATCATGTGGCAGTAGCGCAGTGCATAAAATCATGCAGATACAGGTCAACAACTTCAGTTAATGTTCACGTCAAACATCAGAGTAAAGAAAAAGTGTGATCACTGTGACTTTGATTGTGGCATGGATGTTGGTAACAGAAGGGCTGCTCTGAGTATTTCATAAACTGTTCTCCTTGGAACAAAGTCTCTAGAGTTTACACAGAATGATGGGAAAAACAAGAAAAACATTGAGTGAGCGACATTTCTGTTGGTGGAAACACCTTGTTGATAAGAGAGGTCAGAGGAAAATGGCCAGATTGGTTCGAGTTACCAGGAATGATATAGTAACTCAAATAATCACTCTATACAACCGTGATAAGCAGAAAAGCATTTCTGCATGCACAACACATCAAACCTTGAGTCGGACGGGCTACAACAGCAGAAGACCACATTGGGTTCCACTCCTGTCACCCAAGAACAGGAATCTGAGGCTATCACTGGACAATTAAAGATTAGAAAAAAAATCACCTGGTCTTTTTCCAGTCTTCATCTGTCCATTTTCGGTGAGTCTGAGTGCTTATTGGAGTTCCTATAGACTTCCTGTCAGCCATGCCACATGCCAATAATGTCACAGAGATTCAATTTTTCCCCCATTAATGTTTGATGTGAACATTAACTGAAGCTCTTGATCTGTATCTCATGATTTTATGCACTGTGCTTCTGCCACGATTGGCTGACTGGATAACTGCACGAATGTGCAGGTGTACAGATGTTGCTAATAAAGTGGACATTGAGTGTATAATTAGGAAGACCAACCTGCAAATTATGTATTAATGTGTTTTAATTTTGAAAGTAATTTTGACTTCTATGAATGTGAGGAGACAGAGCGCAAAACAAGTGCAAATAAAAATAAATGGTGTGGAAGACATTAATACGGCAAACAGATATACCATTTGATGACTAACTGGTTTTAATGAAAAGATGGATGTGTAATAAATATGGTAAATACTTCATATAAACGTGTGCACTTAAACTGGATTAGATTTGTCTTGTTTTACTTCAGTTTCTTTAACCTTTAGAAAATTTGCAGTGTCACAAAAGTCCTGTTTATTGGGTTGAATTTCTTTGTTAAGTGCTGCATGTAGTCATGACATATGAGAAGAGTTTCCAGATTTGCTATAAAACCAGGCCAATGGACAAGCAGTGTTAAGACATTTTAAAAAGTTTCTCTAAATAGTTATTTCACCAAGGTCCTAAATTTTTGCGTAAATAGGAAATATGTGAGAATGAGATTTGAAGAATTTCCCAATTCTGTGGGAAAACCACGCACCTAAAACGCTTCATGTAAGCGACTAATGCACTGATTTACACCTGTTTCTGGGTGGTGGGAAAAACTGGCTGCCCAAAATGTAGTACATTGAACATAATATGTAATCAGTCTTACTTCTCGCTTCTCCACCTTGTTTTGCGCTGACTACCCACTTTTTGTGCGATCCTCCCAGAAATGCAAGATGGAGAAAGAGTACTTTGCGTGTTTCCACATGCACAGTGCTTAAATTGTGTGTTTAGACTTGTACATCAGTTTTGTATATAACATGCAAGATTTTTCATGTAGCATGCCACCTAATTACGTCTGTACATCTGTATACACTACCAGTATGTCTGGCCCTATATGTCAGATGGCTTTATATTAGGCTACCAATGACACAAGCTGTAATCAGGAAACACCGGCTGCACCACTGAATATTCTGTGCATTTAAAAAATAAAAAGATTAAAACCAAACCTTCTGATGAAGATGAACACACTTGCAACCCACTTTTTGGTTACCCATAAAGAACCACTGCTCAGGAGTTCATGTCCAGTTAGCATGTATTTGTGTTTTCATGTGCATTTGTGTGTGAGCACATTCTGACCTGTCCCTCTTCCTGGAGAGGAACTTTTGGTTTGACAGCCAGTATGAGATCAGGGGTCGCGTCGCTCAGCTCTCCAGGATTCTCGTAGTTATGCCTGTTCACCTTCACCCCAACGTTATCATACACATGACTGAAACACATAGACAGGGAAAAAATTAAGCTGATCTTAACCTTGGATCTTAACCTTGTCTATCCATTCCAACCCGGACACTACAGATAATCTAAAGTGACATTTCAAGACTGAAAGGTTTATTCCGGCATGATTAATTTTAACTGGATGCTCTTAAGAAGCTGTACATGTGATGTATAAAATGCAAAGCAGAATCATATATCTATCATAGTAGTACTTGATGATGTGTCCCAGTAGGATCTCTGTTAAATATCAAACAGTACAGGAACAGAAGGGCTGAGTAGATGAGTTGTGTAACACCACACTGACACATATACAACTTATACTGAAAACAACTCAATGATTCAACAAGACCACTTCCTCTGCTTTTGGTGCTAAAATGAGCATCAAGAGATCAAACTAATGTGCTTCTCTGAAAAAGCATGCTATGTGAAGGTGTAATCTGCTGGGCATTAGAGAAGAACACTCGCATCCTGCGTAGGATGAAAGTTTCCTTATGCTTTGCATTGTTTCTGGATGCCTTCATTGTAGGTCACTGCAGTGCTGTTTTATTTCAGCTAAAGAAGCATTTAAATTCTCACACTTGTGAGCTAATTCTTGGCACTGATGATAGTCTCAAATAACTAGTTTACATAAAAATGTTATGCAAGAAATGATTTTCAGTGGAAATTAGAGACCAACAGATTTTGTAAGTAACTCACATTGTGACCTGAACCAGAACAGCAGTATCTGTATACAGTATCTGTGTGACATTATTAAAGAACCGGATGCAGTTTACACCAAACATTTAACATGGGTGGGCAAATATATATGGGAATGAATGTCAGTGAGGTTGTTTAAACTGAAACAAAAATTTTAAAAAAGCAAACTTTAGTAACTGACACCATTTGGGGTAATGATCACATTGTGTGAATTAGATTTTTTGCAAAATATTTATTTAAGTGAATAAGCAGCTGTGTGTGTGTGTGTGTGTGTGTACCCATCACAGATGTCCTGACAGGGCAGGGTTCTCTCAAGTGAGTAACTGCGTGTGAGGGAGGAGGGAGTGATTTCCAGCGCCTGGGATGGAGGATTGTCCTGCAGCGATGTAGCTCTGAGAAGAGGCAAGCTGGGTGGAGAGAGCAAACCACTCATGCCTGGAGTTCTACCCTCCTCTTCATCCCTCCTATCTGATTGGGTCACACTGTCTGACTCCTCTCCTTCACCCTGCTCCCGCTCCCCCTCTCTCCCCTCCTCTTCACCCTCATCCTCCTCTTTGTCTCGCTCGTCCAGGACCCAGGCCTCACCCGAGTGGCCCTCGCCAGACTTGCTTTCTGCATCTTGAATGGACTTCTGATAGAGCTCAGAAAAGCTCCTGTACACACACAAACACACACAAATAGTAGGTATGTTTACATGCAGCCTAATAACGTGGTAATAATCTGAGTAATGGCTAAATTGGAATGAAAAACCTTCATTTATAAACCTAAGACAGAACAGAGTAAAATTTTAGTCCATCTGAATGAGGTGGAAAATCCAATTAATAATCTGTAAATATAAAACAACAAGCAAGTAAATCTTCTAAACCCAGTTAGTTCTACAGTTCTAATCTTTGAGTACATTCTGCACAGGTATGTTTGGGTCACAAGGTATAAGAGGTTTTTTGGATAAAGAATGGATGGGCAAAGAGCATACACTGTTGCAGGACCTAAATTATGCTTTCATTCTATTTGTTCAATAAGAACATTTTGAGGAAGTTTTGCTAAGAGTGACAAAGACTAGATGAAACACCAGTAATTTCAGCTACTTTCTTATTCTTTCACAGGAGTCACAGGTGTTCTTGCAATGATAACACTGATACTGAATGTTGCTCCTTACATGCATTTTTAATTTATAATTAATATCATATAAGAGTGCTTTTGAATTCTCAATTCTGATTGGTCAGAATGTGTTGATTTATTTTCAGTAGTTTTGACTGCAAGGCAAATCACGGGTTTAAATATCTTGTGTATTTAAGTAACGTCACATAAACAAGAGTGCCGTTGTACTGAATATTAGCAGGGTTACTGATTACCGGCGGCTGAATCACAGCTGTGCTAATATTGATTAACTGACATTTCAGACACAATATGGCCAAATATTTTGTTTATTGTTGCTCTGTCAATACAAATAATTCCCAATGAAGCCTTGGCTGGACAGAGCATTGCGTATTGCTGTGCAAGCGCAAACTGACTGACAGGCCATTGTAAGTATAGTAATGGTTTCAATGCATGTAACTATTTCTAGCCTTGCAATTCTAGCAACAGTGAAATGGACCAGGGCTTATACTAAATATCAGCGTTCCTGGAATGCTACTTGTCCAATCAAATTAGTGGACCAGAAATAACTGTTGTATAACTAGTATTATAGTACAGCGCTGTTGAATTCTCAATTCTGATTGGTCAGACGAAGCTCTGACAGTAGCTCCAGCTGCAAGGTTTATATTAATGTACTCATTCTAATATATTATCATTTCTATAATAACTTACACAGGTGGATGCGCATAAACATAAACAAAAAAACTGTTGAAATGGTGATATTTTCTGGGAGGAGACGTTTATTTTGCATTTATGGAAGGAGTCTCCATTGCCAGCGCTTTGACAGTCAGAAGTAAAGCTGTTCCTTCAAATTCTCCAACACAAGAGGGTCTTTAAGACAGAGGGCTTTGCAGTTTCTCTGTAACATGACAAACTGAGTTTTTCTGTCTGAAAAAAAGAGAGTCTAGTGAGGCAACAACTGTTTTACTGTTTTATAGCTGTTATAATGTAGAATTTACATTAAATAAAGATAATAAATGAATAATATATTGGAGTGGTAAAAGGAACCCTGTTTCTCATCACGTGGCATCACACCACCATGTCACTGACTATTTTCCTATAACACCATGTCCCATCATTATTTATCCCTTATGTAACATGCACATGAGCAGAGATTTTAGAGTTAAGCTCAATCTGCAATCAGAATGAGTCCATTCAAATAATGAAAATCTTTCCAAATAAACAGTCAGTTAAGGGTGTCAAAGGAATCTCTGCAGAATGTCCAGCTCTATAGCACATTGAAAAGTAGACAAAATAAATAACACCAAGCTTATTTTGGCACTTACTATTGAAGGCTAAACTAGCCAATACATTGTTTGAAATGGAGGAAGCTTGTGCCATAAACTGGCATTCAAAGAGTAACAGATTTTTTTAAGCAAGGATGCCCGATATAGCGTTTCTGCATTTACCCACCGTAATGAGTCAGTTTTCTGAGATATATTAAGCTGCTCCTTTCACTGCAGGAAGTGTGTAGCTATTTTTATCCTCACTGTCACCATTTTGTCAGCCTTCGTAATTTGCAAACTCCGCACCACAAGGGATACATTAGGCCTGTCTATCTGCCCAACAACAGGAGAATTTCTCTGCAGTCTCTCTCTGTCTCTCTTCTTTTTTGGCTGTGTGTGTGTGTGTTTATGTGAGTTGTGAACTCTGGTAGGCATCATTAGTAGAATTGATTGTTGGTTCTGCAGCTGGTGGAACGGCGATTCAAACACATCATTAACAACAAAATGAGATCTGACCCCTAGCTGTCCATCTTCCCCTCTTTCTCCATCTGTTCCTTTCCCACTCCTTTCTTTTCCCCTCTATCTGTCATTTTCTCTCTTCTCCATTGTCTCCAATTCTCACTTCAGCCCCATAAGTCATGTTCGTCCACCAAAACGCTGCATGCACACTTCATTTCTGGAGTATTCCACACATACCATACTATTTCTCTCTTTCTCATCTGTTATCATTTTCAAACCACTGTTCCAGCACAAAATAAATATCCCTTCCACCAGTCCTCTCCTCTTCCGTCATTCGTGCTGTTCTTCACCTATTCCCAAATCTGATCCACTCCATCATTCACTTCATCTTCATCCACAGCGCACACACTCCGTCCTAAACTCAGACTCTCCATTTCTTACCTCGGGGTACCTCTTCCTCTCATCCATCATTTCTCTCTCCCCCAAAATCTACTTTAACACTTTTGCAGTGACATCCATCATGCCATCCTCACAGTCCCTCTATCATTCTATCACTCCTTTGTTTTCTCGTTTCTCTTACACCAGGTAAAACAGATTGTTTTCCTGGGTTACTTCATCCCTCATTCACACTCTATATGCTCTATACGCTCTACACACTCGCTCATTTAAAACCCCTGATATAGAATCATCCATTTTTTATTCTTTGCAGCTCTTTTACGCTCTTGTCCCCATCCTCCTCATGCATCTCTACGTTACCCTCTCTCTTTCTGTTCCCTTCTTTCACTGGCACACATTGTCATTCACATCCACTCATTCAGAAACCACAACCCAAAATGTTCAACCTCTATCATGCTCTTGTATATTCCCATCTTCTTTTTTCTGTCTCTTTCCTCCTTCTCACCCACCAATACATTAAAATTCATATCCATTTTAAAAAAAAAACCTGATCATAATAATAAACTTTCATCACATTTTTCAGTTTTCACACTTTCCCTCATACCCTCCCCTCTCTCTCCTTCTCTCCTTCATCTCTCTCACCTGCGAGGTTTGCCGTTCTCGTCAGGTGGGATGACGGTGATGTGAATTTTGGGTGCCGTACGTAGCAGCTTCGTTCTCTCGTCCTGGCTAAGGTGGACGAGTGTGTGGCCGCAGAGTCTCACCACACGTGCACTCAGCTGTAGGCCTCCACTTTCGGCATAACCAAAGCGCTGCAGCTCTGTCACAAAGCCTTCTGCACTCATCAGGAAGCCCGGCTGACCCGTGGGGTCCCTCAGAGGGGTGACTTCACGCGCCTCACAACCTCGTGTCACCAGCTACATCATAATGATCACAATAATCTCATTAGACTACCTGTCATCAAATGCACACAGCTAGAGGAAATTTTAAATTAGCAACTGATTCCTGATGCACCATTGTGTTACTGTTTTCTAAAAATCTACTTTAACGTAACTAATCCAGATTAGAACATAATTAGCCTGTTTATAATTACTGGATCTTTTATCTTATTAAATATATGTTTTACATTTTTATGTAAAATGTGTTTGACCAGAATAAATCAGTTACTGAAGACGACAGAATGAATGAATTTTTGTCATCAATTTATAGTCAATTCATTAATAATTTTAGCTTGTTTAATTATTTTTGATTATAAATTGATAATAAATACGGTTTAATCTTTAAATGTCATATATGTAAAGCATCATCATCATTATTATTATTATTATTTTTATTATTATTAAACAAAATGGCAGTTGTTTTGCTTCTCTTTTCTTGTGGAAAATGAAGTGCATGTAAAAGCAGACAGGAACTAAAGGCTCTGAGAACAGAAACTGGACAACCCACAGCATATGTCTAAGTGGAAACATTCCTTATTTAATCTTTTGGATTGTCACTTTAGCACATCATAATCAATTTTCATGCAGAAAATGATATTTGTCACTGATGTCAGAATTATTTTGCTCCATAGGAAATAAATAAATAAATAAATATTTTTGCTGCTTGCTAATGTGAATGCCAACCCAAGAAAGCATAATAGAAAAAAAGTGTTGCCTGAAAAGGTGTGCGCTGGTCTAAAGAAAAGAGTCATCAGCTCAGTACCAGAGATGATTAATGAGTATCAATCCTCACCTCAAGCCTCTGCACCACCTCTTTAATATCCTCCATCTGGCTCTCTGACACTGTAATCGAGACGGCCTCGCCCCTCTCGTAGAAAATATCCAGACAAGGCCCACCCTTTATGCCAGTCTCGGTCACTGCCTTCCACCCAATCACGTCACGGCATGAGCAGTTAAAGACGACCCGCTTGCTGCAGCGCTCAATCAGCACCACAGATTCGGCTGAGATGCCCAGCAGACAGGCCAGTTTGTGCCCGTCGTCATCCTGGCTGGCGCAGACGGCCCATACCAGAGCGCCGGCACTGTGAAGCTCTGCTCCTTTAGCACCCTTGAGCTTGTCTTTGCGTTTGCCTCCCAGGGAAAGCAAGGGAAACTTGGTGGATGAATCTATAGGTGTGGTGGTGACGTAGTTCTCTGCTAGGTCCTTTAGGTATTCCTGACGTGTACGTGTGGCCATTGAACGGAACTTCTCTGATTTCTCAGCCGCATTTTCAGCGTTTATGGCTTTGGCAAGCAGGAAGTCGCGGAAAGCCTGGGAGCGTGGAAAGCGAGCACCTTTGGGGAAAAGTGGGCCAAAAAGAGGGATGTCCTTGGAGCGAGTAACAGCAACTCTAACAAATGCATAGGGAAAGACATACAGAGCATACACTTAACTTGGTAGAAATAAACATTTTAAAAAAGGTTTAAATTACAGTGGGTCATTAGCTGACTCATTCATGACACTTTTGGCAACCATCACTACCAATGAATAATCTAAGGTCTCTATTTTAATGCAGATGCAAGCACGATAACGCCAGTGTATTCCTAATCTGCTTTGGCATAAACCAACATTTTCTTGTATTTGGCCAGATGCTGTTTTTGTTGTCACAGATGAAGGCACCCACACTAATGTCCACTGACACAACAAGGGGTGTGACAACAAAATCTGTCAACACAGATATTTTCAAACTCCTTTTGATGCACTCTGGATAACATCACCACCTATCAGCAGCCCCTTTCTGAAGTCCAAGACCAACACAATTTTGAATGTACAATATTTATGTCACCCTATATAAATATAAATTCCAACTACGCATTTGCTTTATGCACATTATTTCAATTAAATGTTAGATTTCCCACATATTGTGACTGTGAAATTAAGCTAATTAACCACAAGGACACTTCTCATAACCTTTTTCACCCATCCTTCACGAGGGTGCCAATAATTCTGGAGCTGACTGTATATCTGAGGATAAGACCATCTGCTTTGGGTCATTTCACTTGCCCTAATTTGTGCATCTTGTACTAATTAGTATAAGACATACAAACAAATTAAGTTAGACAAACTGAAATAGCTCAGAGCAATCAATTTCCATGAATAAGCTCCATAAACTCTGTATGTTTTTTGATTATGTTCAGAATACTTGGAGTTTTGGTTTGATATGTGTGACACTGCAGTCTGCTGTGAATAGATTTCATTGATTTCTGCTCTCCACGGCTTGTAGTGGACCTTGTTATCTGATCGCTTTTACCGATAGTAGGTGTTTTCCGTGCAGGGCTCGTGCACTCGGACGATTATAAACACGTGCTGGAAGTGAGAGCGGATGGCTTTGGGGGTGAACGGCATCGCCCCTGGCTCCTGGAAGACTATCGTCACAATATCGTTCCCTATATGTCTCTTCCTCAATAGCTGCAAGAAAAAACAAAGCGAGATGTTAGTTAATACAGCACAGAAGATGACCTTAGAATGCACAAGATAATCCATCAAACATTACACTGTACTGAATAAACTACCCCAGAAAGATTTGCAATCATAAAAAGATACAATGTGCTGCTAAAGAGTCCTTAGTCAAAGTCAATACCTTTTTGGTATGCAGCCAGCAACTATTACCAATAGTTATGGCTGATGTTCTGTCACCATTTCTGACAGGTCAATGTCTGGCATCTTAAACATGATCTGATTTTACAATTTAATAACCTTAAACACTGGCAGTCTTTTTCCCTCTCATTTCCTCTCCAATTTGTTCACCTGCCAATTCCTATCCACCAGCCAGCACCCCCTATTATACAAAAGATACCAAATGGGGAGGGTGAAGGCTAACACATGCTTCTTCTAAGACACATGAAGCCAGCCAACTACATCTTTTCAAACTGCTAATGCTGTACCCCAAAGCAGCATAACACTCTGGATTGTGTCTCTGTGATTGACAGGGAGGGTGAGCAATGCAATCCCTCCCACCCAGAAAGCTCCTGGCCACGGATGGCTGTGAGCAGTGGAAATCGTAAGTCAGGTTTACACTGTACAATCTGTGGCCGTAATTTACTCTCACAGACAAAAAAAAAAAATCACATATTATAAAAGAATTATTTTGATCATTGGAGTTGAGACGTTGATCTTAGAACATATAATGTGAAAGTGCTCTCAGGTGGTCAATTTAACAACAACGTTCTGGCAGTGTCCGAAAGAACTGCTACAATGGTCGTCTAAAAGTGAACAGCAGAAAGACAGCATGGGATCACGGAAACCCAAAACGCAAATGAATTGTTTATTTTTGACTTGCTCACATTATTTATATAACCAGCATACATGCCTACATGGCATGTGAATTGCAAAGGTAATGGATGGAAAAAATATCCATATTACCTCATGCTCTCTTTGAAAAATGAGCATTCCTTGTTGTCCTCTTTTACCCAGCCACGAACGGCTCCAAACTCCTCTTCTTTGCCCTTTATAATATGTATTCTCTAAACATAATTGCTAGTATTATACCGACCTCTTGTTTCTGTTTATGAGACTCTGTTGCAGTCCAGATCACTCTGATTGATAACGTAAGCAGAACATAGTTATTTTCTTTATTCACAAGTCTGTCGTCAGAGGTTCTTTATTATATAATCTGACATGGAGAGCACAGTCTGTTGTAAAATTTGGCTAAGTTTTTACTGGGATCATCTTGTACAGTGTGATGTTATAATCTTAGACCACTGAACTCACACATTATAAAACAGACTTTTGTGAGAGTAAAGCAGAAACTCTGTTATTTGTGGTATTTCATTTCTTTATGTTGTCATTATATGGCTGTCTGTTGATCTGTTATGACAGTTGTCTTTACTGTTAATCTTATACTTAGACTGTGTTGTGTTTACCTGTTGTGTGTTGTTGGCTGTGTATGGGAGCATGGTGGAAACATGGAACATGATCTCATAATCCTGATAACGTGTGTATAGAGAGTGTGTCCCAGTGGAATCCGCTGTAAAAACAGAAGGACAAAGTTGTAAACGCATACACATTTAAGATCATCGAAGCACATCTCTACTCTTCTTAGGCAAAATGCTAAAGTACGTTGTTGACCACGGATGCTTACACATACATCTGCACCTTATGTTATACGCTTCATATAACATGACATTAAGGTATTATTCTTGTAGTAGTGAGTGTATGATTGCATTTTTCTCACTCTTGGTGTCGAGCTGTGCTCTGTATTTCTCCCAGCCCTTCAGTCTCACTCTCTCTCCCAGCAGGTCCAGGAACTCGTCAAACGCCGGCCCAGCACTCTCGTTATTATACATGTCTTCCTCTGTACTCTGTCCCGCCCGGCAGTACATCACCCCTACCTTACGCTGGAAATTCAGCTACAAACATGAACACACACACATACACAGATCAGTGGCTGAATTGTCTGTCAGTGTTAAATATTAATAACAATAACAAAAACATTAGGCAGCAAATATGTTTAATAACATATGTACCCCTAGGGATGTACGATAATACAAAGCAGGGAGCCATTTGGAATCCAGCTCATGTTTTTGTTTCATTTCAAAATCCCCCCATGTTATTACAAATTAGTGCAGAATGACAGATATTCATACAATGCCAGAGAAATCACCTGACCATTAGGTAAGGATTAAAACATTATGGAGTGTGCCATTATAGGAAAATAATCCACGACAGGAAACTAATCCATGATGGGTAGGTATGATGTGACCCAACAGAGGTAGAAGTAGAGTATTTTATTCCTTTTATAACACAGAGAATTTTTAATTTATAAATAAATGACATCATGCTTTTTAACCATTTATAGATACAGTGTAGTTAATCTTATAAACAGTTGTTCCCTCACCAGCCTTGCTTTCTCTCTCTCACATAAAGTCAGTAAGACAAAAAAAAGCGCAGCTTGTCATGTTACCAAGGAACCAGAAAGCACATACTGCTCTGTCCTTAAGACTTTCCTGTGGTGGAAACCTTACTGACACAAAGCACTGACACTGGAGACTCCTTCCATGAATGTTAAATAAACATCTCCTTACAGAAAACTTCACCATATCAACAATAATTGGTTTCTTTGTCAAATAACAGCACATTTTATGCACATTATTAGCTTTAGGGTATGCAGACTGTCCGCCATACAAGTCCCCGTGTAAGTTGGGCATATTAATATAAACCATCGTTTGATTTACTGCCGGCACTTCTATCAGAGCTGCATCAGATTGACTTTGGTATAAAATATGTTTATTAACAATAAGATAGTTGTTGTTGTTGTTGAACCAATCACTGTATTAACAGGGTTCAAATTGTATTTTGAGTTGACATGCCCTTAAAATGGTGTAAATCTTTTTTTCTTAATGTAAAATGCTGTTGGTCTGTGTCATTCAACACCTGAGATTCCCTCAGAATAATACCTTTGCTTTGCTAACATTTAGCTTTTACTATCTTGCTGTACACTGTATATTAACACTATGCTGCAAAGTTGCGCAAACATCACATTAGCTCGGTTTACAGTTGTCATCATTCGCTATTATGCCTACTACTTCCTACTGTCCTACACTCTCTGTTCCTCTTCTTGTTTTCTCTTTCGTCTTTTACTTCATTACAGGTACTGTCATCTATGACAGTATCACACACACATTCATTTGAACAAATTCACCCAAGTGACCAGGGCCCAGTTTAGGGGGCTTCCTTAGATTTTTCTGTATAATTTTCATCCAAGGTTTTCTGAAGGTTCCTGCATGGAATTAAGTGCCTTGCCTGTTCTGTAGCTACAACTCTGTACATCGATACCGCATCATGTCATATCATATCACATACTCCTCCCTAGCCTAGGTTTCTTCTTCACACTGGAAACATACTGTTCTTTCACAAGGTAATCAAAGCTTTTTCATCCCCAGATACTTACAATAATATGATTAACTTTTATGACCTAAGCACATTAGCCAGATTATATAAGCACTTATAAAGAATATAGAAGCACTTATAAAGCTTAAGAAAGCATCCACACGTATATATTATGAGACCATAAAGTAAATGAACACCGCTTAAAGGTAACCACTGAGCAGAGCCAGAGACATTTTCAAGGGAAGAAACAGTTCACTATGCAGCTCTTTTCAGAGAATGTACCAATGGCTAATGTAGGTTGTATCCAAAATAGCTTTCGGCTCTCTACATAGGGTATACCATCAAGCTGTTTTGGATTCACACTGCAGCTAGGACCGCTAGTAAAACTGGTGTGGGATTAGCATGCTCACCCCTTGCTCATCCAGCTTGAGCAGTGTGTCGCGGACTTTGGGAGATGTAGAGGCAAGCCTCAGACAGTGCAGGTTGAGATCAGGGAGGATGAACTCCAGAAGTCTCTTGGGAGAAAGCCCTCTCGGGGTTGTGTGTCGCGCTGCAGATGGTACAGACTCTTCCAGGATAGAGCCACGAAGGGTCTTGAGCTACAAGTGAAAAAATAACAGACATTTAGCTTAACAATGTTCATCCATCATTAAACTCCCAGGACCTGTCATCCTGGAAGAGACCACACGCATCAGGATTGAAATGTTTCATCATAGGACAAAGATGATCAGTCAGAACTGTTTTGCAGTAACATTTCACTTTAATGGAACAAGTGGAGCCAAACCAAATCCATGCCAGCAAAATGCAGCAGCATAAGAGAGCTGCAGATTTTTTTTTTGTCACCCATCTGTACCTACAGTAATTTTTCTGTAATTACTGAATAATATGCTTTCAAAATACCCAATATATCTTCATTAGCTACACAGGAGATAGTTCTCTCTCTGACAGACACTTTTACTATTTGTATATTTAACTATTGTTTCGAAGATTTTGATTCTTTTGCCTGAATTTCCACTTTTTCTAATTACATTTCAAACATTAAAATTGTGTTTTTTTATGAATATATCTGAGAAAGCATATTCTTTTAAAGATTTATGACCCTTTTTTCATACAGCAAATAAAAAATCCCTGATGGCAGGTGTGCACAAGTATTAGTGCAAAAAATATGTGGGTCATGTGACAGGGATTAAAATCACCTTTTCATCAGGTATTTGTATGTATGTGTGTGAATGTGGTATATGGTTTGGTATACAAAGGCAGAAGTCTGAAATGTGTGAGTGTGTGTGTGTGTGTGAGCGCGGTGGGGAGGTGGTTGCATTCCTGCCTTTATGTGTCAGACTGCTTAATAGGAGGGTAGAGAGAGATAAGTTGAAAGAAGAAGCATAGAGGAGAGACATGTATAAGAAATGATACGACTATAGAGTGACATGAGGAAAGACAGACAGAAAGAAGTAGAGATATAATACTAATGTAGAGCAAAGAGACAGATAGAAGACTTCAGGATAAGAGGAGTCAACAGTGATAAATGGAGAAAAGGGAAGAGACTGACAGATAATAAAAAAGAGGGAAATATTTGAGTGAGAGACGCAGACAGAGATGCAGCGTTATGCACGATTAGGTGAGAGGTTTGGCAGATAAGAAAAGAAGAAGATAAAATACGACCAGGTGAAAGAGAGGGACGGAAACACAAATAAAGAGAAAGACGAAAAAAAGCTTTCACAGAACAGTTATGTTTAACTTCACTTTAGAAGCTATTATATAAACTCATCACTGAGTAAAGGAAAAAAAAAATTGCCAGGGAAGGAGCTCAAAGGAAGAATATACACATGTGCATGAATGTGTGTGTGTGTGTGGAGTATTAACTCTTTCACCTCTGTGGTCCTGAATATGATCCTGTACGTATACTGAGCGCCACTGGAGCCTTCTTTCTCCTCACGGCGGAAACTGATGGCCACCGGCCCTAGTCTCTCGTCCATGCCGAAGAAATTCTGATGGTCTGCAGGAAAGGACAAAAACACTGCATTACTCTTTATTCTTGTATTCACTAACCTATATTCCCCATTGTTTTACATAGCATTAATGTATACTCTAGTGAGTCTCTATTATTCCGTTACATTTTGACAACATCCTCACTGATATGGATACGTTTAAAATATTTTTTGTTTTTTATTGTTTAAAAAAAAAAGTATTTCCATTTTCATGTTGTAGTGTGGATGGGGAAACACAGATATCTGAAATCACTAATGTTAGATCACAGATCACTTTATTGAAGATATGGTTAATCTGAAATAATACTTCAGCCATTGAAGAGACAGAGAACAGAGCCTAGTCTATCTCTGCCGGCTGGTCCGAGGTCGTTATATTGGGTACAGATCAAAGCATTTTGTGTGAAGTATACAGGCTAGAAGAGTCAATGTTAGACGCTGAATCATCTCAGTCAGAAGAATGCCTTCACCAAAATCAAAAGCTATGAGGTTACACTGATCAGGTAGCATCCTGGTTCAAAACAACTCATATTGATCATCCTTTGGTCATTGGTCCCTAATAGTCACGTCGACCAGCTCGAACACATCCAGAATTAATTTAACTCCTGTCACTGTTGTTTTGGTCACACTTTTTAAAACAGGGCTATGTACGATATAAAAGCTGCATTCCTGCGAGTAAAAGGAGTGCTCCCTGGTTTATTAAACCGCTATATGACCAATGTGTGCTCTCTCTTCTTGTCAATGTATCATCAAACCAACAATGCAAACTGTATAAACCTCCTGTTTCAAGTAGTCTAGTGGCTTTCTTAGCATTTCAATGTTGAAGAAAAACTTAACAATTATGTCCATACTAATATAGACATGGCCTTACTTACTAACTTTTGTAATAAATTGTAAACACAATTTTAATAGGGATAATTTTTTACTCTAATACCAATTAAATTGTAAAGTGTACTTTTACTTTGTTACATTTGTCTTTCTCCACACAAAATTTTCTCTGTGGCTGAATCTCAAATGCCATTCCACTGAGCATATAGTGCACTAAGTAGGTTATGCAACAGCATCATATATTCCTATGGCTAACAAAATTAAAAATATGGGTAAATAAATAAAACTTTATCAAACTCTAAAATATTAGCATTGAAAATTAGTGGTTTATCTTTTGTATGACATCTATGTTAATATATGAGGGTAAGAGCTAAACACCACTGTCAATAGTTCCACATTCATTAGATAGAAATAGAGGAACTGTTAAAAAAAAACTCCAATCAACTATTCGCTTCTACTAGTGAGGCATTGATGTAAACAGTGAGCAAGAAAAACAGAAATAATGAAAGAGTAGGAAGTTGAAAAGTCATAGATACACTGTGACTGATAAAACATGTCACAGAGCTGCATCACAAAGTACAAACTGACGCAAGAATCACACGCTGTCCTACTTTCACCCTCACAGCATCCCCATTTTGAGCCTTTGAGCGAGTCTAAGAGCTGCAGCCAGACGACACACAGATACTGAGAGGGGAAGTACAGAGAGGAAAACACATTTGCCACATAAAGGCAGTTACACACACATAAACACACACGCTTATATTCTGCTCCCTCATCAAACAATATAATATGGGTACACACACCCATGATAGATAGTAGAAGCTCATTCACAGGGACTTGTATGGTCAGTCCACATGATCTAAGACTAATAATGAATAGATTAAAAAATTTATTGTTATTTAACAAAAAATATATGTTTGATATGGTGATGCTTTCTGTAAGGGGACAGTTATTTATTGTGGAAGGAGTCTCCAGTGTCAGTGCTTTGTAACAATCAATATAAAATGTGTGTAAAAGGTGTGTGTCATTCTTTAATTAATACAGAAATGTAATAAATGGTAGATTTCTGTGGTATATACGAGAAATGAAACATTTCCCCGGTCATGTTTTAGTCCTTACATAATGTACAATGTGAACAGAAAGTCTGTGTTTCTGTTTATTTAACTGATAATGTGGAATAATACTATTTTGTTCATTAATTGGATGAATAATTTTGATAAAAATGTGAGTTTAATGCTGAGCAAAAGCATGATTATTATTTTACCCTTTATTATAGAGCTCTAATGTGATGTAGAACTAGGGATGTATGATTCCATTACTGATTTTCAGTTACTGTGAATCAGTCTTGAACTGGATTTGTCATTT
Source organism: Pangasius sanitwongsei (assembly GCA_037576675.1). NCBI lineage: Eukaryota > Metazoa > Chordata > Actinopteri > Siluriformes > Pangasiidae > Pangasius > Pangasius sanitwongsei. The sequence goes on along the minus strand of CM075029.1, from coordinate 5,584,145 downwards.
TTGCAGATCTAGTCCACTATATTTTATATTCTGAGAGTGCGTTATTTTAACTGACAGGACGCAGATGCAACAAAGAACACAAACTGTCTTAAAGCATGAATCATGCTTGTGATATTTGGCAACAGAAGGCTGTAGAGTGTTGGCTTTATTAAGAGGATGTCAGTATCGTATCAGGTATCAGCCTATACACAGAGTACTGATATCGCTATGGTAACAAAAATGTGCATCCATAGAACACAACTTAAAGCAGCGCCTTCTGTATGTATACTTTACACACTCTCTCACATTCTCATCAAACCAATCAAAAATCAGTCTTGCTCCTCACCTTTCATGTAGAAGTACTTGTGGTAGTACCGTGCCCCCAGGTCTGCATGCTCGATGAAGTAGTTGCTCTTTCCCTGCTGCTGCACATGGCTTTCTCTGGGCTCCTCTAATACAGACACAGCGTCATTGGGGCTCTGTAGACTCCTCCATCGCCCACTACAACATTGGGTTCTCCCCAGTCCAGCCCTCTCCTCCCCTCCCATCTCGTTTCTGAAGTGCGGGCAGCTGAGCAGCAAATCATTGTCATTGCCGTCTCCTTCGTCCAGCAGGCACAGTTCTGGTTCCTCTGTGCTACCTGTACCTACCATCCCACTGCCCAAACTCTGAGATGGTGAGGCAGGAGGGGCCTGAGCAAGAGGCCGGAGCTGCGAGGCAGCTGATGCCCCTGAGGTGATGTTCTTCTTGCGGCCGACGCTGTCTCGGCTAGTGGCCGCCTCACACAAGTCGAACAGGATGCTCTGCACGTCATAATGGGCAAAGTTGCGCACCCATGCACCTCCTAATGTTTGATCGTATGGTATAGAAGTGACCTGAAGAGGTGATGGCTTTGATTTCTTGTTTAGAGCATCAGGTTTGGTAGGCTTGACTGGTTTCGGGCATTCCAGGGCACGGTAAAAACCATCTGGCTCAGACGGTGTCTCCTGGAGCCCAAGCAACAAGAACGGATCTTTAAAGCGAAGAGCATTGGGACTTAGAATGATCTGCTCCTCAATGCAGGGCTCTGGAGGTTGGCTCTGCTTTTCTAATGAGGAGAGACTCCCATATTCCCGGTGGAGGACGATACTAGACTCGCCCTGTCCCACCTGCCCGGCCTTTTCGCTTGCTGACCTGGCCGCCTTTGCTCCTGCCTTTGCCACTGAGTCCAGATCTCCCAGAGTGACATCGCTGTTGCTGCGCTGCATGATGTGGCCACGAGCAACTGAACGCTGATTAAGCCCTGCCCTGCTAGGTGTTGTCACATTCTCACCCTCTGCTCCTTCACCCTCCCTCCTGGGCGGCCATTCAGCTACCACTGCACGCTTGGGCTCAAAGACCGGCGTTGGACGAGGGCTCTGTCGGCGGAACTTGCGGATGAAGAGGTCGTCTGACTGCATGGTGCACTTGTCTGCTCTATCCCTTGGTCTCTCACTCTTCCTTTAAATCTTCTCTCCTCACTATCCTCCTCTCTTGGTCTGGGATGACTGATGAGTAGTTTCAGAGAATCTAAATGTTTGATGTAAGCACACAAGCTGCGAAGGAGAAGTCATAACTCAGTCACTTAGAAGACGTCTTATCTGCCCAGCACAGTCCTGATCAGCTTCTTCATCCAAAGCACAGTGTCTCACAGCAGTGTCTCACTACTAAGCAGACTCAGGAAGTCATTTTGGGCATGTTAGAACAAGAGAGCTCGCTTTCATCATTCTTCAACAATCTTGAACAGGAGGCTTCTGTCTCATGCTCATCCCTTCTTAGCAGAGAATCAACCCAGGTTGTAAAAGAGCATTAGAATGAAGTAAGGGCCAAGAAGAATGCAATTCCAGTTTACGTTCTCGCTGTCAGCCTCCTTCTCTAGACACTCATGGAATCTCCATCAAAGCATTCAGCATCCTGCAAACAAATATACAAAAGAGTAAAAGGTCAGCATGCTCAGTCTGACTTTTTAGTGCTAAGAATTTGTATAACAGTGTGTGAACACAAGTGACTGAATACACAAAGTTATTTTGAAACACACCCCAAGTGATGTAAGACTATTACTCCATCTTACTCTTTGCCTTAACTTAAACCCTAACAGCACACTTCTCCTTCAGGGGCTAACATATCCCTATAGATTTAAACTACTATTACTGAACTACTCTAATGCAGTAAGGATTAAGTTACAATTATAGCTTAACAACAAGCAAGAGCTACTAATAACAACCAAGAGCTACTAACACAGGATTTTTTACTCCTAAGCTAACACTGAGACAAATATGTTATGCAAAAATTTCATCTGCAGTCAAGCACACCTATCTGGCACATTGTTTCACTTCACTTTGCTACCTTTGTTCTTTACTATTATTTTCTCCATTTGACAAAAATAGCCGGCGCTAGCCAACTGTCATACAGCGGGCTGCACAATGGCAGCTCCTCTCACAGGGGAGGGAGCTTCCTGAGCACGGCTGCGGCAGCACGATAAAAACAGTAATATACTACACAATGATAGAGACCTGGCCAATCTTTCTCTGGTTTTAGATTGCTTGCTTGCTAAAAGTAGAAAAATAGGGGAAGCTTTCATTAATATAACATAAACAGTGCATCCAGACCACACACACGCAGTTATTAGGTTAAGAAAAAATGTCTAGTAGCCTAAAGAAAGAAAGAACATGTAGTGGTAACCATAACATTAAAACAGATGTTAGTTTACTACAATAGGCTATGCATGTGATTTAAAATGTACACCACTGGCATCAGACTTTAAATTCATTCCAGTTTAAAAATGTCAGAACATAAGAGAGAAATCCGCCAGACATTTGCACATTCTTCTTAACATGCAATTAAATGCACGGTATATATTTATATTTAGTACATGAAAATATTTGTTTTTACATACAGTATATGAGCATTCAGACCACATTTAGCACATTCATGAATAAAAATTCATTTATACTAATCCAGACTTTAACACAGAATTAAGGTAAGAATAATTATAAAGTAAAGGCACCCTATGCATGACAAATACATTTGTGAATTGCAAAATTGTATGCAAAAACCTTGACATCACCTCCTGCTTTATCTTCAGCCACATGTCTAAGGTAAAAATAGTATATTAGGTTTTACCAAGGGTGATCTACTCCCTACAGGCTACAAAGTGTACTGACTGTTCTGCATCCCTTAGACTACACTGTTTGGTCACCTACTGTAGTGCGTCGACGGATTTGAGGAGTATGCTAAATATTCTGCACTATGCTTTTAGACATGCTTATAAAATGGCTTGACTCTGTAATTAGTGCTCTATTCGATGATCAGATTGTGGATTTGGATGTAGGGATAGTTTCAAGCTTCAAGAGCTATTTCATGGAAAGGTTTTGCCTGTATTTCTTATTCACTAAAGGTTAGTTATTGGTACGGCCCATTGAATAAGATGTTTAAAAGTGTAATTTACTTGTGCCATTCTGAAATGGTTAAGAAACCTTTTCTCATTATTAAAAACCTCTACAACCTTTTCGTTAATTCCTTGAGAAGTTGATGTCTTAATTAGGTGGGTCAAACAACTCCTGCAAAAATCACCACATGATTTACAGGCCGTGGCACAGTTTTGTGTACACCAGCAAGCACAATGAGTTTGTATCGCATATGTAGAAAATTCTCAAAATGGAGTCTGTGAAGCATGGCCAGAGTGTCTGTGATTTTTTAAAAAAAATACAATTCTGGAAATCAGGGGACACAGTGGCTTTGTGGTTAGCATTGTTGCCTTGCACGTCTGGGGTTGAGGGTTTGATTCCTGCCTCTGCCCTATGTGCATGGAGTTTGCATGTTCTCCCTGTGCTTTGGTGGGTTTGCTCCCCCAGTCTAAAGACATGTGTTGTAGGCTGACTGGCATCCATATTGTCTGTAGTGTGTGTATGTCTGTGCAGTTCTGCCCTGCATTAGGATGGCACCCTGTCCAGGGTGTCCCCTGGGATAGGCTCCATGACCCGTCCAGTTTTCCCAGGATAGGCTCCGGATACACTCCGTCCCTGACCGGGATAAAGCACTTACTGAAGATGAATGAATGAATGGCAGCATGAATCTGATGGTGGAAGGTTCAGTAATAAAATGCACTTTGGCTCCAATAAATGACCAAAGTATTAGTGCACACATCTGAATAATGATAAAGCTTAATTTGATTGGTTGTGTTTATTTAATTTGTAGTTAAATGGTCCCTGGCTGCAGAAAGTTTGAGCACCCCTGGGGTGACATAAGCACGCCAAATATTTCTGTCAAACATAAACAAGGCAAAATTTCCGTCTGCGTTTCCGCCGTCAGTAGAACCTTTTTCCATAAATAAAGTAACTGTGTTACACCACGGTAACGTATGAGGCAAATAAAATTTTTATTTGAATGAATGTCACCATTTGTCGGAAATGGTGACGCAGACTTACCTTTATACCGAAGAAAAGTAAAGAAGCAAACCGTTTAATCTCATCCTTAGTAACGACATTGCCAGGTTCAGAGGTAATAACACACAAACTATCCGCCAAAAGAGAAACTAGTCTTCAGTTATTTCCACAAAAGCGACATACAGTATGTTTGTATTTAATTTAGCAGCAATGCTAAAAGATACGGCTTCGAGCTGAATATAGCGGCGTCTGACAAACCCCTCTCTCTTTCTCTCTCTTCCGCTGTCTCTTTCATTTCATGTTTCTCTTCGGATGAAACTGACGTGAGGTCGTACGTCAGTATTTACGTGTGTGTGTGTGTGTGTGTGAGAGGGTAGAGGAAAGCCACACGTCTGGTTTTGTTCTCAGCGGGTTTCTCGTTTTCGCGTCGAAAAGACTCGCAGTCTCGCGCGCGAACAGGTGCAGCGGCGCTGCTGCGCGCGGCTTCGATGAGGCGCGCGCGCACCACGGAAGGTCTGTCAGAGACGCGCGCGGGTCGCGTCGAACAGATGTGAAAGGATGTGACGGGCTTCCTCTCCCTTTCTCTCTCTCTCTCTCTCTCTCTCTATCACTCTTTCTATGCCTATCACTGGAAAACGGGAATAAACCCTGGATGTGATGGACCAGTCCATCACAGGGCACCACACACACACACACACACACACACAGTCGTTTACACCCAGGGGCAGTTTAGAGTAGCCAATCCATCTACTGGCATGTTTTTGGAAAATGAGAGGAAACCCGCACAGACATGATGTACTTTGACTGGTCTCGGAGGTGGTACCATTAATGGAACATTTTTGTACCTCTAGTCCATATCTTTTACTTTGAAAAGTTGAATATACTGTAGTGTACCTTAAAAAGCATTGAAAGGTACATAATTGGACTTTAATTACCACTGACATACCTTTAAAGCTTTACTCTAAAAGTTAGTCTAAAAGGTACACCACATGTAGTTTGCCAGGTAAAACATATATACTAAAGTTATGAAAGATTACCCTTAATATTACCACCCTAGAGACAAGGAAATGTACAGTTTGGTGCCTTTATTTCTGAGAGTGTAGAAAGTACCCTGAGCTAAGAACTGAGCAGGCGACCCTGGAGCTGTGAGGAGGCAACACTTCCTGCCATGACACTGTGGAGATGTGGTAATATATGTAGAACTGGTACAAGTGTATATAGTGCAGCAGGGATGCAATGTTAAAAAATAGTGCATGGAAAAAGATGAATTATTGCCATATGCCTACAAGAAGATATCTAATAAAGTGGCCAGTATGAGTGTAGCCAGTGTTTACAGTCCTAACACTACTGCTATGCCTGGTATACTTATACCACACACACTACCATCACTGATAACACGTGAGTAAGGCTCAATGCTTGCCCACACTTACCACTTGTTCTGACCCACTTACTGCCATCATCTGAAGCTGTATGCCAGAACACACCCACAATTCAACCTCGATGAGACTGTATCTCAACAATATATGGATATGGATCAAAGCTTTTCACAGGGTTACTTTCAGCCTATCACGGAAATGCCACATGAGCACTGGTTGCATTCTGGCCATTTTTTCACTTGAACCGAACAATTAGACTAATTGGCCATTATGCTAAGTCACACACAACACCTATCAGCATCAGCGAATTAATAAAATACAAGCAAATGAATGTAAATTCACAGAATCTGAAATAAATTACTGGTGTGTGGGTCTGAATTTGTAACCAATGAGTAGTCATATAGAAAAAAAAAGAGTAGGTTCTTGGCAAGGGCCCAGGATTTAACCAATGATTTGGACTTTAGGTTCTATAGTGGTCCCATAGAGGAGAGTGATACATTTTACAGAGAAACAGATGAGCTACACTGAGTAATTGTACACCCAAAGACATGTAGCAAGTGCAGTTTGTGTAGCAAGTGTGTGTGTGTGTGTGTGTATGTGTCACGCACATTACAGAGGCATAGATGTGCACTAGCTTGCCACAAAGGACCCAGTAACCACACCACATGCGACCCATTCTGTTTTGTGTTCCCCAGCGTGACGCACTTCATATTGATTCCTGGCTCTACCATCTTATATTGCTTCTCATAATGTGATCTTATATTGCGTGATCAAATTAGCCTTTCCTGGAGCATCTCAGTCAGTTTTAAAATAGCCTACCCATTAGTGCACCCACCAGGCATCCTCATAAAACACAATAAAATCTCAGCAATACAAAAAAAAAAAAAAGAATTTTGGCGGAAATAAACGGTGGAACTGCTTATTGCAAGCCTGCAAGCCTACAAGCCTACATCAATTTGAAGTTAATTTGTTTGTTTGCAATTAGAAACCTAACTGTATGGCCCTGAGAATTCCTGAGGAGGGCCTTAGAGTAGTGGTTCATAAAATCGGTTTCTAATTGAGTAATACTGTAGCAGTTTTTCTGTAAGGTAACACATTTTCTTCCAACTTATACACATTGTTAAAGCATGAGTTAGGACCCACCAGTGGGAGCTTTACGGGAGTTAAACATTTAAACTAATGTGCAGTAATACCATAAAAAATCCTATCTGTTGTGTGTCATCTATCTGTCTGACTAACTAATGCTACAAAAATCGGTCCCACCAAAGCAGCCAACACAAGCTATGAAATGGTCTTGAGACCACTGTTGCTAAGCAACTGGAAAAAATAGACACCAAGTATGGAAGCTATGTAATGGCTGAGGCTATTGATTTAGCTAGGTAGCACAAAGCTGTTAAGCCTTTAATTTACATGATGTATAGGTGGAATGACACTGGAAATGTTACAAAACAACTGAGAATATCAACATTTACCTCAAAAGTGTACATATGTTACTTTAAAAAGACTCAGTTTGACTAAAATTACACTGCAGTTGCACTTAGCATCTGCTGCGAACCATATTTCTATGGGTTTCCACCATATTTAGAAATGTTCTGTTGGAAGTTGTGAACTTTGCTATAGTATCAAAGTTATAAATACCACAAAAGTAAGCCGTTAAACACAGTAAGCACACAACTGCATTTGAATAAAGCCATATTTAAGGTCTGAATCACTTCACATTTGAGAAAGATTGTGTCACTTCTCATACAGACTGCAGGACAGGGTTATTAGGATGAGGCTCATAGATTTCAGGCTAAGGATACTAGTGTATAATGAGTATATATATATATATATATATATATAATTAGCATTGTTGAGTTGCACTATGGTATAATGCCAAAGCTAGACTTACAGTAAAGGACTGTAAGACAGACTTATCAGCACCAATGTACACAATGATGCAACTTTTCCATTTAGCCTAGTCTTCTTGTACACAATGAATCAATACTGAAACAATATATAATTGTTTTCTTTGCTAATACTTTATGACTAACATGATCATTCAGCATAGCAGACACCCATTTCAGGTTGTTGTTGTTGTTTTTTTTTTACAGAATCTGTGCCAAAGCAGATTTAGAACTGGCCCAGGTCAACAAAGATATTGTTATATCTGACCCTAACCTGGTCCAGGTCCAAATATTGTTTTAATATCTAGTCCAAATGTGGCAAAGACCAGACTGAGAAGTGGTTTAAACTCAAGTCAATGAAACCAAATTGTCAAATATTTTTTACAGGCACACATAAGACCACATACTTTATAAAAATAAAATTTATAATGCATAATCTTGCTTTCAGACCAGCATTTAGGGCTAAACTACTCAGACTATTTATAATATGCTGTGTTTTTTTGCTGAATGGTCATGAGCTGAACAGTAACACTCATGAGATTGGTGACGTTAAATGCTCTTTTTAACTTCCCCGATCTGATTCCAGGTTAAACCATTTGATGACATGTTTGTCAATGTCTTCATTTGTATCTCGGAAAGCACCTGGGTTTTTGTGAATGGCCTCTACAGGAAAACCTTCTGTATTTTTGACTAACTTTCATAGATGCATCTGTCAGGACTATTTCATGACTAACATAGTCAATCAGCCCAAACATGCTCGGTCAGAGTTGTCAATGAACATAATTTCCTCAGATGTGGAACATTGTTTTAACCAATCACTGCTATCTGATGTCATCACTGTGCTCCTCTGTACTCTTGCACCATGTTTTCAGTGGAAAATATTACTCCAAAAACGCACCAGTTACCTTCCAGCCTATTGTGTATTCTTGCATGTCCATTCTTACAATTAAGCAAAATAGTTTGTTAGTTTAAATTGAAAGATTGACCATACTTAGCAGCAGTACATTTCAGAAAATTTCAGACCATTTCAGACAAAACACACATTCTTAGAAGTTTGAATGTATAGCTAACATAAGCTGAGAAAAATTCAGTCAAAATGTAGTTTTGTAGTCTAGTTTTCCATACTGGTATCATATTGTGTCACTGCAGATTTCTGTCTTCCATGATGAACAAAATCCAAAAATACTGTTTACATTTAGTACTTTTAGTACTTTAAATTTGTAACATAATGAGCTAGGGCTAATCTATAAGACACGATCAGCTAGGGCAATGATAAGGTATAAAAGGTTAAGGCAAATATGGACTCTGTTTAATATCATAAACAGAAATGCAGAATGACAGAATGCTTTCCAAATTGGTGCATCCTAGAGGGAATTTTCAACTGGCTCACAAATTCCGAGTATGTCACTTCACTTCACTTCAATGATGACTAGTTAACAAGACTGCTGTTCTAAATGCACGTATTTCTTGCAAATTTAGTGTCTAAATGTTTCTGTCTGGAGCCCACTGTACATCATTAAACAGACTCCTGGAGCAAGTCTTTTTCTTCAGCACTATCAGACTATTTTTAGCTGCTCTCCTATGTATTTTAAAAGTTCAATAGGTTTTTCAAGAAAAGTCTTCCCTGACCTTCCTCCTTCAGTCCAAGAGAGCACAAGCATATATAACGAACACAAATGAAGAGAACAAGTACTTTATTTTGAACTCCCTCATTGTATTTGCTGCATCTAAAAGATCTCAAATCTTAATTTGTTTGTCAGCTCAAAAGGTCAGACTGCTCTGTTTGAACAATTGTAGACACACTCAAGTATGTCTCAGGAAGTAAACCATAAACTCAACTGTTTTACTTTGTGACACAGAGTCAAAAGATTTGCTATGGCTTTACTTTAGCAGCTTTGTCACGGTGTAAAATAGACGGCTGGTTGACTTCTCTGCGCTTCCTCAGCACTGCATAAATGAGACAAATGACTGCATTCAAGTGGCAGATTTGCAATTGTAATTCTCTCAATTCATCTCAAGTCATTTGACATGTAAACACTCACCAGTTAGCAATTTACCGTGCATGGGTAACAGAAAATACATCAGAGTTTGAAGCGTCCTCAACCAGAAGAGATTGCTGGAAATTAAACACACTAACCCAGTGGAAATTTTAGGAATACATATGCACTGTAAAAATGAACGCACGAGCTAGAACAAAATGCAGAATGTTACATAAACAAGCAGAACTGATTGATTATATCAGACTCACCACATGTAGAGATACTGAATGAAACCTATAGCAAGTTCAATAACACTGACTAGCATGAAAAATCTTTACCATACTCAATGTATGCTTCTCACGATACACTAAAAGTCAGGGTGGAAATTTTCAGACCTGCACACAAGTTCACCACAAGTTCCTGTTGAACATGATGATCTGGACAGAATCACTTTCTCACAATCATTTCTGTGTGATGTGACATAGTCCACAATGATGAACTTGACTGTCATGTCCATAACTACATTTTAAAGGTTATTTTTCATCCATTTCCTCTTTCACATGAGACCAGTCTTTCCATTTTATAAATGACTGTAAAGTTCATTTCACTCCATTTCAATCAAGTGATCTCAAAAGTATATATAGATCACCATCAACTTTTATACACACATATCACAGTGCTGTTAAATTCCCACAGTTTTTCAAAAGGTGTTGATTAAATTTCTATAACAGCATGGCTTGCACAATAGTTCGGGCTGCAAGACAAATCACACAATTATATTAATGTGCTCATTCGAATACTTTATAGTTTCTATAGCAATTATAATTGACGTACACAGGGACTTGTTTGGCAGCTGGTTTACATAAACATGTGTGTGTTTATTTGTTGATATGGTGAAGTTTTTTGTGAGATGTTTATTTAGCATTTTTGGAAGGAGTCTCCAGTGTCAGCACTTTGTAACTGTCAGACGTAAAGCTGTTCCTTTAAGTTTTCCGACATGAGAAAGTCTTCAGGACAGAGTAGTTTCAGGGGGAACATGACAGGATGAATTTTTTGTCTTATTAACTTCAAGAGAGAGAAAAAAAGAGAGGCTGGTGAGGGAACGAAGGTTTATAGCTGCTATAACATAAGTGATAACAGGAACTAACTTTCATTGACATTCCACAACAGTAAATGGATAAATCAAACCAAATGTACCATGGGTCATTTTATAATAAATAAGAAATTGCTCAGGGTTGACAAATTGCTGTGGTATAAAAGGTGATTTGATTGTAATATGGTGATATGATTTTTTTCCTGCAGCATGTTCAGTCATGTTTTGTTTCATATACAAAACAGCCATCTATATCCTCTGGTTTTGATTGATTGACAATTCTACAGTAGGGCTGTGCAAACTTTGGCTGTTGCAGGAGACCACTAGCAGACATAAAGCGATCCAAACCGCAACGTTTCTCTCGACTCTGCCAGGAGATTAAGGGAAGACAGATTACACCGGACAGCAGGCAGAGGCTTAAACTGGACTCGCAGAAGATTGGGAAGGTTATTAATGAACTCTTTGGGCTGTACTTCCTACCGCCGCACACAAGCTGCCACACAGTCTTGGCTGACAGTCCTTGTTGATGTCTTTTCCTAAGGGGCAAGAGGAGCCATGTAGTGGACATTGCAAGGGTTGATAGTGAGTTTCTTAGGATAGTGCAGAAATTATATTTGTTTGCTCAATTAAAATTGTAAACACTACTCTTCTGTGGGGCTGCTGTTTAAAGAATTGGTTGTTAATCTGAGTACTCGGGACCATTTGCCATTAAGAATTTTGTATTTTTCTGCTGGACTCAACTTGCCTGGCAATTTATGTGGTAAATAATCAGGTGTTGTGCTAAAATTGGTAAATGTAGAAATGTGAAGTCTTGATCAGTTTCTAGACTTCACCATGAAGACTGGTGCTCATCAGAGCAGTTCTACTCTTAAAATAACAAGTGAACTTTGCTGAATTTCAATCTGTAATGTACAAACTGACCTAAACTCATTGCCTATGACATCACATCTAGGTTTTTGTCCTTCCTCTTCCCTTCCTTTAGAACATTTATCCTGACCTACACTTTCACATGAGCCAAATCCTGGCAATGTTGATTGCAGAGGTATAGAGGTTGCCATAATGAGTCCGAGGGAGGATTTCAGTCATCTTCCTGTTTGGTTCAGGCATGAAACCACGGACAAGGCCGGAGTGTGCACCATTTGTTCTATCAGGATGGAACAATGGAAAAATGGGGTCAGAGGGCACCATGGCGGGTTGCTATAGTGAGAGAAGGCTCATCTCTGGGAACATACTCTTGCTGTACCTTTTTTCTTTTCCTACTTTACATCCCCCTCCTTCCTGTAGGAGCAGCTTCCTACCCAGGAAGTGATGTCACATGTGAGTTGAAAAGTATGTCATCGTGTCCTCTTTACAAACTAAAAGAAGACTCATGGCACTGTAACCCACACCTCTCTTGCAGAACAAATGTGGGATGTGCCTAATAACATGGGGTTTTCTTAATCTTTTCTTTTACTCTAATCTTTCTATTACTCAATAGTTGTATGCTAATTTTCAAACACAGAATAGTGGGTGTTATATTCAAGTGGTTTATGCCTGTGCAAGTGCAGGCTTATAAAAATTAGACCACAACGTTTCGCAAACATTGAGAACAACTATTGACAATACTGAATTTTCAGAACTAACACTAATACAAAAAGTTATGATATATACCTATAACTTATATATAAAACCTATATATACCTCTGAAAATTTTGATTATCATCCATGTTGTAATCCAGAACATATTCATTCAATAACATCTGCGTTATTTTCTTCATCTCTATCACAAAAAAAAAGGAATCTCCAGAGTGGAAAGGTGCAAAGGCCTTGTACGATTTGAACTTGATCCTGCCATTGTAACTGTTATTTGGCTAAGGGATTATTTCCATAGCCTTGGTAGCATTTGGTATGAAAATACTCACACATGCTGAGAATTGTTAATAATAACTGTACAAAGTAGAAAGGTGTGTCTAATTACAGTTATAATGTAATAAAAGTGGAATGGCAGAGACAAAATCTGATTTACAGCACAACCAGTCCTCTAAAATTCAATAAAAATGACTTAAACAGGACAAGCCGGATAATATTTGATATTGTCTGTTATGGCTCAATATTATGGATGCATACATAAAACTGCAGTATATTATGAACCATTTACAGCTGCCATTATCCTTTTACAGTGGATAATATCAACTGATAATGATATCCAATATCACGTGACAGTACGTGACATAAGAATAGTGTACATTAATGCAATACTGAACAGACACAATATGACAGCAATCTGGATGTATTTCTGACCTAATTCTAGCAATCAAAGCAAAGTAGACTGCACACTGTGCTGTGCGAAAATGTCATGCAGAAGTACTACAGCATCTTCCTACAGTATAAGCAACCTGATAAAACATCTTCAACCTAAACCACGATCAGCACATGGAGTTCATTGCTAGCAGCAAACACTGGATAAGTGAGTGAAAATAACAGCTCTTACCCAGGCGTGTACAATATTATTCTTGAGGATTAGCCATTATCAGTCATCAACAACAAGGCATTCCAACGCGATGAAAACAAAAATGTACTTTGCGTACAGAAGTGCTTTTCAAAAGTGAAACAAAACCCACTCTTCTTCACTGCACCAATACTTGATCCAAGGTGACTAATGTAGCTAGCTAACGCACATCATTTAACTTACATATCAACTAGCTAATGTTAGTTGTGTGCACTGTTCATGGTCATTTTCTAACCTGGGGAAACAGAGCTAAATAAATGTGATGCCTCTGACTGAGTAATATTAAGAAGGTTACTAATTTTGGTATAAGTATCAGTTCTGGTATCAACTAGCACCATAAAACATGCACCCCTACTCATACTTGTTCTGAAAAAAAGTTATTGATGCATCCATAATCACAATCTATAGGCTGTTAGTCTTCTTCTGTCAGAGAATAATTATCCTAGCATATCTGACCATGATTTGTGACTACTGAAATATCTGATGAAAGTTAAGAGATGAAATGACCGAGATCTTTAGCTCTGGAGGCTCCTTAAGTTATTATACGTCTCCTCATTCATTCCATATGATTTCATTCCTGTCTAGGAGCAAATATTGTGATATTAATGATCTCTCTTTTCTGATTTTCCTTTCCTGTCGTGTGATAAATGCCCTGTTAGAAATGGTAACTCCAAGCATAACTCATGCACACCCATGAGAGGTTATGTAAAGTGGAGTCTTTAGCGTGCACCAGAGCAGGGACCTGAATGTTTTGGGCCAGCAGCCAAAAATATTAGCTGATTGTTCAGCTGAGAGCCAAAAAAATAACAAGATCATGACCAAACATGTGATGGTCAATTTACAAAATTTCCGAAAGAGGCTAAGTAGTAGGAGGCATGGAAGTATCCTTTGACAAATCTTTGGAAATTGTCATCCCTGTTATTAGATATGCCTTTCAGCATTGTAAGCACTGATTGGACAAAATGAGGAAAGGTTCATTCACTAGAATCCCATATTGACCAATGAGAAACATTGATTTTGGGTAATTGTTTAAAAAAAAAAAGTGTGATTCTCCTTGTTCCCATCAGCCAATCCCAAGGCCCGATATTGATTAGATTATTGCTTTCCACTACCTCTTGGAGCTTAAGATTTACTGTATTTTTTTTCTATGGTTTTAACTAAGTAGAGCTGAACTGCTGCAGTAGGAAAGAAGGTGACACCAAATATTACACTGAGTGACATTATGCAAAGCAATGAATACATTTGTCTTCTCACTATTTCTCTCTAATGCTTGCACAGCCCTACTCTCTCTCTCTCTCTCTCTCACGTACTCTCTATCTCTTGGATTACAGCCAGGGCTGAAAGACTGTTAAGTAATTGGCTCTGGCTGGCTCTCCCTCTTTGTCATTCATTTGATATGCCTCTTTTTTATTTTATACTCTAAGCGGCGGCCGTCTGGCTGACTTATTGCTCTCCCATGCCCTCTGCTTTGCTTCCTCTGCAAGCCTCTGCCTGGAAGAAAAGAGGCTACATGTCAGTTAGAGGTGACTTTGCTCTGCTCTTCTGTCCTGACCATTGGCTTTACTCATAATGTTTTGCGACATTTCCTGGAGTCTTGTTGAGCGTATGTGTAACTGGTTTGCTCTAATGGGAGCACACACCTACAGGACATATTAAAAGCACATACATATGATTAGCATAAATTGTGCCATCTGCTTTCACTAGATACAAGGATGTCGCTTAAGAGCAGTCAGTGCTGTAAAGATGGCTGCTAAGATGCAGAATCCAGAGCAGAGATTTTATCAATCAAGGCCTGTAATGAGAACCTTAACACTCTTACTGAACTCTTCTCAGAGCTAATTGACTGGAGATAGCACAGCAGCAATAAGGGCAGCAATTTGTTTTCTAGAGTCTCTGGCTGATCTCCAAGGGTGAGTCAGGAATGAACATGCACACACATGCATTTTCTCTCTGCCCCCCACCAAAGAACTTGGTCTTAAAATATTCAAAGCTTGAATACCTTCAGCATGTCTCACTAAAATTCTTAGTCTCAATTTACCATTAACCTTTACAAAATGTGCGCCACATTCTAACAATTGTAGGACATAACCAAGGAGAAAGCAGCTTTGCGTGTCGCATGGCAGTAACCCAGCCATTTGGCTGGGCTCCCACAGCAGAGCGAGGTCAATCCTACCTTTGGGCTATGCGGTTTTTAACATCTGCTGATGACAGATGAAAAAAAATGCACCCCAATAATTTTGCTGACCCAAAATCTGTCCTTCAGTAAAAGAACTGGACATACATCTGGTGTGGTTTAATAATTAATAAGCATGGCATGGTTTAGACATTTCTCAATTATTCATGGGAAGACTAGCCAAGTCTCCATTCAGGGAAACAGATGCAGGTTTGGTGAGCACAGAAAACAGAGATTTAGCCTTCTCATGCTGCAGTGTGAATCTCTACACTGAAATTCAGAATTATATTATAATAATTATATAACATAAAGTATTGTTTATTTAGCTGATCTGAGCCCACTATGGCTGTTTGTACTATAATAGGTATTTGGGAATGTCGAATTGGCCCTATGTCAGTACAAATGATCTAACTCTTAGAAAGACACATATGGTGTGAACTTAATATACACTATATTACCAAAAGTATTCGGTCACCTGCCTTGACTCACATATGAACTTAAGTGCCATCCCATTCCT
>CM075029.1:5547500-5568151 GCA_037576675.1 Pangasius sanitwongsei | reverse complement strand
CAGGCCAAGTGATTAGGACACCTGATTCTGATCATTTGGATGGGTGACCGAATACTTTTGGTAATATAGTGTATGTACATTTAGTATCGATTTACTGTAAATGTTAGGTTTCCTGCACATGGAAACGCGAACAGGTAAGAACATACACAAAGGATAAAACCAACATCCTGACCTCAGGTCAGGAAGTTGAAGCAGCCTATTGCTCAGTGTTATCTAGTGCAAAGGGTGCAAAAGTATAACAGTGCCATTTTATGCCACAGCACTGTTTCTTGATTATGATCAGAAGGTGTTGATTTATTTTCTATAAAAACAGCTCTGACAATAGTTCCGGCTAATCACAGGGTTATATTAATGCTCTCATTCTTATATATTTTTATTTGTATTGTATCAAACTACATAGGGAATTGCATGGCAAAAGTCCCACACAAACAGACTGTTAAAAAAGATAGTGAAGTTTTCTGAGAAGAGATGTTTATTTAACTTTTTTTGAAGGAGTCTCCAGTACCAGCTTTTTGTAAGTTTTCCAACAGGGGAAGTCTTCAGAACAGAGGGCTTGGCAGTTTCTCACTAACATGTCTACTTGCATTTTTGTCTTTTTGTCTTAACTTCAAGAGAGGGAAAACACAGAAACTGGTGAGAGAATGTTCACAGCTGCCATACCATAACTTGTCTCGCAGACAATGTTCCACAACGTTAAACAAAACTATAAATGGAAAAGTATGATGTGTCATTCTTTAATAAAAAGTGTTACCGCTGGCAAATTGGTGTGGTATAAAATGAATAAAATGTGCTGTTATTGGAAAATGATCAGCTTTAATGTTACATATCAGTTAAGATGTGCCTTATCTGTATTTTAAATCCATTGATACACCAAATCGCACTGGATGTATCAGAAGCTTATCATGTCAAATTATGACTGAGGTGGGTAGTTAAGAAATACATGCTTCTCAATGTTAATACAGAAGTTTATTTAGTTCCTCATACTGTAGTTTCAAACTCCAGAAACCACAAAGTGAACAGGATGTAGTTACAACAAGATATGTTTACTAAAACAGCCATGATAACCAGTGTTACCAACTACAAAGAGTTAATAAAGTAGTAACCTTGAGGGATTGTCCCAATATTACACTATGACACACTAATTATGCATTTCCATTTGTAGGCTGATTAGCTAGCTGGGTTATACGGGTCTTTCCTCTATTAAGATTTATTTTAGCTAGTTTTTTCAAGTGTATTAGGGTAAACTGGTGTGGCTCCTATCATTTGAACCCACCATACCACTGAATCTTAATTACTCGGTATGCAACCAGTCATCCATCCATCCATCCATCCATCTATTTCTAAGTCTACTCACCCACAGCCTCTAACCAACTGCGTGTTAGATGAGCCTGGGACCCTTTTGATTGCAAACACACACGCATTAGACACAGCAGGAAAATATATACCATCATTTATTTTTAGAAGCCATTAGAGCTTTTTATTCCTGAACTTTCCACCCACAGAATCTAAACCGGTTACACTGTTTTAAAATGCTTTTGATATAAACAGTACATATCATTAAAAATCGCACTTTTCTTAGTTTTATTGAAAGTGGTGCTCAAGTTCAAGTGGATATTAGGTACAGATGTTTTTGAACTTTAGAGTAAACCCATTCAATTCAAGTGACCACTAAATTAGACTTAAAACTATATTAACCTAATAATACCAACAATTTATTAATAAAAGCAACTTTTATAGTGCTTCAGCATGATCTTCACCACCACAATGGTCAGTTAATCAATTGGTCAGTCAGTCAGCCAGTCAATAAACAAACAAACAAAGAAATGAAATATCGATCCCTTTCTATGATCAGGGCAGAAAGATAGATTTTTGTAAGAATATCTGTATGCCCTTGCATGCACTTGTGCATGTTCCTCTGTGTTTGTGGAGCAGTGCCTCGTTGTCATTCCTGTGATCTCAGTACCAAGGCGACACTTTCACTTTAAGAGTGTATCACTAGGCAGAGAAGCGAATGATGATGCTGGAGTCGTGTCAGTCTAGCAGCCCTATGCGGTCACACAGCATTGGCTATTAGCTCAGCTTCTCTGTTAAATGCAGCTTATCTCATAAAATCAGGTGAGAACTGATTCTGAGTTAAAAATAATACAGTTCAAGGGCAGTGTGTGTGATGAGTGCTTTGTGTCTGGATGAGTTTCTCTGACTTCCTCTTGTGTCTGAATGTAGCTGTGTGTTTCCTCTCTGTGCATGTGCACGCGTGTGCAAGTTCCTGTGCAATTGCAGTGTGTCTGTGCATGTGCGCTAGACCCCTGCAGACATGTGGCCCATTGCCCATGGGGGCAGGAAGAACAGCTGTCCCACTGAAAAGAGAGAGAAAAAGAGAGAGACTGGGATCACTGGGACCATTATGTTTGACCACACTGTGTGCTGTGTATCTGATAACGTCCCTCTGCAGCTGGGCCTTACAGAAAGACACCATCTGAACTACTCCTCCCTCTTCTTCGTCATCTACTTTTACTCACATCAAGAAATCTGACCTCCCTAATTTCCTTTTTCAACAGCCACACCACTATTGTATTCAAACCTACACCTACTGGTCTTGTTAAACAATACACACACATGTAAAAAGAAACCCACCCACTCATACACACACAAGCATGAAGATCAGTGGACCACTGGTTCTCAGCATGATACGGTCCACAGTAAAGACCTGAAGCTGTGCCACGAAAGCCAGACAGAAAAATAATTTACTGCAGTACTGCCGGGTTCTCACTCTTCCCTCTCAGCTCTATCAGTACTCGTTTAGATAAGCGAGGGTGCGTGTCCTGAAATATCACGACTTCAGCAAACACTGAGCCTCGATATCTCTTTCAATTATGCAGGATAGATATGGGACGAAATATATGGTACTTGTCAACTGTAGGCAGTAAAATAATGTTTTATTTCACACAGGCATGGGCTAAATGCATTAAAATGTATTTTTGATAATGATACAGTAAACACAATATAGTAATGGGTGCCTTAATAGCTAACACTTATGCTAGTGTCCCTCAGAATCCACACAGATAATCTTAACAAAATCAGAGGCAATTATATAGCCAAATATACTCTGTCTTTGGTTTCTAATAAATTACAGTACCACACAAATTTGAATTGCTGTTATTTTCTCCTGCGTGCTGATAAGAATTTCACACAGCTACAAGATTATAGGCTTTACCAGCTTGCTAGCTAGCGTACTAAAACTCTAGCTAGCATGCAAACTCACATCTAGCTCTCTAGCTAGCATACAAACTCGCATCCTGCTTACTAGCTAGCATACAAACTCACATCCAACTCTCTAGCTAGCATACAAACTCACATCCTGCCTACTAGCTAGCACACAAACTCACTTCCGGTTTGCAAGCTAGCATACAAACTCACATCCTGCTTACTAGCTAGCACACAAACTCACTTCCGGTTTGCAAGCTAGCATACAAACTCACATCCTGCTTACTAGCTAGCATACAAACTCACATCCAACTCTCTAGCTAGCATACAAACTCACAACCTGCTTACTAGCTAGCACACAAACTCACCTCCAGTTTGCAAGCTAGCATAGAAACTCACATCCTGCTTACTAGCTAGCACACAAACTCACCTCCAGTTTGCAAGCTAGCATACAAACTCACATCCTGCTTACTAGCTAGCATACAAACTCACATCCTGCTTACTAGCTAGCATACAAACTCACATCTTGCTTACTAGCTAGCACACAAACTCACTTCCGGTTTGCAAGCTAGCATACAAACTCACATCCTAATATATATGTATATGTATATAATATATATATGTATATATTACCACGTTGTTTGTACATGGCTAATTGTTTAATAAAAAAAAAAAACTCACATCCTGCTTACTAACTAGCATACAAACTCACCTCCAGTTTGCAAGCTAGCATACAAACTCACATCCTGCTTACTAGCTAGCACACAAACTCACTTCCAGTTTGCAAGCTAGCATACAAACTCACATCCTGCCTACTAGCTAGCACACAAACTCACCTCCAGTTTGCAAGCTAGCATACAAACTCACATCCTGCTTACTAGCTAGCACACAAACTCACTTCCAGTTTGCAAGCTAGCATACAAACTCACATCCTGCTTACTAGCTAGCACACAAACTCACTTCCAGTTTGCAAGCTAGCATACAAACTCACATCCTGCTTACTAGCTAGCATACAAACTCACATCCAACTCTCTAGCTAGCATACAAACTCACATCTAGCTTGCAAGCTAGCATGCAACCTCGCATCCAGCTCTCTAGGTAGCATACAAACTGACATCTAGTTTGCACGGTAGCATACAAACCCACAACCAGCTCACTAGCTAGCAAAGGATACTAATCATTTGAAGTCTAAACATTTATTAATCATCCAACAGTTATGATTGGATGGCTAAATCTCTATTTTTTTTTTTTTTACTGATGATTCCATATATTTAGAACAGAAAATGCTAGCTCTCATATGTCTTTAGTGTGAGTGCCCTCACTAAAGTCCCTCAGAAACACCAGCAGCATGTAAGTATTTCAAATACATGTACCAGAAATAGTGCCCATCCCTGAGCTTGCATATCCTTCCTATCGATCAGATCTCTTTATTCTTTTCACTTCCTTAAATGTGTCTGCACCTGGCAGTCTGTGTATAACAATGACTGCAATGTGGAAAATTCACCACCATTTTCTGACCGCTCATGAAGCCCTGCCTAGTGAAATCTTTAAAGAAAGCAGCTGTTCTTTATCCATAGAGAGGTATTGATTCAGTGATCCATCGTTATGCAAACAGATGGTGAACAAGTGATGAGCAAAGAAATTTTTAAAAAAAAGAAAGAAATTAGCATTTTGGCTTTGTCTTGAGCTCCAATAATCGTAGCTCAATCATGGTACCTGATGAAGACAGATTTAGGAGTGATTTATACGAACTAATTTGTTACTGGTTGTTTTTAAGATGCCAGAGGAGTTGAAGAGTCTAATGAATAGACTGCTTCATATACGAACACTGACGCTTGCTTTTTTCTATTGGAGCCATTTTACTGCCACTGCAGCCGGCTAGCATATTTCTCTAATGACACATACTGGCTACTGGAAACAATGAATGATAGCATGCGGCAATGAAATATGGCCATTGTTAGACATTGACAGCAAAAGATTTATAGCGAGTCCAGCGGATTCCTCTAATTCTATAGTAAACACAATAGGAAGGCAACATGGTTACTGGAAACTATGAAAGACAGGATGAAGTATTAAGCCAGAAATTAATCATAACAAAAGTATATTGCTTCAGTTCAATTGTGAATACTGTGGAAAGCCATAATAATTTTGTTTCCATCTTGGTCTTGGCTATTGAATTGTATATAATTACTTATATTATCAAAATTGTACAAGATATAGGAAATACAGGATGGTAAAGTAAGACTGAACATGGGCCAGAGGTTGAGAATGTTGTGAAATGAGATGCACCTACTAATCTGAAACTGAATCAAGAAATAAAAGAAAAACCAGATTAAACTCTTTTTTATAATTGCTTGATGTGGTAATATATGTATTCAGAGCAAAAAGTCATAGAGCTGTATTGTTACCACTGTAAAGGGTTGAGAGCGTGCATTTAGTGACATATTTATCCATCAAGTAACCTAGAAAACGAGGTCTATACTTAGCTGTCCATACCACCCACTCAATCTAGCTGCAGATTCAAGCTTCTAATGGAAAAATATATTTGTTTTAAAGACTTTTTGTTTTACAAGAGGCCACTGGGTTATTGAATTATGACACTTGGTTTTTAAATGAATATGTGGAGTGCATAATGCCTAGATGTGGAATAATAATGTTGCTGTTGTTTTTACAACTGACTGCAATGCGCATTTTCTTTTGAGGCACTTAAAGTTACTGAACTGAAATAAGAAAAGTAGAGAAAATACAAGGGAACGCATTATTACAAGGATTTATGGCTAAATCAATTGATTTGATGTATACATGGAAAAGTTAAATTGTGCTCTGTATTGCTCTCTTGTCTAATTGTGAGATCCAGCACTACTGTTGTCTTTTCACACAAACTATTGGCATCAGTTCTGAGTGTTTTTATTTATCTGGTTTGATTAGCACATAAATGTATAAGTGTAATTTCTGAGTGCGGGTGGGAACTTAACTCCCAAGATACAATTGAGCTAAAGCTTGCCCTATCTCTCAGCATCTGTCAATTACTCTGTTTCTCTGTTTCTCTCTGTCTCTCTAATTGCCTGGCCACTATTGAAAAGCACCTTTATCAGATCACAGCTGGACTCGAGAGCAGCATAACTGAACTTAAACAATCGAGCAATTGTCAGGAGGCAGACAGAAGTAAATTGAAACGGCACACAAATGCCTTCTGTGTGTGTATGTGTGTGTACTTTGGTATTTAGCATAAGCCCAAGCTAGACAACCCACACTCTCTTGGTTTTCGGTCACTCTATCTATCTGTCACTAGGCAGCAAGAGTAAAAATGTAATGCAACCACATTGATCTCACTTTAAATCAATGTGAAATGGGATCATAATGTGATGTGTAGACACTGCTAACAGTGGCAGCTGTGTCGATACATCGAGTAATGTATAAGAGAGCTGATCTAGGAACAGCATGCCCGATCTAGAGCTTCAGAGCCAGATCTGTATGCCAAAACAAGCACAAAAGCCAGAAATTGAGAAAACTCCAATGTGCTCCAACTGAATGAAGAGTCTTTAAAGTAGCACTAGACTGAAAAATGTGATTATTGGATTGTTGAAGCCAATTATATGTGTGGCAGCCTGGGAAAACCTTTCACACTGTGAAATTTTGACATTTTCTTATAACAGCAGGCAAAAAAAGTGTTTTATTCTTTACACAAGGAGCTAATGTATGCAAAAATGCCCAAAACCATTGACATGATTAGCTACTTTTTAGCAGTGCCCAGATGCAACCACAACTGTTATGAGAACAACGGTGATCCAATCAGCCCAAAAAACTAAATAAAACATCATATTACAAGAATCAGTAGCTGTGGAGGAAATAAGAGACTGTAAGCAAGTATTTATACACTTAGATGTTAGCAGATGTTGAAAATGAAATGTTGGCCTCTTTCCAATAAAAATAAAGAAGTAAAAAGAAGAATAAAGAAACTGCAAGGAAGATCAGATGTAGAAATTGAATAGTAATTGATGGACAGGATATGTGGTGTAGAGAAAGAAACCGTTAAAAAAAAAGGTTTCTGCTCAGTGTGCAGTGTTAACCTGGCCTGGGTGACGCCAAGGCCACACCAAAAGTGCTCAACCGCTGCCGAATGAGGTCACATCCTGTCTGCATTTCCTGCATAGGGAAGTTAGAGCTCAAATATAAAACATCTGGTAACTAAACTACCACTCTCTCCCTCTCTCTCTCTCTATCTCTATTCTTAGTAATACAGCCGAGGGCTTTAAAATGCCAATTACTACGGACATCATTTCTTCACTGAAGACATCATCTTTCTCTCTCTCTCTCTCTCTCTCTCTCTCTCGCTTTCTCTCTTTCTGTCTCTTTCTCTCTGTCTCTCTCAGCTGCAGTACAGGAATCAAGCCCTAATGCGGAATGCTCCGCAGATTCTCTCAATTGAAGCTGATGTCTCCGTTTTTCCCTCTCAGACACATTTCCGGTGTGATTTTGTGGTTTTGATCATCACACACTGACAGCAGGGAGACACAGCGATGATGTGAGATGCTGTGAGATGCTGCAAGAACCATCAGCTCTTTTCCTCCTCACTGCGCTGAAGCTCTAACACCCTAATGGCCATTTGTCAGCAGATAAAAAGGCCTTTGCCTTGCGTTTTGCCTCTTGATGTGCCTGATTGTCGAGAAGGTCACGTTAATGAGGGACATTTTTGCCTCATATTCAGAGAAGCGCTTAAACAATGTAGTGTGGCGTCACTCAGGGAAACTAGCAAACCAGTGTTTTCTTTCTCAACCATGAATTAGCAAGGTTACTTCCCTGAATGCAGATTAATATGTAAACCAGTGGGAAAATTGTTCTTCACAGTAGGCTTTCTAGTGAAATATGACACTGTCCAGAAATATATCAAGTTTTTGGCTATGCTCACATTCCCAGGTTAAAGTGACACAAATCCAATCAATCTAATTTTATTCAGGACTGTGTGGACACAAAAATCCAAACTTTTCAAATCAGACCCGAGACACACTTGTGTATGGTTCTAGATTGGATACATATCCAATATGCATTCATTTTTTTTTTTATGCATGCTCATATCACTGTTGTTGTCGTCATCCACTGTCAGCAGCATAGCAAAACAACAATGGAGGACAGCAATAGTGTACACTGCACTGGGGGAATTGGTGCTTAACTAGATACACTATATGGCCAAAAGTATGTGGACGCCTGACCATTGAACATCCCATTCAAAAACTATGGGCATTAATATGGTGCTGGTCCCCCGTTTGCTGCAATAACAACATCCACTCTTTTGGGAAGGTTTTCCACTAGATTTGGGAACATGGCTATGGGAATCTGTGCCCAGTCACCCACAAGAGATGATGTATGACAAGAAGGCCAGGCACAAAGTTGGTGTTCTGATTCATTCCAAAGGTGTTCAGTCAAGGCTCAATGCAGGCCACTCAAGTTCTTTCACTACAATCTTGTCAAACCATGTCATGGAGCTCGCTTTGTGCACAGAGGCATTGTCATTGGTTTGGAGAACACCTTCATATGGGTGTTACAGTCAGGTGTCCACATACTCTTTGTGGTGCACTGCTACCAAAACTGAGTAGTTCAAAACAATTTTCCAAAAAAAGAGCCAAAAAGAATGTGGCTATTATCTCCAGAAATTACGACACAGGCTTGCACTAATGTGTCCGTTACTGTGTCCATATGTTTCTTGTACTATGGTGGACTGTCTCACAAATAACAAATTGATATGGATGTGTCATTGGAGGGTGTTTCAGGGGACTGCTGCATTCACATTGAAGACAGATATGGGTCACCTGCAATTATGAATGTGATCCGTCAAGACAGACACAGCCAATCTGAGCAAAAAAATTGGAATTATACAAAGAAGCTTATAGTGTCAACTTAGCCTTTGTGATCAGTACAGTGTATATGTGCATTGGATTTACTTCATTTTCTGCCAAATGTGTGAATAAGAGACTGTACTATAATTTAGATTTCTGATTGCAAGCATCTGTTTTTTGTTTGGCTGACAGTGGGCTGCATTTGCTGTAATTGGGATCGCTGGTGCTTGTAATGTGTAAGAGACATCATGTGTCCCTAGTTATTATTTATTCCTGCTGTTTATCTAGGAAGACTAACTGAATCTCTCTGAAGCATCACAATACATAAAGCTGAGTGCTGGAAGATCTGTCAAAATATCATATCACATATCATATATATATATATATATATATATATATATATATATATATATATATATATGAAAAATCTAGTTTTGATGATAATTTTTGATGATAACCTGCACAAAATAAATTATGTACCAAAGAAAAGAAGAGATGCAGAAACAACTGTTACAAATATAGGTTTAAACACCCAATCAGTCACACTTTTCAAGGATTCTTTGGTTAGTTAAGGGTTCTTTACTTTGTAAAGGGGTTTTATCTAGAAAGGAAACATCTGTTGTAGGGTTTTACGTATAACCTGTAAGGGTCGCCCAGAGGAACAAACAGGAGAACCTTTAAGGGTTCCAGATTTAACCTTTTTTTTTTTTTTTTGCATTTTCCATTACTTTAGAAAATCAAATGCATCGCAGAGATGATAAGAATCAGCTCTCTCTTTCTTTATCTCTCGCTAACTCGTCCTTCCCTGTCTCTTTTCTGCTCTTTTCGTTCTCTGCCTCCATTATGCAGGCGGTCTCCATGCTCAGCCGGCGCTGAGGGATGAACATAAATCTGAGGATGACTTCCACAGACACAGCAGAAAGGAAAGGAGAGAGACAGAAAGAGAGACAGACAGACTGGACAGCTTTCTTGCTGGAGATTGAGAGGGCTGAGAGACAGATAAAGGGTGAGACAGAGTAAGGAGAGGTGTGTTTGTGTGTGTGTGTGTGAGAGAGAGAGAGAGAGGGAGAGAGAGAGGGAATGGAGCTCTCATGAGTAACACAGTACCAGAGGACTGGTGACAAAAGCAGACACAGGCATTCGTGTCACCATGAGCCGATTAGGGTCTCAGTGGAGAGGCTTAAACCTCCTCCATCGCTCTCTCCTGACACTTTCGCTGGTACACCAGCCCTGTCCTCAAGAGTAAACCTCTTGCTCCACTCCTTCTTCTGCTACCATAGGAATGTATTATTCATCTTTCTGACATTTCTTTAGCCAGAGGACACAATACTACACACTACAAAAATTCTCAAATACACAAGTACTCATTTAAACCAGTACTCCGATTAAAGTTATATTATAGCCTCCAATTCTTAAAATCTTAAATTCCTAAACCAGCCCTTACAAGAGAGTCACATGAATGAATGAATGAATGATCACATAATTAGCATGTGAAACTGAAACATTTTTAGATGCTTTACATGTTATTTTTTTTCCTGAAAATAAATGAATTTATTTACTTAATTTATTTTCATGTGATTTTTACATATGATTTGTTGCTGTTCACACTTAATGTTTTAACACAATTCACTTATTTCCACATGTGATTTTTTTTTTACACGATTCATTTATTTTCACATGATTGTTTTTTTCAGATGATGTTCAGATGAACAAACGAACAACAGCAAATGTCAACTAATGACAGCTATATCCCTAATCTCTCAAATGATAGTTAGCGTGCTAGTAACTCTGACTATTAGGTATCCAAGATTACAATGTGATATGTATTAGGTCACTAGCACCTATGTTTTTTTTGTTTGTTTGTTATTGTTGTTGTTGTTTTTTTTTTTAGAATTTCTTTAGGGATTTTGCTTGAATGTCAGTTTTTTTCCCTCTTCTTTTTCTTAATCCTTCCATTTTGGTATAAGACACTAAGCTTGCATATATGTGTACAAAGACTCTATCCAAATAAATAAATGAAGGAATTATTAACCTTCATGTTCTTGTCACATCCATGAAAATTTGCATTTGTTAGGAATTTTAATCAATTGCATGAAGTTGTCTGATGCAACAAAAAAAATCACCTTGCTGAGGCAAAAAATATGAAGAATGTAATATAGAGTTACTGCTCTGTTTTGAAATGTATCAAATAATAAGTGGCGATTTGTCTTTTGAAATAGTTGTAAATGAAAGGAAAGCCCCAAATAAAGTAGATTCCCAAAATGTACTTAAGTACAATAACACTTCCAACCTTCATAAAAAAAAAACAGCCACAAAATGTTCACAAAACCAGGGGTCTCCTGTAACCATTTCAGCTTTGAAGAGGTGTGGGGGTTGGAGATAAGCAGGAAAGAAACTCATCGATCACATCTGATGAAGTGACATTGATCGACTTTATTGATCCTCTCCATCTGAGCCGCTGTGGAAAGCTTTGTTCTCTCTTCAGTAATCCAGTACAGTGTATGTGTGTGTGTATGTGTGTGTGTTTGTGAATATGTGTGTGGAGGGATAGGATGTGCTGCCATTACTGCACCAAATAGTCAGTCACAAATATGAATAGCATTTCAGAATAAATAAAGTTGAGTGCAAAAGTTTGCATACCCCTTAGGATAAAATACAGAAGTTAAGAGAAAAAATAAGTGGTGAAAAAGTGTATGTTAAAATATTATGAGTGAAAAAATGTAAATGTTATCAGTTCGACACTGCAGAAAAATGGCATCTTATCAAGTGAATCTGTCTTGAATATAGCAGGCATTGGATTTAATGTTTCTCTTTTTTTATGTGCACTCCAGTGTGTAAGAGTCTATTCTAAATGCTGTAATGTAACAGAAGTAGTTGTTGAAAGGCTACTGTGGGTTACAGTAACACACACATGATATTTATGCTGATGGGATCACTAGGAAAACTATTCTTAGTGGCAGCTTTTATGCAAAACTCGGCTACTCATAAGCTTGATCATGAAAGTGATTTGATATGTAAATTCATCCAAAGTCATCCAGTGTACTTAATAGAGCTAGCTTGGAGCGCAAATCACATACAAGATGAACCATTATCCCTGTAAACAGCAAACCCATCAGAAGAAATATACTGTTTATAAAAAAAAACAATAAAATATCTCCATTTCCCCCTCTTCTCCATGGTTCATTGCTTTTTTATTGTTGTTCAAGGAGCTACAAATGAGCCTCTGTTATTCTTATTGCAATAATGCTCCATTCTCACTTATACAAGGTAGAGAATCCTGGTCTAGAAAGCAAACAAGCGCTCTGGGAAAACGCTGCATTAATGGAAGGAATCTTTTCTTCTTCAGTTAATGCAGCATGCCTTCGCTTTTGTTCAAGGTTGGAGTGTGGAGAGTGGGTTGTAGAAATGCACCCTAAAGAGGCGGCTGGAACACTCAAATCTCGATACACAACGTGCGCACACAAATTGATGTGGGTCCACATTGAGCAATATGACCCAAATATATCACATATATTGCTGCTGAATTCGGGAATATGATTGGTCAGATGGTATTGATTCTTTTTTATAATAGCAGCTCTGACAATAGTACTGGTTGCAAAGCAATGCACAGGTTTATATTATACTACTGAGTGGCTGAATTGTCCAATCTGATTGGTCAGAAAGTGTGCATTAGTTCCGGCTGTAACGTGAAAAATATGTTTATATTAATGCACTCGTTATTGTTTCTATAGTAAAGTCTCATACAAAGGGACACTCCACATAATCTAAGATTAATAACAAACAGATTTTTTAAAAAGTGTTGTTTAACAAAGAAAAAAACTATAATCACTGATGTGGGGAAGTTTTTTTGTTAGTAGATTTTTATTTAACATTTTGTCAGTGCTTTGTAACAGTCATGGTGCTTAGCAAAGTTTCCCAGCATAGGAAAGTCTTCCAGACTGAGAAGTGTGTTTTTTGAGAGCTGTGTTTTTAGAGAGAGAGAGAGAGAGAGAGAAGGAGATGCTGGTGAAGGAACAAATGTTTATTATTGCTATAATGTAAGTGATAACAGGAACTAACTTTTCTTGTGGGTGTTGCACAACATTAAATCTAACTCAGAACTGTTAAATTGTGCAAGATGTCATTCTTTAATACATTAAGCATTGTAATCATTGGGAAATCGCTGTGGTATAAGCAGAATAACATATTCAAGGCCTGTTATACACTGTTATACAAAAAATGATCAACTTTGTTAATGCATGTGTACTAATATGTTATTATTTCTACAGTGACAACTTACACAGGGACTTTTATGGGGGACACTCAACATTAAACAGATTTTAAAAATGCAAGTAATTGTTGATTGGTGAAGTTGTCTGTAAGCAGACATTTATTTAACATTTTTGGAAGGAGTCTCCAATGTCAGCGCTTTGTAACAGAGGTAAAACTGTTCCTTTTCAACATGGGAAATACTTTTCTCATAATGTGACAAGCTGTATTTTTGTTTCATTCACACGAGAGAGAAAAAAAAGTTAGGCTGATGAGGGAACAGCTGTTTATAGCTGCTAAGTGAGAACAGGAAATACCTTGTTTCTTGGATGTTCCACAACTACACTATATGGCCTAAAGTTTGTGGACACCTGACCATCACACTCATTTTTTATTCTTCTCCAAACTGTTGCCACAAGTTGGAAGCACACAGTTGTATAGTGTCTTTGTAAGCTGCAGCTTTACAATTTTCCTTCACTGGATCTAAAGGACCCAAATCAGTACCAGCATGACAATGCCCCTGTGCACAAAGCAAGGCCCATGAAGACATGACTCGCCACGGTTGTTGTGGAAGAAATTGAGTGGCCTGCACCGATCCCTGATCTCAACCCCACTGAACACCTTTGGGATGAACTGGAATGCCGACTGCACCCCAGGCCTCTTCACCCAAAATCAGTGCCTGATCTCACTAATGCTCTTGTGGCTGAATGAGCACAAATCCCCACAGCCACACTCCAAAATCTAGTGGAAAGACTTCCTAGTTGAGTGGAGGTTATTATAACAGCAAAGGGGGACTGTTTCTCTCTGGAGCCTGGGCTACAAAAAATTATACGCCTGATCAGACAGATGGAGAGTATGAGACACACAGTACATATGCCTAAACAGACACACATTAATGCAATATTTCAACTCAAACGGCCCGCTGTCTAAAGCAGAAAACACACTATATTGTATAAAGCACATGTCTCTATCATAGTCGTACTGTACTGCCTGCACTAATTCCCATCATTTAGGTCAAATCGTCTAATATTTAAATATGCTATTTAGACAAATACACAAAGTTTAGTGTGCTGGTGTGAGACAGTGAGGTGTAAAGTGTTTCCCGTAAAAAAGGAAGTTCAAATTAAAATTTTATGAGTTCCATTATAACTCATAGTATTTTTACATTCTAACACTGACTTCATTTTCACAGGTATACCAAGAGATAAGGGGAGAAAGCCTGCAATGAACATTCGTTCAAATGTTTTTCTCTGAGCTGTAAAAATTTAAACACACTCGGGCCACATCTGTGTCACTGAGGTGAGATTTACACCATGAATTAGAAATGCAGTAGCTAATGGCGCGGACTTTAATAAAAGAAAAGAAGACATTAAGGACATTCATCATGGATTGATATTTACATGGGGAATATTGCTGATTTTCTGTGTGTGTGTGTGGGGGGGGGGGTCAGTGGGTGTGTCTAACACTCAGCTGACCACACGTCACAGGTTCTGCACTTATCTAACACTCTGCTGCTGTTGACATTTTTGACTGGTTTCATTTATTATGTAAATTGAAAGCTTGCTTTAAAGCCCAGTAGGCCTTATTCAGCTTTGACACAGGCCTGATGTAGTGCTTTCCTGAAACGCTATTTTATTTTTGTCTGTGTTTCTTTACTCCTTTAGAATGGAACCTTTTTTACCACAGTGAAAATGAGGCATTGATAAAATTTTAGGTAACTTACTTTAAAGTATATCATATTTTTACATCCTAAAAAATAAATATGTATTTGGATAGATAAATAGATAAACAAACAAACAAATAAATCTATCTATCTATCTATCTATCTATCTATTTACTTACTTACTTACTGACATTGTTATTTTATTTTACTTTATCTTATTTTACTCCTGTAGAGTGGAATCTTTTTCACCAGAGTGAAAATGTTCATTCAGAAAATTTAACATGAGCCTTTATGTAAGTATGTTCTATTTTTGCTGTATTTGTATAAAATCTGTTTTTAAAAAGACGGCACATTTTAATGTACAGTATATTTCCATTATATTGTGACATGTTTTCCATGCGGGAAGCAGATCTTTACAATCTTAGAATTAAATTATTAGAACACAACTGTGAGTAAAATAAAAAGAAAAAAATATTGATGTTGCAAATAGGCAGGCCATCATGGTTCGTTCATTGCGAGCTGTTGGATTGGTGAGTTTCCCTGTGGGAATATACAGGGTGTGATATGGGGGGGGGGGGATGCAAGCAGATGTCCTCTCCCCGGTTTTAAAAAAGGACAAAAATCATGATGTTAATGATGTAAATGTTTTAATTAATTTTTTCTTTTTTCAAATTTAGACACCAAATTGCATTAGAGGTATCAGGCATTCTTTATATCCAACAAACCAGCACATTATGAAAAGGGTAAAACACACATGCACCTACAGAGGAGGCTGACATGTTAAAATGCAGGGTTATGGGCGGAGCTAGAGTTTGAACCACCCTTGTTTGTTCAAATTTGTATAAAGGTCTCATGAGATCATGTTGTTTAAAGATGTACTTAATAACGGGGTTATAATTTGGGAGGTTTTTGTAATATTTCATTACACTTAGGCATACATTAGGCTTGCTAACTAGCAAACTAACTGTCAGTCAATTCATTTCAGGTAAAATGGGTCAGATAATTTTGAAGCATCCTCTTTGAATTTGGCTCAGTGTTTGAAATATATTCATATATATAAATTCATATATAATATGAATGATTTGATGGTCTGAAGTTGCCAAAGTAGTATGGCATTGCTGTTTTTTCCATTTAGGCTCCTGAAAATTCCTAGTCAGCTCTCACTTACAAACTGGGGAGAGTGAAGGCACATGCTTCCTCAGAGTCACATGAAGCCAATCAGTAGCATCTTTTCAAACTGCTGCTCATGCTGCAGGAGTGCTATCTACCCTCTTCCACATACATTATCTCACAGATGCCCATGATTGGCTAGTGTCACTGTGATTGAAGGAGAGAGAGTACACCATCCTTCACACCCATTTTGCTTCCTTGGCTCCTAGCCACAGATGGCTCTGGTAGCGTTAGGATTTGAACCCATGATCTCTGGATGATACAGTTAACACTTTTCTGTTGCACCACTCAGAAACCTGTGTGGCATTGCTTTTTTTTGGAGACTGGTGAAGACAACTGCTAAAAAAGAGGCTCCATTTACCAATGAATATGTGCGTGTGTGTATGCAATTAAGAATCTATAGACCGATGCGTGAACGTGCATAATGTCTGTGTTGCTCACATTCCATCATCTAATCAATCCAGCCAAGCACACATTAACCAGGGTTAACAACACATTTTTTCAAGCATGACCTCTGTAGTGCTGCTTCCCACAAAGCAGATGACTGGATGGAATTTCTCCACCACTGATTCTGGATCAGCATCTCTTATTTTGGTGCATTACATGAGTGCGGGACAAAACACTGATCCCAGATCAGTGTAGAATGGAGATGTTGTGAGCAGCAGGGGATCGCGACCGACGCAGACTGACATATGTTCAACGCTTCCGATAAATACAGAAGGATACACAGAGCTCCCAGCTGAGTGAGCTGACGCCATGCTGCAGATTAACACATACTCTGATTTACTGGGAGACAAATGATTCATTTGAGAGTGGAATGTTTGGATCTGGATCTGATCTGGGATCAGGCTCTACGTGGTTTCATGTAGGGGGGATAATATGAGAATGAGACATGCATACACAAGGCCACTGCACTACAGGAGATGATGTATAGTATAAAGAGAGAGAGGGTTGTTATTGTTTGGTTAGCATCCCTACACCAAAAGCTAATGCATTTATCCTGAAAGGGCATGTCATTGTGTGGCGGAACTACAAACCCATCATCCACACGCACACACACACATACACACACACAGGGTCAAGTGCCATTATGAAAAGGCATGCACCCTTGCTCTAGCCTTTATTGGTCTTGGTTACATAAGATGCCTCCTTTTCATCCCTCCGTCTTTTAATATTTCTTTATTCTCCTCAGGTTTTTTTTTCCCTCAGTGCACTCCAGAGAGAATAAGATGAAAAAGGTGGGAGGAAATAAAATACATCTGCACCCTTTCTTTTTTTTTTTTTCCCTCTGTGCCACCTTGAAATCAACACCCTCATCTTTCAGAAGAGCGGAAGTGGTTTAGCAGCATCTCTCCATTTCTTATTGTTTCTGCACGTTATGTGCAATGCCTTCCCCAGTTTTTAAATATTACACCTCCTTTTCATCCATCCCTCCATCCCTCATTCCATCTGCAGGATTTGACTTTGTGCAAGCACAAAAAGAGAGGAATATCCATCTTACCTTTGTGGGACTGCTTCTGTTTCTGTCATTCTCCCTGTCTCTTCCCTCCCCTCTCTATCTCTCTCTGTGTGTCTTCACCTGCTTCATGTCCTCAAGTCCTGCAGCTTCGCAATCCTCACAGCAAGGTCTGCAGTGGCTCCGTGTCAATGTCATAAAAGTGCTGCGTGTGTATGTGTGTTTGTCTCTCTGAGACAACAGCAGCCAGTGCGAAAGCAAGTACAGCTCGCACTGAGCCCTCGACATCATTTCCTCCTAAGCATTTCCCCTCTCTGTGTTTCACACATCCTCTTTTCAATTCTCGTAGCTTATTTTCTATTTCTGCTTCACAATCATGCACACACACAAATGCGCGCATGCACGCACGCACACACACACAGGGCAGGGGAAGTATAGGGGTCTCAGCAAGAATGAGCAAAGCGTCTAGTTTCACATCAGCTTACAAATGTGTGTGTGTGTTTAATAGAAGTAGTCTTACCTCTGCATGTCTGCGTGCCCTGTCCTTATTCCATCCTGCTGTGCTCTGTTGTCTCCCCCCTTTCTTCCATGACAGCATTTTTCTGCTATTTACTCTCCCTCTCCTTCTCTCTCTACCTCTCTCTGTGTTGCTGTCTTGTCTTCTTTTCTCCTTTTCAAGTGTGATTGTCTCTAGAACAAGAAAATCCTGCCTGCCTGCTCAGAGCCTTCTCCCTGGCTTATTGTGTCCCCGTTGTTCTGACTGAGGCAGGTTGATTTGTACACTCTCTCTCTCTCTCTCTCTCTCGATTCCATTCACATCACACTAAGACCAACCCCCTCCTCCTCCTGCTGCTGTGATTACATCCCCTACTGCTCTCTTCCCCCACCTCCCTGCTTCTCTCTCTCTCTCTCTCACACACTCTTCCTCCCTTTCTCTGTAGCTCTCTTAGAGACAGAAATTGCAACAGACACCAGTATAAAAATTCTACCTACAATGTCTCTATATTTCCTCACTCATTCTTTCTAGATGAATGATCAGAAGACTCATATTGATGAGAAATGAATCAATTAAGGATTCATCGGGATTCGATTTTGACAGATTCAGCATTCAATGCATTCATCATGATAAAATGTCTTATTTTGTATTTAATACTTAGTGTTTAGTATTTAACAGCATTATTGAGCCTAGAATTTTATACCTCCACAGATGCGAACATTAGTCTTATGTGCCTAAATCAAGATGGAAACTGTGTGGCTTTCTCAAGCAAAGAAAATCTCAAGGAGTCAATTATTATTATGATTCATCATTAAATAATGAACTCTAATGTTTCAGATATTTTTACATTCCAGTGGCTGAAATATCCACATCTTCATGCAGTCACACAGATGCTGACTTGGCGTCCTATATACAATCAACTCCATAGTTCATAATTATTGGCACCCTTTAAATGAATGGCCAAAAAAATATTTGTATAAAATGATAATAATAATTATGTTTAAATAATAATAATAATAATAATAGTTTTAAAAAATAATCATTTTGTCTACAAAATTATATAAATAATTTAATTATTTACATAATAAATAATATTGAAATAATATCTAATAACTAAAATAAATTTCAAAAATTGAAGCAAAATTATTGAGAACCCTAGATTTTTTTTTTTAATGATTGCAAACAAATCTTTGAACAAATTGTATTTATTTTAATTGCTCTCAGTCTCCAGGAACTCGGTTTTTCCTTCTGGCCAAATATGACTTCTCTATGCTATCTATCACCACTGGCAAAAGTCACATAGTTTCTTTTTTTTAGCTTGCAAAATTAAAAGCTATAATAAAGTCTGAACAATTTTTGCACATGACAATATTAAAAATGAAAATATTCATAGTATGTGTTTAAATACATAAAGTGGATACATATACAGGGAAAAACATAATGTTGGCTGTGGAAATTAACACAAGGTCCATCTAGATGCTTTAGGAATTGACTTATAATCACATCGTGACTCTAAATCTAAATGAAATAAAATCGTGAGGTGCTTCAAGACTCCTGGCCTTAATGATTTGTGCAAATATATTAAAAGCCATCAGTGAGTTAGAGCACACAATACAAATGTATTTTAAAGACTTGTTAAGCATTTCCATGCCTGTATGTGTGTTTATGTAAAAGCTAGTGAGATGTGGTAAAAGTGTATATGTGTGTGTTTAAATCCTATCAGCAAAATCATTATCTATTCCTTATCTGTAAAGTCGAGTGTGGTGTAGGGTGCATAGGGTTTATAGCGTGCATCGCTGCTCTGATTGTGTCACCATGCCAGAGCGATGGTGTCAGTCAAGCACCAGATTGCCTGTGTGTGTGTGTGTGTGTGTGTGTGTGTGGGCAGAATTCTGCACGCCTTTGTGAGCGCCCTCCACCCCGCCTCCTTCTCAACATCAAATTAACAGCCGTTCGCCACGGAGGATTATGTTGCATTTAATTTGTCTTTTCCAGACTCCTGCTCCAAAATATTTCCCTGGCTTTCTCTCTCTCTCTCTCTCTCTCTCTCTGACATGGTTTGACCCATCAGGGGGAACAACAGACATATTTCAGGCTGAACCAAAATGCACCTAATGTAATGATGCATTTTGTCTCAGCACACCTCTTGTTGTCTCATTTATATCCATGAATATACAATGAGACAAAATATTATGTCTACAGGAACGTACAGGAGCACAAAATAAAAAGCAAATCAAAAGACAAACCAGAAGAAGCAACATCTGGACAAACCTGACAGCAAAAATTGTGGTTGCAATCAGACACACACACACATCTTAAACCCTGACTTCAAATTTAATTACACCCTTCAAAAGAATGAATATAAATTACTGTATAAAATATGTACATTATACACAATGACTTAAATGTATCATTAAAACAGTTGAAGAAACTACTGAGCATTAATCTTATAAAACTCATTTTCATAACTTTTTAATATATGTATGTGTGTGTGTGTGTGTGTATCATTACAGAGCATTTTGAAGGAGGCTTGCCTTATTTAAACCTCAGACATTTAGTTTGGTTTGCTCTTAATTGTTG
>CM075029.1:5513692-5547400 GCA_037576675.1 Pangasius sanitwongsei | reverse complement strand
CTACCTTTATTAATATAAATCTCTCTTTTATAATGGGTGTCCCCTGTCTGTCTGCAGATATATATATATAGATATATATATATATATATATATATATATATATATATATAGCTTTCTTGATAAAATGTCTAGAAACTCTGCTGTGGCCTTTGGCCAAATATGTGTAAAATCCTTTCATCATCCATTACCATTTGTTAAGCACAAAACAAAAGGAACAGATGGCTGTTGACCTGCACGTGAGATGAAAAATACAGTACGATACAGAATTAATGTCAGTAATCACAGACAAGGCTTTCCATTTTCTGTGAGTCTTTCCAGAAATTCCCCCAAAGATGACCCCAAAGTTTCAGAATTGCACATTTTTGTTCATTCTTGGTTTGTCAGGTTTCAAAATCAGTGATTAGTCACCACATCAATAACAAGCTTTCCTAACAGCATCTTACAAAATACAGTGCCTCACATTTACCACGTCATCGGAACTGCAAATGAAATGGACTGTTGTTGTAGTTAAATGACAGCAACATAGAGGCTTCAGTGTGTGTGTGTGTGTGTGTGTGTGTGTGTGTGTGTATCTGTATGTGTGGTGGACAGTGGGTGTTCACTTTCATAGGTTGTGTTTTTTTTTTTGCAATTCAAAAGACATTTTTGTCAAAAGTTAAATGCCATTGTTTTAGAGGAAAATATACTCTAAGCTATGATGTTCTTGAGCTGCTGCAAGTCATCCTGGCACTCCTGTAACAGAATTCACTATCAAAGCTGTCAGATGTCAGGTTGGATTTGTCAGACATTTTCAGACTCATACATCATCAC
Organism: Pangasius sanitwongsei; assembly: GCA_037576675.1. NCBI lineage: Eukaryota > Metazoa > Chordata > Actinopteri > Siluriformes > Pangasiidae > Pangasius > Pangasius sanitwongsei. The sequence continues at coordinate 5,546,590 of CM075029.1, read as the reverse complement.
AGGCACGTCATATTTCATCACGGATACAACATACCTCATAACGCCCCCAATGTTAGGCACCAAAGAACATCCGGTTGTCATTACTTCCAGCGCTAGACACTGAATGATAAGAAAGATGAGAGCTGTCAAACAAAACAGAGAAGTGAGAGCATCTGATGACTTAAGTTTAATTTGTTTCTCGTAACACATAATACTTAATGAGACTTACTCTCTTTACTGCATTGCCATATATACAACATCCGCTAGCAACTGGAACAAGCCTGCGATTTTGAAGCAAGATTTTCTTGGTGGTGAGATTTTTCACAGTAAAACAGACATTTTCGAGTATATGACTACATCATTTTCTCTCGAATTAAGAGGCTCGCTAGCTAATCTTTCAGAGCTGATCTGTGGTCAGAAAGGTCAGTTATCTTCCCTTATAATCAACTAGTCTGTAAAGACTTCAGAATTAGTGTGTAATATTTACTAAAACTTTGTCTTAAATTAAAAAAATATTCTGTAGGCTTACTATAAAACATTTAGCTGGCAAGCTAATAGTTGTTGATAGTTGATAGTTGTTTATCAAAGTAAAAAAAAATAAAACAGGATAGACACAATACTAAACAGCACACAAAATTAGTATTTCTCCCTCATCATACAGGCTTAATTTCGTATAATAGTACTACAGAAGTTTATAGATTTTACTATGAATTTGAACATGGATTTGAGCCAGAGTTACTTCCGGTTTCCGTTGGAACCTGTTTGAAGGCGTTATGTCTCCCTCTGCAGGTCAAAACACGTAAAAACAGAGTATTACCATGAAAACGTCTATAATAAGTTATTGTTATTTGTAGCATTTGTATCGATATTTATATAGTTTTTATATTTGTTGCATGTTATGTCAGTCATGTTTTGATCGAGCTCTGGCAGTACTGTAATGAAAATCATGTCATCTTAATCACTGACAACATCTAGCGGACAGCATTGGTACTGCACCTTTACTAGCTGCTTTGTCCTGTTCAGGGTTGGTGGACCCTCAGCCAGTCTACATACTGACATGTTTTTGGACAGTTAGAGGATACCAGAGAACCCAGAAGACACCCACACGGACAAGGGGAGAACATGCAAAACTCCACATAGACAGTAACTCGAGCCCAGGATCGAACTGGGGACCCTGCAGCTGTGAGGAGGCAAGAGGGTGGTACAGCACCAGGCATAAATTCCTAAATCCTATGTTGATGAGCTAGTGTCTCAACAGAAGCTGCATTTACACTGATTCGATACAGATACTCCAGCTCAATCATGTTCTCATTTATTTTAATTTAATTTAATACAATGTCTTCACCAACACTGGCCAAACTCTATTAGTCCATTTGTTTGAAAAGAAAGAAAGAAATAACCTCTTCTGCATTCTTCAAGAAGGTTCTCATGATGACATACTTTTTTTTTTTGGCAAATTTATCAAAAATCAAAACTTAGGCACTCCACACTGAGCTCAGGGGCAAATTCAATTGACTGGACATGATTTAAAAAGGCACACACCTGTGTGAATGAGGTCCCACAATCCACAGTGCATGTCAGACCAAAAACCAGGCCATGAAGTCCAAGGAACTCTGTAGACCTTGACAATCAAATTTTGTCAAGATATAGATATAGATATAGCTGGGCAAGGGTATAAGACGATTTATAAAGCTTTAGAACAGCAGCTCTGACAACAGCAGCTCTGACATTTTAACTACAAGATTTAAATTAATACCCACATTCTAATATGTTATTGTTCTATAGTAACAACATACACAGGGATTAAAAGATTAAATAGTCGTTCCCTCATCCGGCTCTTTTTTTCTCTCTCAAAGTTAAATCGACCTCTGACTGTAACAAAATGCTGACACTGGAGACTCCTTTCTTAAATGCTTCATAAATGTCTCCACATAAACATTTAAAATGGGTGTGATTGTTTATATGGCAAAGTTTTACATGGAGACATGTACATATGTCAGCCATAAAAACCAATGACAGGTGACATGAATAACATTGATTATCTCGCTACAATGGCACCTGTCATGCGGTGGGATATATTAGGCAGCAAGTGTATAGTCAGTTCTCGTGCTACTGTAGCACAGATTGCTGAAAAAGTTAATGCTGGATATGATAGAAAGGTGTCAGGACACACAGTGCTGCATAGCAACAGACCAGTCAGAGTGCCTATGCTGACCCCGGTCCACCACTGAAAGTGCCTACAATGGACATGTGAGCATCAGAAATGGACCATGGAGCAATGGTAGAAGTTGGCCTGATCTGATAAATCACATTTTCTTTTACATCATGTGGATGGCCATGGGAGCGTGTGCACCTCGCAACTCACAGGACTTAAAGCATTTGCTGCTAACGTCTTGGTGCCACATACCACCTTCAGAGGTCTTGCGGAGTCCGTGTGTGTGTGTGTATATATATATATATATATATATATACACACACACACACACACTACATATTACTGTGTAGTTTTGGTTCCATGGTACACATTTCTGTGATATAGGGAGAACTGTAGATTTGAACAAGTCATTTTAACCAAGTCTATTTAGTTAAGCTTTCTATATTCCCATGTGTTGCTTTTGTGTTGCATGCGGCATTCAGTTCACATTTAGGTCAAACAGTTCTGCTTTTTATGCTTTTTATGTTTTGCAAGTTTCAGTTCAATTTTTATTTTGTTAGACAACAGAATCCTTTTACAGGCAGTCTATCTGAGAGTATTTTCAGGTATAATACACAAAAATATACAAAATTTGAATACTTTTGTCAATGTCCAAGCTCCATAACATTCTTAGAAAAATAACCTTTTAAAGGTTCTTAAAAGGTTCAAAATAGTTCTTAACTTTCTACACCCATTCTGAGAGATAAAAACTACGTTGCATGGTTCTACACAGAACCTTTAAGAGTTCCCCCTTGAGGATAGGCAAAGACCCCTCTAAGTTTCTAGATTAAATCTTTTGAAAGAGTATACTCAGATTAGTCTGCTGCTTGTTGTCCTATAGTTAACTAGTCTGTAATAAGTGAATTGATGTAGCAATGCTGCGGGTGATCAGTGATTTTCCTGAAAATAATGTTTGATCTACATCAATCACTCACAGCTTTTCAGCAGACTGGTTTTAACCATTTTACTGATGCCACAATGACCTACATCGAACTTAAAGAACCTGCCACATAGTGTATAAGGGGCAGTTATGGCTCAGCGGATAGGATTTTAGACTATTGATCATGGCTGAGTTTCCAAAAGCATCACAAATTTAAGATTATTTTAACTGGGAGAGAGAGTGTTCAGTGTGATGCTCGCTCTACCATTTAACAGTGGTCTTTGTCCATTTAACAATGGGCTTTTGGTAAACTTGGCCGAAAGTTTGTGAGTTCAAATAACATTACCAACAAGGTGCCACTGTTGGGGGGTCTTGAGCAAAGATCTCAACTCTTATCTCATCTGATAAATTGTAAATCACTTTGGATACATAATTTAATGTAAAGGTAATGTGGGACCAACAAATGGGGCCAAAATGTTTGCTTCATTGAAACTTTTCTGGTGCCTTTAAAGAGGTTAAATCTAGTTTCCTAAAGGGTTTAAAGGCACTGTGTATAACCCTATATATAAAACAGAGGGTTTTCCTGTCAGAAAGAGCTCCATGTACCACTGCAGGAAACAAAGACTATCCAAAGAACCCCTGAGGAACCTTTTTTCGCCTAGGATTATACTATTTCTCGTTATGTGGTGGCTGTTTTAAGGCTTTAAGCCCTCCTCCTTGCCCTTCATCACTGGAATCCAAATAAGAATTCCACAACACGCATCTTGGCAACTTGCGTAATCTCTGTCAGCCCCTCCTAATTGATCACAATTTGCGGCTTTACAATACACACCCTCCTTCAGTACTCGAGCCCTTTCAGCGGGCTCCTGTATAAAACTCAAAGCGGATTGCGGAGCAGCTCATTGTCCGTTTGCTTCTTCTTTTGTTCTCCACAGGCTGCATTCACGCGCGCGGTAACTACAGTACAGCTGTATGCAAATGAAGGCGGCACGGGGCGCACATGGCTCGCGAGGCGCCGCTGGCCAATCAGAGCGCTTCACGGCGTCGTTCCCTGTAGCAACAAGACACCGGCATCCTATAAGGAAGCTCGGCGCGTATGGAATGTAGTGTTGTAGGCTGTGAATAAATATGTACCTATAGAAACCTGTTCTGTAGTCTTTTGTTTCATTTCCGTCATTTCGTCATGAATGTTGCTCATGCAGCATAGTTGTTAAATACAATTCTAACACTTTTAACTTTACCACATTTTTTCGACTCAATGTACCTTTAAAATGGCTAGGAAAAAAATTATAGGTGTAAATCTCTCTCTCTCCCTCTCTCTCAGTTTGCATACAAAATTATAATACACTATACCTATACATTATTTTTTACATTCTTCTGATATGCTAGTAGCTATATAGACTCCGTTTAAAATATATAGTGCGCCATGTTGTTTTTGTATGTAAACAATGTAAACAGTTAGCAATTTCTTTCCTTCACATTCACATCTCACATTAATATTTATTTTAAAAACGAGAAAAAGATTAAAAACGTGCTTCCTGACCTGCTACCGTTTTAATTTCATGTTCAGGGTTATCCAAAACGAAATCAAGTTTTTTTTTTCTTCAGCATTGTTCTTTGAAATGGTTATGTATGTAGGCTAATTGAAATAGAAATGATTTACCTTGTAACAGTTGTGTAATAGACTACAATACATGATGTTTAAAAAGAAAATGTTAAGGAAGACGACGGTCATCTCATAACGTGGTGCAAAAAAATGAAAATATTTGTATAGTTGCTTATTTACATTTGTTTTGAGGTGAGTTCTTAGACATATTGGTGAAGCAAAAAGGAGAAAAAAAAGATGGCGGCTGTAGAGTCCTGAGTAACTAATCTAATGTGTTTAGCGTGGTTTAGAAGCAGACAAGCCTAGTTTAATAAACACACACACACACACACACACACACACTTAGTCTATATGTTAATAAATGAAAAATAAAAGCAGAATGAACAGTGCTGAGCCATCTGCAGGATAGCAGGCCCAGCCCAGGCGTTTAACGGAAGGGATTTGTGTGTTATCAGTCTGCTGTTTGGGGTCTGGTTTCCCCTGAGGCAGTCAGGAGCTACACACATTCTTCCAAAGCCGCTGAGCAGAGCAGAGCAGAAGGAAATCAGTTCAGTAAAAAGTTTCATTTCGTAAAGAAAGAAAAAAAATCTTTGCCACAAACTACTAAACAATCTTTATTATTCTGTAATATATATACTGTATACCTTTGTGTGCTAAATAGCCTGTGTTTGTATATATATATATATATATATATATATATATATATATATATATATATATATATATATATATATGTGTGTGTGTGTGTGTGTGTGTGTGTGTGTGTGTGTCTGGGATGGGATGTACTGTCATTACAGCACCAATCAATGCACTGTTATCACTGAGTCACAAATATGAATAACATTTCAGAATAAATAAAATTGAGTGCAAAGTTTGCATACCCCTTACGATAAAATAAAGAAGATAACGAGATTTCATTTATAGCAACAAGTCACAAAAGTGGTGAAAAAGTGTATTGGAAATAGTGTGTGTGGTAATTTTTTTTTAATTTTGTTCAGTTGCTTCACACTTGTGTAATCTGTAAAAGCCTTGCCTTGCCTAAAGTGCACAGGACTAACCTTCTTTCTGCGACTCAATTTGCTCAATTATAGAAATCACATCCGTCTGCTCATTAAGTTAATATTGAAAGGGCGCATTATCTTGACTGTGCGTGTGTGTGTGTGCCGACCCCCAATTCAGTTTTCCAGCTTTATGCAAATCCGGGTCATGGAGGTCAGGGCGCGCGCGTGGCGTGCGGCTTCGAAGGCACACGCGCAACCTCCCAATTCCAACAAAGGCGCAAAAGTGAAAGAATGGGGAGCGGGAGTCGACACACGCGCACACGCACACGCACACGCACGCACACACCGCACATTGCTTGCGCTCTCTTACCCGTCTTTTTGTTTCCCGATTCCCCCCAGAGGCCAAAAAAGTAGGGGGAAAAAATCCAATAACAATCAGCGTTCCCTCGAGACGACAGACTGGTTGGGGGAAACTCCGCGCGTAACGGCTGCGGGAAGGGAGAACGCGCTTGCGGTGGATGAGGGAAGGAGGTGTCGGGGTCAACGGGCAGCAACTGATAGAAGACGGAGGGAGGAAAGGGGAATCATGCGAAAACATGCGTGTTTCTCCCTGAAATGCCACCTCACCTCTCTTCTAAAAGAACAGCAACATTTCTGTGTGCTTTATTTTTAGAGTCCCGGTTTTGAGAACCTTTGCATTAGAGTTCCTGGATAAGCCAAGCCGAAGGAGCACTACAATGACTGCACAAGCATATTGTTTATAGAATTCAGGATGTCTGGATATAATGCCAAAATAAAGCCAAAATCAAAGTGGTGTTGTGCTGCTCATAACCAATTTGCCTTCGCAAAAGCAGCACAAAATGAAAGTGACTTTATAAGTTGAAATTTAAAAATAATTTAAAAAAAGGGGAAAAAAACATCAAAAAACAGGCTTTCAACCAGTGGTGAGAATGTAGTGAAGTGTGGCTCCATGGATATTTTCAGTGGAGTAATGGAGTATAATCTGTACTTAAATACTGTGTATTATTATTAATATTAAGCTGCCAATGATATCTGGATCAAAAAATAAAGAGATCTCACAAATGTGACTACATATTTAAAAAAAAAAAAAAAAAAGATACAGTTTAAATAGCATACTATAATACTAAAACTATAAGATTGCTTACTATATATATATTATAAATTTTGGGTCCACTTGAGGAAGGGTCAGTGCAAATCAATAAAATATTTCTTCCTGATCAACTTTATGTTAAAAAAGTTTCTTGGATGAAAATCTGTTGCAAAAATATTGTTCCATCCGTCCAGTAGGCTACTGTTCTGTAATAAGACACTTAGTACTTAAATTTTCGCCTATATGGATTAGATTAGATAAGATTAGATTAGTCAGATTATGATGAGACACAACCAGGCAAACAACATGAACAATTGCAACGAATAATTTATGACGGTCAGTCACATTTCGTTAGATTTATGCTCATTGATTAAAAGAAGAAAAAAAACCCATGCAATGCCGTTCATCAAGCTAAACCCGCTTGCTCATCGAGCTCAGCCGTTATTCTTGACGGCGCGCTTGAGAAGCGTCGCAATGCGCGAGCTGATGGAAGATCCGCTAACGGCGGGCGGAGCCACGAGCGCGTGACCGCCTTTTTCGCCAGATTGCGGACGTGTGATGAAAATGGTTCATTTCGGTGACAATAAGATGGCAGACCCTTGCACGGTCCGGATCAGACGGTTGGCGTTGGGGGTGTGAGATTAGATGGAGCGGTCTGTATTTGCTGGCTGGGGAATTCTCCAACGTTTCTGCGCCTCGGTCATGATTTCATTCTCACTTACTTTACTTTCTACATGGACGATTATTATGTATATTTTCTGTCCAGTTTAACTTTTTTCCCCTCCCATTCCAGACCTTGTTTGTTTATCCATTTTTTTATATTAAAATATTTATTGAATTATAATTTAATTTTAGGATATTACTACAGCAAGTCATATCATTTATACTGGTCTAAGAGTGACTGGAACATGAATGTCAATTTAAAAATTGTATGCCTACTATTATGTTACATAAGTTATGCTTTAGAGCTTTAACATAACAAGCACTAGATCTTTTTTTTTTTCTTTCAAATATTTAATAGGAAAAGTATTTTATTTGGGCTATTTTCCACCCAAACTGAACTCATTCACATGCCAGTTCTCTGTATCCTTGCACTTTAAAGAAGAATTAATTAAATTATAATTGAATTATACAAACAATCTAATTAATTAACATAGCTTATTCCAGTCTAACTGATTTAAGCAGTTAATATTCATATTAATTGCTAATATTCAATATTAAAATGGTCATTTCTATTGTGTTATTTACGCTGCGCGCGCGCATACACACACACACACACACACACTCACACACACACATTCCTCTGTTAAGATAAATGGACGCAGGGACTCGGCACGTGTACGTTGAATAGATTCCCAGAGGGGAGCGCTGAATAAAAAAGTTGTATAATCTTGGAGTGTGGCAGTGCCTGATCTACATAATGGTGAGGGACCGTCAAGGACGGGGCAAGTGGTCGGGGGTGGGGTGGTGGCCGTGTGTGTGTGTGTGTGTGTGGCGGGGGGACAGAGTGTATGGCTCCGAGAAGGAGGGGAAGAAAAGGGAGGGAGTGGGTGAAGCTGACATCTGCCGCTCCTCTTCTCTGAGACCCCAGGGTGGATCATGTTGCCAGGTCCTGCTATTGACGTCTGGATTGCAGCCATCTGCGTCCTAACTGACGCACAATACGCGCCCGGTGGCTTTAAAAAGGGCGAGACGGCGAGCATCAATTCAGAAAAGTCTCGAGGCGTTCACACTTCGGGGAGTGCAACCTGCTCCTTCTTAACCCTGAGACGACAGAAAGCGACTTTAACTGGACGTCAACCGCCACCATGCCAAAGGGTTTCCTGATAAAACGCTCCAAAAAGCCTGGAGCAGTGTCCTACAGAGTGCGGGACGAGGATGAGGCGACGAGTCCAGGGCTTCAGTCTTTCTGCGCTACAACTCTTCCCTCAGTCATTGTTCAGAGGACACCGAATCGAGTGTGTTTAGGAGGCCTGCCTGAATCATTCTGCGCTCCTTCGCTCAGTCCGACTCGTCCAGACAGCGAGGGTTACACAAACCAGTATCCATCAACGCACCACAGTGAGCAGGGTTCCGCTGCTTCACTGAGTCGGGCTGAGCTTTTCCTCGAGCCCATTCTCGGCGGTTTTGCGGTCAACGGATCTCCGGTTTCGCCTTCTCTCCCTGAAATGAGCACGAAAGTCGATTCCGGAACCAACTCTGCAAAACGACCCGCACCAGCACCAAACTCCAAAAGCAACCCATCCAAAAAGCGCAAACCTCCTCAAGAGAGAAAAGCGATGAGTCGAGATGAAGTCACCACCTCTCCAGTTCTGGGTCTACGCATTAAGGAAGATCCTGTGGAAGACTCGAAGCAGGGTGCGAGCAGCCATCTGGGGGAGTTCATCTGCCAGCTGTGTAAAGAGAGATACTCGGACCCGCTCACTCTGGCGCACCACAAGTGCTCGCGCATTGTGCGCGTCGAGTACCGCTGCACCGAGTGCGACAAAACCTTCAGCTGCCCGGCTAACCTGGCGTCTCATCGGCGCTGGCATAAACCCAAAGGAGAAGAAAATCAGCCGAATGCGATGAGTGGAGCGAGCGCCACGACCCAGTCCGAGCACTCCGACTCTGAGGATGAAGCGCTGTTCAGTTGCACCCAGTGCGCCAAAAAGTTCCGGCGACAGGCTTACCTGAGGAAACACCTCGCTCTTCATGAGCGGAAAGCTGCAGGTTTACGGCAGGACCTCACCCTCGCAAGTCTGCCCGAGTCTATCGTCCTGGCGAAGGAAGAGTCTCCAGAAATTTCCCGGAAACTTCCGAGCACAGCGCGCGCTACGAAAACGCCCGACGTGTTTCCGTGTCGTTTCTGCGGAGAGAACTTCTTCTCCTCTCCAGGGCTGACGAGGCACATCAACAAACATCATCCAACAGAAAGCAGACAAATGATCTTACTCACACACAACATCTAAGATCTGCCATCTCAGATTGTGCCTTAATCCAAAACTCTTTAGAAAAAAAAACTTTCCATTTATTTTATTATTACAGGATGTGACTTGACTATAGGCGACACCTCAACATTAAAAAAAAAAAAAGTAGTGTATAGGCATTATGTACATTTTTGTTTTGGATAAAGTTGTATTTATTTATTTATATATCATTTATTTATTGGTTTATTTATTAAATGTATTTATTTCATGTTACAATTGGGTGTTTTTTTGTATGTTATATTGTGGTGTACATTTTTACATTTTCTTTGACACAACTTAATCGGGTTGACATTTTTTTAAACAAATTAATTAATTATACTTTTCTAAACAATAAAATTATATTCACCTAGAAGTTGCATTGTGTGTTGGTCAAACATTAATTTAAAAAGAATTTTAACTGTTAATATCAATCATTCTTACTACAATTCAACTGGATAATTATTCTATATACATTCAAGCATACTACATGTGTAAACTAAGAGAGAAGCTTATGAAGAGAGAGATAGCAGGTCACTGATAACAGTTAAAACAGGTCAAATTCTGGCTTTAAAAGACCAACAGTAATCCAGACAGTATTTAATTGCAGGTACTGTTACTCTAAACGGCAACTCAAGCATTAGTTATTACCAAATTCACTTTTTCAGAGCTCTTCATGTCTCTCTCTAAAACACACAGCATAGGACATCAGTTAATCTCATGACCAAAATGCACTACAACTACAAAAAAATAATAATAAAAAAAAAAAAAAAAAAAAGCACAAACACATCTCAGCACTATACTTCTCTTCTAACAAGAACACTTCCAAACACACACACACACACACACACACAAACTCTCTCTCTCTCTCTCTCTCTCTCTCTCTCTCTCTCTCTCATGAGCAAGTGGGGTCTGTGGGGTGATACCCACACCTTTTATACCTTTAGTATGTATCCTGTACAAAAAGAAAAAAAAAAACAGTTACAATCAAAGGTTCTAGAAACAAAATTTAAAAAAAATTCAAATTTTAAAAGAAAAATTTCAACTTGATCATGAGACTCTATTAACTTGATTATAAGCTATCCACCTCTTAGAGCTGTGGGGTTTAATAGGAGGAAAAATCATTCCATTTTTGAATGGACTGAAAACCAGCGTGTGACTGCATAAGGTGGAGTGCCTCGTTGCTTCATGCACATGTCTTTATGTCTTTAAAGACCAAATGCTGATGTTTATTACAGTATTCAAAAAAAACAAAAAAAAAACATGTAGTGACAAATAAACTAAAGACAGCCCTTAGTAGTATATAGTATTGAAAAGAAAATATTGCAATCAGTAAACAAGAACCCAAATCTACTTAAAGGAAAGCAAGTCCCTCTTTCACTGTTCCCTTGCAGAGACTATACAGAGGTGATATTAGTGAAAAAGAACAACACTCTCGAAAACTAAAGGCTTCTTTAACCCTCAGCACGTTGACTTTTACCACATCTGGTCATGGTGTGAATTCTCTGCCTGTGCCACCAGAATGGAGCAGTGGCACAACACTAAAACCTATGATTTGGCCAGACCCTACTGAGTACATTATATTACAGCATGCTATGATCAGAATGGCAAATACCCGGAATAATCAGTGTGTTTAATGGTGTACATACTGTGCTTTAGCGCTTGTATTTTGGACCTGTGATAAAGCAGACAGCAAATAATAAACTCACACTCACACTCATGTTCAACCAAACGCACACACAAGACAAAGTTTTTACAAAACAGAAATGGAGCTTCAGTAGATCTGTTTACTAACAGAGCCATGAAAACAACAACTATGACAACAATAGTAATAATAATAATAATAATAATAATAATAATAAGTCCATTAACTAATGATAATGGTTGATGTGACATAGAAACGAGCTGGAAATTAAAGAAGAATTTACTACTGTCACTGATGTTGCTTTAAAATATGATCACAACACAATCACAAAACAAAATCCTTAGTTTCTAAGCAGTAATGATTATTCACTAGGTCTGATTATTAACAAAATGTTCATAGCCGCCGTCTGGAACGTAAACAGGATAATAATAATAATAATGGCAATAGTAATAAGTAACAAGGAGTATTATTATTAATAGTTATTATTATTAAAAAAGAACAATAATGGCAATAGTAATAATTATATTACTAATAATAATAACAAGGATTATTATTATTATTATTATTATTATTATTATTATTATTTGAGTCGCTATCTGATTCTGTCATAAATGTTCATATCAGTGGAAAGGAAAACTAGCTTTAAATGATCACACACACATTTGGCAGCTAAAAGGCAACTCATTGCTGCAGCTAATGCAATTTTATTTGAACCTACTGCACAAATAAACGGCAAGTTATACATATCTGTATAAATGATGTAGTCCCTTGTAGTTCTGTGTTGTTCTGTGTTGTCTTATGTAGCACCTTTGTCCTGGAGAAACGTTGTTTCGTTTCACTATGTACTTGTATATGGCTGAAATGACAATAAACTCCACTTGAACTTGAACTTGAACTTGTAGGCTACTTTGTTATCTAATTATAAATTGCAACTATTAAACACATATATACATTTTTGCTGTTTATAAGCCTGTTTATATGTTTGTGAATGCTTTGCTGCATTTCGTGAGACTGTTCTTCCTCTGTTTATTATTCACCAGATGATCTGTTAACACGCTACACTGCTATTCTGCTTGCTTTCTTTGGGGTTTTACTTTTTATTATTATTCAAAAAGGCGAGTTATTTTTCTTAGATTTAGCTAGAAACAGTTCATCAGTAATTAATGAGCGTTTTGTGTATTTCCATAGCATTAGCACCTGCAACTTCTTCCAGTCACAAAACACTAGCACCCAGTTTATTAAGCATTATGTACGGATAGATGTCACATTTTACTTCAACCTAAAACTAAAACTGACTTTAGTTAATGTCCCTGGTCAGATTGTACACCATTCCAAAAAAAGGACTTGTTTCTTTTCATAAATAAATAAATAAATAAAAGAATTAAAAAAGAGTTGGCTATTTAATGATGTCAACGGTTTAGTGGAATATGGTAATATGGCATGTTACAACTTTGGCATGTCTTAGTCTAGACAAAAAGACAAGTTAGATAACCAGTAATCAATGCAAATAATAAATATCAATGCCAGTCATGTTACAACAATTCAATTTACGAAAAAAACTATAGTCCATTGTATGCTATGTACTTTGGACTTGTATGGTACGACTTTTTATTAACAACTTTACATGAACAACAACAACAACAACAACAAATAAGACTTCAAGGTAGGACACACTGCTGGGGTGGTTATTCAGTAGTTCACACTGTTGGTTATCTACACTCTCAAAAAGGGTACTAAACTTTACCTTTCCCTGGAGTTGGAGTGGTACCCTCATGGTTACACCTTTTGTACCATTAATATGTATCTTTTACCTATAAAGGTACAGGTAGTACTATACCTTTAGCCCAAAGCTTTACTCTAAAAACTAATTACAGTCCATATATGTACCTTAAAATTATTTATGGTACATATATGGACTGTAATTAGTTTTTAGAGCAAAGCTTTGGGCTAAAGCTTTGGGCTTGTGAGTCACATTGTCCATTAACATGGATAATGATAAGAACAAATCTGATTTCAATGTATCATTGCTGTTAATTGGCAAGTTCATAATGTCTAGAGATCTAACAAAAAAGGTTTTGTGTCTCCTCAGGCCTCCTTGACCAATATCAGTTCCTGGCCTCACTAAAGCTCTTGTGACTGAATGGGCAAATTCCCACAGCCATGCTCCAAAATCTAGTGGAAAGCCTTTCTAGAAGAGTGGAGGTTATTATAACAACAAAGGAGGACTAAATCTGGAATGGGATGTTCACAAATCACATACGGGTGAGATGGTCAAGTGTCCACAGAATTTTGGCAATATTGTATTATCCCATGACCCCTCAAAAAATAAAGAATAAAGAGCTGGTCTGCTGGTCCACTGTTCCAAGGCCTGGGGAGAACCTGCATTGTTCTTTGTACAGTTATTGGATGGATCCTCCTCTCCAGAGCCCTGAGAGAGAGAGAGAGAGAGAGAGAGAGAGAGAGAGAGAGAGAGTGAGAGAGGGATAGAGAGGGAGAGAAAGAAAACTCTAACAACACTAAATAGTCCAGAGTAGGAAAAGCAAAAAAGTGAATGGAACTTAGTATTTTAAATATATGACAATGAACAAAAAGTAAAGCAAGAAAACAAGTAAAGACTGAACCAACATGCAACATGAGTGAATACAGAATAGCTTTTCCTTTTTTCCCAAAATGTAAGTCTTTGTGCTAAATTTGCAGACAACCTTTTACACATCTACATGTCACTCTTGTTCCATTCTGTTTTAATGGCCTCCACAGACAATGAACAGGCTGACAAAAGCTGTGTTAGGTGTATTAATATGAACCTTTAACACTTCTGTGGCAAACTTTTTTTGGCCATAGAGTGTAGATATGGCTGACAAAATTTCATTCATTTTTTCATTCATCTTCAGTAACCAATTTATTACATATATTTACATAAAGTGCACAGTGCAAACATGCACAGACGGCACAAGACTGTGCAAAACTATCAAAACAAGACAATGGGCACAGTGAGTTACAGTGCAGCACAGACTAGCACACAGTTCTAATAAAAAGTGAATCATATGACTAGTGCAAAAGAGTAACAAAATAAGATACTTTAATGTAAACATAAGGAGTAGCAGCCAGGTTGAGAGTATAAAGATAATATACAGTATAAAATAAATTTTGTAGCAGCAGAAATTGAATACATATATGTGCAAAAATTGCAAAGTGGATGCAGTCCAGTCCCTTAGTGTTGAGGAGTCTGATGGCTTGGGGGAAGAAACTGTTGCACAGTCTGGCCGTGAGGGCCCGAATGCTTCAATGTTCAAGGGAAAATAGCTATTAAGATGAATGTTTAGCACAGTTAAGCTGTGTTTTTGCTAATTTTCAAAATCCTCGTACTGGTTTGAACCACTAAGATAATGACTAGCAGTCACTATCTAAACTGGCATGCTTTTGGGAGATGGGAGGAAACTGAAGAACCCAGAAGAAACCCACAGGAAGAACATGCAAAACAAGAAGCGGACAAAGCACCAATGTGATGACGTCTCTCAGTTAAGGTCATTAGGACGTAAATTGCACATTTAGTGCCGACATACATTCCATTTGTGTCATGTATCTACAAATAAATTCTTAAATTTTCATATGTCATAGAAAGAAAATGAGAAAATGTTCTATAATTAAAGTCATACATTTGTTACACTACAATAAGTACAAATCAATAAAATATAATTGTAAGATGTTTGGATTTTTTAACACATTCTCATTCAAGTTAAAGACTTGATTCAGTTTTTTTTTCTTTTTTTTTGTAGAATTTTATATTTTATAAATGGTGTATGTACTAGATTTCCTGCTTCAGAAATTAACTCCAGCTTCGGCCGCTTCTTGGCTTCAGTCTGACATCCCACAATTCTCTGCGCGCGTAGGTTCACACTGGTGACCAAAATGGCGGACTCAGTGGTAAGTCTTCGGTGAATCCCTGTTTTTATTTAGCTGATTTGATGGTTTTAATTAGATAAATACCTAATTGTGGTAAGACTGGTTTACATTTTAACGTGTTATTTCTTGATAGCCGGAAGTTGTAGAGGGCTGTCGTCTTCCTGTGCTCAGAAAAAATCAAGAAAACGAAGACGAATGGCGTAAGTACTGGCTGCTAGCCTGCATGCTAACACGCTAGCTGCATAATAAAGCAGCTGTCATGGCGGCGCACAGTGAAGTGGACACGGGCGCCAGGGAATGTAAACAAAAGACCGGTATTGCATACAGTGGACATATTTTGATTCAAAATACAACCTGTATGAGGTGCGAATGTTCTTTTAGAATTGCTGTCATGAAAAATTAAACGCTACGAAGTTTTTCTTGATGTCTTTTAATAAATTTAAGCTGATCATAGTTCATGTTGCAGTTAATTACCATTAACTTTAAACTCTACAAACATGTCCGTGTTCAACTGGAAAACAAGGAAGCAGGCTTTTATTTTGTTTTTTGGTTTAAAATAGGAAATTGATTAATTTTGTCATAAAATATTGACTCCTCTTTAATTGTTTCGCCACACTCGAAATCTAGAAATCAAATATTAATGAATCCAAATATGAAAAATGACAAAAGCTATATATTTCAGCTTGGCCAGATTCGACAAGAAAGTACAAATAGGTTATTGTACATGCTCTTAAGTCTGGTTAAGATGTGTACTCACATCACAAAAGTGAGAGATTGGGCAGTGGTTAAGGCTATAGACTACTGATCATTTACATTTATGGCATTTGGCAGATGCCCTTATCCAGAGCGACTTACATTTATCTCATTTATACAACTGAGCAGTTGAGGGTTAAGGGCCTTGCTCAAGGGTCCACCAGTGGCAGCTTGATCAGAAGGTTGTGGGTTCAAATCTCAGCACTGCCAAGCTGCCATGCTTGTGTTTTTAAGCATGACTTTTAATAATGTAAAAAGTGCGACCAGCTTGTGCATTAATAAACATAATAAATTAAAATATTCTTAAATTGCAGCACATGGGAAATCCTGATGAATTTTTCAGCTGCATCGTCGTCGTCCTCCTTTAACATCACATTATTGCTATTTTTAAAAAGCAATCTAATAGTAATCCATATTAACAGTACAGCAAGCACTAACAACAATCATTAGTCTACTTTATTCTTGCTACAAGTTACCCAGTAACTGCTGATTGCTATCTGGGTCATTCAAGTTATTCATTACTTTCAATCCTAAAATCAGTCTGAAATTGAACAAGCAAAGGAGAAATACGAGAGCTTTTTGTAAACTTTTAGTAATCCTATGTCTTGTCTAATCCTATTCCTTTCTAGCATTGGCAGAAATTCTCAGTGTCAAAGAGGTCCCTGGGAAAAAGCTATACTATGTTCACTACATTGACTGTAAGTACATTAAAAAAAACCTAGCCAACTAGGTTAACTAACACTGACTAGCTATGACTAGGTTGGAGATGTTTTATAGTACAGTACTCTTTGTACCTTTCTTTTCAGGATGTACACATACTAGCTCATTTTTGTTCATTCAGAGTTCAGAAAAAAAAATTAACTGTGTTTATTTTATTGCTGCAGCAGCACTGATCTGTAAAAAATCTGGTTGTAGGTCCTGATACCTTCCTTTACAGACAGTAAAGACAAATTTACACTGTATGATATTCAGCCTGATTTTGCTGTTAGAGATAAAAATCGCACACTGTAGTAGAATTCTTTGTTTATGAGTTGAGATTGGCAGGTTTAGAACGCCCAAAAAAACTGGCAAACTGATTGAAGACGTAAAATATAGTAATTTAGTTGAATAGCAGGTCTATCATTAGAGGGTCTTCATTGTATAATCCGACATGGAGAACACATTATTGTATAGTCTGTTATAAAATTTGGCCAAGAACTCTGCTGTAATCACACAGTCTTAAACCGGCTTACGAAAGCAGACATTCTACATATTTCATACATAATAAATGTCTTATGTTATTGCAGCAGGTTTATCAGATAAAGTGCAATCATCTCACAAAGCCCATCAGATTTAAGGGGCTACATGCCCCATCAGTGACATCTTAGCTGACACACATTATTTGTTTTAAGTCAACAAGCGGTTGGATGAGTGGGTCACTCCAGACCGGCTGGATATGAAAAAGCTCCAGTTCCCTAAGAAGGAGGCGAAGACACCCACGAAGAATGGCTTACCTGGCTCTCGACCCAGCTCGCCAGAACGAGATGTGGTAAGAGAGGCTATATTGGATCACTGCTAAGCCACTGCCTACATTTTTTAAACCCTTACTACTACTTTTTTTTTTTTTTAAATAAACCACTTCTTGAGCACCACTAACTTGGGGCCAGTTTGTCAAAATAGTCAAATTATTGTCACCAAAACAGTGTGAAATTGTTACATTTGCCAGTTGCCAGTGTTTTCCTGTCTTGGGTCTCTGTTGAGGCAAATCCATTTTAACACCATCAGACTGTCAGAGAAAAATAAACATGATTTGTACCCTTTAACTGTGCTCTCTTCCTTTCTGTTCAAATTCAGAGGAAGAGTCTAGATCTCAACGTTCAATCTGCTTCAGCACCCTCCAGAGGCAAAACCCTTCCCACACCGGTACAGCCAAACCTCGCCCCTTCTACACTAAAACATCCTTTCAATTAACGCGAGAAATACAAATGGGCTCAATATAACATGGTGCTATGAAAAAGCCCTAATGAAATATTTTCTTGACTCTTGACACATGATGTGGGTGGGAAGTGATTAAAGTGACATGGTGACTTTGGCCTTGTTTTATTTTGTATTGTTTGTAAAAGTGTTTCATATAGTTTCATCAATGCTGTTGAGTTGGGGATCACAAGTAGTGCAACTTTTTACAGTTTTGACTGAAGGTTGTGAGTTTGAATCCCGAGCGGGGCTATGGCTAGGATTAAATTGTGGAAAAATTGGGGGAGAAAATAATAATGAGCCATATTGTGTTGTGGAAACAGATTAAGTTTCTCTGTTGAATCAATGTTAACATGCTAATATTAAATATAGTATTCACCTCCTTGAACCTTTCCGTATTTTGTAGCATTACAACATGGAATTGAAAAGGAATTAATTGGGATTTACACAATATGTCTAAAATTAGAATTCATTTTTTTTTAAAAAAAGATGTGACTCAAAGGTTAATTAAGCAAAAAAGTATTCACTCCCTAGGTTAATACCTAATAGAACCACCTATGGCTACAATTACAGCATTTTGTTCCATAGGCAGTTTCATACATTTATTTTATTTGATTTTTTTCATCCCACCTCAATATTATGGGATATTTTGTGCAGAGTCATGACACATAATCGCAATTAATCGCACTACAAAATGTGGAATGTTCAGGGGGGTAAAAGGCACTAGTATCATCAGCAAGCCAAAGGTTTACAGCCCTACTATTTCCTTCCATGATGAGACTGTATTGGACATAATAACTAATCAGTGCTAGCAGAAAATGGAGGAAACATCTTTATGCTTGACAGATAAGCTGACAATGGTGAAAGCAATTGAAATTAAGAAGGGTAAGAAAACTAACATTTGACAGTAGTTCAGGATTCAGAAATACAGTGTTTAAATGTTTTTGTGCAGTTCAGATTAATTGTGAATCTTAATAATATAGTCCATTCCATTTGTTTTAGCAAATAATTAGTTTAAAAATAACCGAGATATTATCAGGGTAACGAAATGTGTGAAAATGTTATTGTTTATCAGGAACAAAAGGAGTTTTGATTTTATTTCTGCTTGGCTTGCAGAAGAGGAAAGCAGAGTCAGTCTCCTTAGCGTCGCAAGTTTCTGCCGCAACATCAGTGCCTTCACTCCCAAGTTCAGCAGAGGTCTCACAGGCGTCTGTGTATCCCACAGTCCGGGAAACTTTCAGTACCAAAACCAGAGATGAGCACGAGCAGCTCACCTCCCTCACCACGGTAACATCCTGCTCAAGCACCCTGTCTGTCTGTCTTTTGTTGTGTGTTGAAATGAGTACAGTATGTCACTATCCCTGCATAGAACTGATTTAAAGTGACCTATTAGTTTTCACTTATTTCAAATGAAGAGAAATGTGCTTTTTTTTAAATTAAAGAAGAAAATGTGCATATGTGTGTGCTTTCCCTTCTGTAGCAGAATGGCACAGCACGTCGTCTCCTTCCGTCTCAGCCTGGCAGGAAAAGGAAAAATTGTGGCACGGATGAGGTAAGCACCGCAGTCCGGAGCCCCAGTCCTCAGCGTTGTTTCTTTCTAATTTCCTCATCAAACGTCACTATTAAATAAATACCTTATTATCCATTTAAGACCATATGTCTGCATGTCATGTTTATTTTATCAGAAACATATTTCATGTTTGGACTGTAATCTTATTGTATGTTTTTTTTTTTTTTTTTTTTTTTTTTTTTTTTTAAATTAACATTAACTAGTACATTGTCATGCAATTACAGACGTTCATCCATCTGGGGAATGAATTTTAAACTCCAGGCAACATTTTTAAGTTTTAAGTTCATCAAGAAAACCATGGACAAATGGAATTTAGGTTTAGATTAGACGTTGCGCCGTTACCTTGAGCACCAGGAGAGGCTTAATCACACTGTTAAAACTACTCATAACCATGCTCCGTAAAACCTGCGTAGGACTAACAACATGCATGAACTCAAGTCAGTTCAGAATAAAGACCAAAAATCAAACCCTGTCCTGACCTTACCAGTTTTTATTTTACAGGAATATTCAACAAAATTGAAAATTGAAATAGAAACAAAATTCAATCTACAATGAGCATATGACTGATTAAAAAAAAAAAGACACTTTTTTTTGCAGTATTGAAGGGGGGAAAAAAAAAGTCTGACTCTAAACTCACATATTTGATTCTGTGATTAAATGCTTAAAATGCAACAACTACATAACACAAATTTAATTCTGCAAAGGTCTTGAAGTGACCTAGAGGGTAACATGAGGGTTAAATCTGTTTCTATGGTGTTTTATCCCATTTTCTAACACTGGAGTGTTACAGGACAAAGTAAATCCTGTTATTTATGCTTACATGAATGTTACTACGTTGATTAAAGCACAAAAGCGTCTCTCTCAGAGGGGGAAAAAAGTCCCATCTAAAAGAATGAATTATACAGGTTTGAAATTAATTTACAAATTTGTTTTACTCAAGGATTCATACAAAAATGTCTGGCTTAAGCATTCATTTACAAAATATGACAGCTACTCGGTAATCGAGTTTTGAGTAAACAGGACTTTTCTCAGTACAGGGAAGAGTGTAAAAATTCTTCCTGTGGTATTTTAACATACATTACACATGTGCGTGATTGAGATTAATCACAAACAAAATGCAGGAGGTTTCTTTTAAGAGTTCACTCTGTTATGCTGTAACCTTTCTTCCTCCCGTGTCAAATGCAAGTGTCCCAAAGCCTTTTGCAACCCCTTGTGTTTTTCTGATAGATGATAAAGGTATTCCAGTATAGCAGCCCTCGCAGCGCCAGTGGCTTTCTGCCGCCAGGAGAGGTCCGTCTCATTTATTTATCATTGTCTGTTTTGCTGTGTGACAGTCAGAGGGTAGTAAACAGGGCTCTGTAATAACGTGATGGATCCACTAACATCAGAGAACAGCTGTTCGTCTCGTTTGAGTGTCATCAACCTTGAACTTTTGATTTTCAAAATGAAGTGCAGGGCTCTACCATCTTATTAAGGGTTAGGGGGCAACCATCAAGAACTAGCAGTAAATTAACAGTTTATTAATTTAAGTAGTTAACATTATAAGTTTTCATTTCAGATAATCATACAATTTGAGTTGAATAAAATAATTTATCATGAATTTAGCAGGTAGGATATTTAGTATTAAGACCGCAGTAAACCTGAGTTTAGAGGTATTTGATTTGAGTAAGCCATTTCTTAAGGTGTCGATGACGTGGTATTTTGTGATGTGGTCACACTGTGTTCTGTCCTCTCTCTAATTTCCCCATTGTGCAATGTCAGGACTCGCAGGACAGCTCAGACGGTATCCCCTCTGCGCCACGCATGACCGGGAGCCTGGTGTCCGACCGCAGCCATGATGATATCATCACACGCATGAAGAACATCGACTGCATTGAGCTGGGCCGCCATCGACTCAAGCCCTGGTACTTTTCCCCGTACCCACAGGAGCTGACCACGCTGCCCATCCTCTACCTCTGCGAGTTCTGCCTCAAGTACCTCAAGAGCCTAAAGTGTCTGCAGAGGCATTTGGTATGTTTGTACACTAAAAGCTTTACTGAACTGAGGTTTTGTCTTGATGTCTGTTCTGTATAGTTAGTGTGTACTGTTCATAAAATAGTACTAAAATGTTTCGATGTCTATTACAATAAAAAAAATTGCTGTTTATCTGAGGAGTAATAACACAAGTCCAGCCTTCTAGATTTACTATTAACAGAAATTCAAAATGGTTGAAGACTTTCATAGAGAAGTAATCAGTATAGTTATTAAAAATATATTACATAATATGAGTAAACTTCAATGAAAGAAAACTCCTGCATCACAAACCAATCAGGCAGCAGTGCAAAAAAAAAAAAATACAGCTACTTTATTTTAATATTAAAAGGTCCTAAATATATTCTGCTGATGGCCAACACCTCTTGTCTGTGTTTTTTTTTTAAATTATTATTATTATTATTATTATTATTTTTTTTTTTTGGAAAGACTTAAACACCTCTTAGTACCTCTTGCACTAATTTAACTGCATTAAAGGGAAATATATTTTTTTCAGATTGTGTGTAGTTTGTTAGAAGATTTCATCTACTCAAATTTAGATTAATGTTGAGTAATGTGTTGGTCATTTCATACATGGTTAATGGGTAATTACTATGTTTTTGTTGTGAGCAGACAAAATGCAATCTCCGACATCCTCCAGGGAATGAAATCTACCGCAAAGGGACTATCTCCTTCTTTGAGATTGACGGCAGGAAAAACAAGGTAATTATATTTCTTCAATGCCTTGTAATACATCACTAACTGATGTACTACCAAATTTTGGATCCAAACCAAAATGAATCTAAGGTCAGCATAAACCGTTGCCCTCTGTTTCTTTTCTGATGATGTGAAATTTGGCCAGTCGTATCGCTTGGCGATATTTAAATCAAATATTGGTGACAATATTCAGATCACTCGGGCCTTACTCGCCAACCAACACGAAAGTAAAAACAGTTATTTTAGGTATGTATGTTGCGGTTTCAAAACTCATTGCTTTATACATTTTTATAAACATTGTATTCCGTTGTCTTTTGCTTTGTAGACATATTCACAGAACTTGTGTTTATTGGCAAAATGCTTTCTGGACCATAAGACCCTGTACTACGACACAGACCCCTTCCTCTTCTATGTAATGACTGAGTATGACTCCAAGGGCTTCCATATAGTTGGCTACTTTTCTAAGGTAAGTTAAAGAATGCTGATTATAATTACTGCACAATCCCGACGATGCCACAGCCATCCATGACCGGGAGCCAAGAGACCAAAATTGGCCATGCTCTATGGGTGGGAGGGATGGCATGCTCTCTCTCCCCAGTCAATCACAGTGACGCTAGCCAATTGTGGGTGCCAGTGAGCTCATGTATGCAGAAGAGGACAGATAGCTCTTTCCTCCAAGTGTGTTACACTGTCCTGTGACATGGTATTTGCACCAGTTAGAACAAATGCAGTTGGTTGGCTTCACATGTCTTGGAAGATGCACGTCTTAGCATTCACCCTCCCCAGTTCGTAGCTGCTGTATGATAGGAGATAACTGGCTAGTTGGTGGGACAAAATTAGGAAAAAAATATGGAGAAAAAGAATTACTGCACAAAAGGGTTTGCACAGTTTGTTAAGTTTATTTCCCCAAACTATATATCATGCAAATTTCGAGAAAATAAACTCCACTCAATCATGTGAATGAAACTGCGTTCCAAATGTAAAAATTTTGGCATATTTAACATACTGGCAAAGCTAGCTGGTGAAGTCTTCACAATGCTCTTTTTTTGTTTTACTATTTAAAGGAAAAAGAGTCGACTGAGGATTATAACGTGGCCTGTATTCTGACTTTACCACCATATCAGAGGAGAGGCTACGGCAAACTGCTGATTGAGTTCAGTAAGTTCCACAACTCAAGCTTTTTAATGAAAATGACTTCC
This sequence comes from Pangasius sanitwongsei, assembly GCA_037576675.1. Lineage (NCBI taxonomy): Eukaryota > Metazoa > Chordata > Actinopteri > Siluriformes > Pangasiidae > Pangasius > Pangasius sanitwongsei. The sequence goes on along the minus strand of CM075029.1, from coordinate 5,523,124 downwards.
ATGGACTAAAGGTTGACATTATGATTTGGTGTGAAATATGCAAGTGCCTGTCATGCCATGTCATCAGTTAATCCTACATTACACTCTTCATTAAATCTCATAATGCAGAATCACACCTGATTGTTGCAGAGTAATTTCTCTGCAATCTAACTCACCTTATTCACAGTCATTTCCTTTAATGTCCTCTGCTATAGAAGCAGTGTTCATTAGGTTTAGTTGTTGAGGACAAATATGAAATTGCTCACGTTTCTCTGTCTGTCTCTAAGGTTATGAGCTTTCTAAGGTTGAAGGTAAGACTGGAACCCCGGAGAAGCCCCTGTCTGATCTGGGCCTGCTATCTTACCGCTCGTATTGGTCTCAGACAATTCTCGAGATCCTCATGGACCTTAAATCAGATAATGGAGAAAGACCGCAAATCACCATCAAGTGAGCACGCACTTCCCCTATTTGTTATACACTTTGTGAACCAAATTATACTGAGTACTTCCTGTTCTAATTCCAGAAGTGTTGTTGGATTGTGTGAATAGTGATGCAGTTTCTTTACTTTGTTCATAGTGAAATTAGCGAGATTACCAGTGTAAAGAAAGAGGATGTAATATCAACCTTACAGTACCTCAACCTCATCAATTACTACAAGGTAATCATTAATGCTCATTTAAAATCTTCTACAATATCATATGACAATTTATACCTGGGTTTATAAATCCTGCTGGTTTGTCTCCTTATTTACTTTCACTGGATGTTACAGCCATAAACTTTGGATATTGTAGTTTTTTTCCTCATTATTCACTCTGTAATTGATGGAAATGCTGTTTCAATCACATTTTCTTTTGTTGACATGTTAAAATTGCCCAATGTTAAAATGGAAAATCAGCGAGTGAAATGAATGTATGTTCAAGTTGAGTGAACATGCAGGAACTAAGTGACAAATCTGCTGAGCAACAGTAGATATGAGACCTACTAACTTGCTTACTGGTCTCTATTCTACCAATATGTACAAATGTTCACTACCCAGTCTGTTTATAGAACAATACAAATAGCTTTAGAAGATCCCGTTGGAGGAAAGAGCACGATCAGCTCAAGTCTCACCATTGCTTCATAATCTCATCTGCGTACTGTAGAATTATAGCTAAGAAGTACTGCTGTAATCATAAACACTGTCCTGTGCTCATCCCAGGACTCTTATTCACAATGTCCTCATACTGAACATCAATTTAACACACTTCGTACTGTTTACTTTTCTAGTATACTGTTGTAGAAGAGTAATGCTTTATAATCTCGCTAGAGGATGGGTTGCTTTTAAGTCTGCTTCCTCTTAAGGTTTCTTTCTCATGTCCTCTCAGGATGCTTCTCCTCTGGCTTGTTCGTTAGGGATCTGAATCTACATCCAGGCTATTGTTAAATGCAATGGAAATAAAATTGAATTGAATTGATACACTCGCTCTTCTCTCAACTCTTCTTCAGGGGCAGTACATTCTCACACTCTCGGAGGACATTGTAGAAGGTCATGAACGTGCCATGCAAAAGCGACACCTTCGTATCGACCCTAAATGTCTGCATTTTACCCCGAAAGACTGGAGCAAAAGGGGCAAGTGGTAGAGATGTGCTACATTGTGACCTCTGGGTCTGAAGCTTGGAGAACTGCAAAGTTTAATAGACTGCATTGCAGGAGTCAATTTACAGGCCCTGAGTCACTTTTTTGTCCTAATCAGAGATGACTAAAAGACAAAAAAAAAAAAAATTGTTACTGCCCATTATTCTAGTGATTGTGCTTATGTGACCATCAGACATCCGATTTGTCCCTGTGTATCCTTTTATGATTTTTCCTCAAATTGGTGTTTGAGCAGAGAAAGTGGATTTGTTTTTCTGAAGTGCTTCAGATTCATCCACCTTCTCTTTTGATGCCCCTGTCTTCATCACTGTCTTACTGATCGTCCTATTATTCATCCTTGCTTTGGGTCTTAATGAATTAATTCACCGGATAAACACTTTTTCTCCCATGCTCTCACAAGAGAGTGTCAAATCAAATGACTCAGTAACTCAATCACAGACATTTTTTTACCAGCACAGCCACCTGTGGATTCTACGCACAAGCCACGTCAAGCTAAAGCTAACCTGATGTTTGTTCTTTAGTATTTGTACAAAATATACACCGTTCTCTTCTTTTGTAAAGGATGTTTTTAAACTTGGTATTGCATCTCTGTGTGGGGGAATTAAAAATCTGCATGGGGATGTCCGTAAAAATAAGCCATGTCGAACTGTTACAAGAATGTAAATTTGGATGCGTGTACAGCTGTCGATCTTTTTCTTTTTTTCTTTTTTTTTTTAAATGGTAAAAAGAACTGAATGTAAACCGTGAAACACTCGTGGCATAGTATTTTAATTTAAGGTAAAGACTATTTTCTGTAAAATCTCGTCCATGATTAGAGATCTATTAGTGTTTCTTCCCCAGTAATATTAACTATATTGATAACAAGGAGTTATTCCTGAGCAGTTTTTATGTAGTGGCATCAGTGAAATATTCTGTTCTCACCTATTTACACTTAAACAGTTCACACCCATAAGTGTCATGTAATTTCTCTTTACAGTCTTCATTAAATGCCACAAGGTGGAACCACTTTTCATCAATTTAATAGTCATTTTACGTCCTTTATGTATCTGTAATTTTATCACGTGAAATACCTCTGAATCTCATTAATTCATTATAAACTTTTCATCTTTAGCAGATATTATTAGAGGTTATGAATCGTCTTTGTTATTGCAGAACAACTTTGTGTTAGTGACTAGTCCTCTGTGACCTGTAATATGATTTTTCTATTCTCTCTCACACATACATATGCAATTTTCATTCTGTTAAAGGTGCATTAGGTAAGATTAGTCTTTTTTTTTTTTCTTTTCAAGATTAGGTCTCTTAACGGTTAGGTGGGTTTGATATTCGAATGATTCCTGCTCATGCATGTTCATGAAGCTCTGCCCCCAGGATCTGCTGTGGCCCGTGTCTGTAAAATGGCTGACAGGCGGTGGCTCCAAACATAAACAAGCTTTCTGGACCGGAAGCCAGTTTTTAAACAGGTTTTCTCAACTACTTAATACGCTTGCTGAGGCCACGGTTTAATGCGGTTTTTTTTTTTTTAAAAATCATGTCCTACATATATTCCATGGTTACTTGTACAAGTAAGGAATAAAAAAAAAACAATTGACTATTGCACCTTTAAAATAATGCGTTTACAGTCATCAGTTTCACCCCACTATTATGTTTTCATGCATAACAATTTAGTAAATATAAGCACTCAGTACTTGAATTAGGTTGTTGAACATACTTGTTCAGTTTGTTGTCAGACCCTATATTTCCTCTCAGGACATGATAATGTTATTTATCACATACTGAGCTTGTTTCATACACCCTCTTACTGACATTTTCAGAGCGCAGGCCGTTACTTTCTCACACAAAACATAAACGTTGCCAAGTAAAACAATCTGTTGTTGCTGAAAATGTGTTTGGGAATCTCTGTGTACAAGTCATCTGTCTGAAAGTATATCATCAAGAGTACAAAGTCTGGGTTAAGTTTAAGAACTAGTTACAAGTACAGGTACTACATAAGTACATGTTGTATTCCTTATGTATTACATTTTATTTGATTAGATTAATTCTTTCCATATTTTGTAGTGGTACAACCTGGAACTGAATTGGATTTAATTGGGATTGTATGTCATAAATATACAGAAAAGTGTCCATAATAGCTTGCAAAATTATTTGGATGTAAAAAAAAAAAAAAAAAATTGTGATTGCATAAGTAGTAACCCCCACTGCTGAGAAACCCATACATTTCATCTGATGCTATCAGTTGCTATCAAAAGTCACATAATTATTTGAATGGAGTCCACCTGTGTAATAAGTGTCACATGATCTCAGTTAAAATCCATCTGTTACTAGAATGCCCCCGAGTTTGTTAGAGCACATACCTAAACAAACAGCATCATTAAGACAAAGCAGCTATCAATACAAGTCCAGGAGTAAGTTCTGGAAAACTATCAATCAGGGTTTAGTTGTAAAAAAAAAAAAAAAATCTCAAACTTTGAACATCCCGAGGTGCATGATTTCATTCACTGTGATTGGCTGATTGGATAATTGCATGTGTATAGATGTTTCCAGTAAAGTGGCCAGTGAGTGTAGGCCTAAATATTGTCTACACATGAACACACGCAAGGGGGCGCAGTGTTGTTTTTTTTGCACCTGGATGTGCTGCTGAGCATTGTGGTTTCCTGAGAAAACAACATTTTCACCGCAGCATACTGCTGTTCTCACAGGAGCTGAAAAAAACCTGCTGAACTCTAACACACTCTTTCTGATCTCTTATTTAGACCAGTTTGTTTGTTAAGTTGCTTGATATTGTTGTTCTAGATCTTGAGATGAGTTTTTGCTAAACACAAAATGCCCCCACAGTAACCTACAGAAACATCACTTGGTGGTTTATGGTTTTATTAAGGTATGACTGATGAAAACAGCTCCATGATTGATGACAAAAAGTGACCCTGAAAAGACAGAGAATAAAATTTTTGTTTGGCAATAACTCATATATCCAAATGAGGATCAATAGTGTTGCTGGATTAGTGGGTCACACAAAAAGAAAGCTTTTGAATGTAGAAAATGTATCTCATGATCACTTTTTCGCTTGCTTGCTTTTAAACTAAGGCCATTCATGATGACTTCAAACCTGTTTTCAGGGTAGAATGCACTTTTCCTGATATTTTTTGCAGTCTAAAATTTTACTGTGTCTGTTCTCTCAAAGAGCTTCATGGCCTCCTGTCAGTTTGTGGAAGAGCTCCTCATTCAGCGTGTCATTTTGCTCCCGGTTTCTCGTGGACATGAAGATATAGCCGCCGATGTACTCGTGCACAATCTTACAATCTGCCGTCACACAGCTGAAGGCCACGTTCACATTACCATTGAACTCAATGGCAACCTGGAATCCGAAGCAGAGTAAAGAGTTACATAAAGAGTTTACTTCAGACACGCCACTTTTAATTCAAAGTGATGGAAGAAGACACATGGAGAGAACTTTCTATTTCTATACTGATGTTGGAGACAGAGCAGCGCACCTGTTTAATGTCCCAGTTGACGTTCCACTGTCTCATCGTGTTGTACCTCCATGTCTTCACCACTTCCTCTACATTCAGGTCGATGCGGATCAGGCGGTTATTGGCGATACCCAGCACCTCATCTTTACGGCACCCTTTAAACCTGAAGAAAAGAGGAGATGGTACATTACTGTCAAATTTACTCCATCCTCTTGTTTTATCTGTCTCCTGTGTGTTTTTTGCAAATTAAAAAAAGACATCAGTTCTTGAGATGGCCTACCTGACCACAAAGTAAGAGAGCCCAAAGTCAGGCAAAGCTTGCCAGATCTGCAGAAACCTTTGGATAGTGTCCGTTAGTGAGAGCTGTGCCACATTCTGATAGGCCTCCAGAATACGAGGGGTCAGCTAGAAGAGAGAAACAGGATAGAGGAAAAAGTAAGTCTGCTACTGTATCAACAAATTCAATAAGTAAGGAATAAAACACGACTGGGTGTGCCGTTATAGGAAAATAATCAACAACACGTGGTGTGACGCAACCTGAGGTGGATTTGGTTACTTTCATATTTCAACGGCACATTTTAAAGTGTTTTATTCCTCTTATACCACAGCTGTTTGCCAGCACTACTTTACATCATGCTTGTTATCTATTTATAGTTACACTTAATATTGTGGAATGTCTGCAGAAACAGTTTGGTTCCTGTTATCACAGCTATAAACAGTTGTTTCCCCACCAGCCTCTCTTTTTCTGTCTCTTGAAGTTAACTTGACAAAAATGCTGCTTTTCATATAAACCGCAAACACAAGGTCCTGTCCTGAAGACGTACAGTCACAGCTTTACTTCTTTCCATTGCAAAACGCTGACATTGAAGACTGCTTCCAAAAATGCTCAGTAAACTGTCTTTAGTGGAAAGAGCTAAGATGTGAGGAGGGTGTGAAGATGTGAAATGACAAGCACCCAATGGAGCACAAACCAGTGAGTGTATACTGTATACTTTGTACACAATATACACTCACTGTGTACAAAGGCCGGGATTACAAAACAATATTACAAAGTGAGGTGAGAACACTGTTTGGTGTGGGCGTGGCCTGGGCATAACCAAAGCAAGTCAATAATGAAGAAAAATAGTACATTTCTGTTAGAATGATAAAACAAGCCTATGTGGTGTTACCTGCTTGGGCTTGTACTTCTTCTGGTAGCGTGGAGAGACAAGGCTGTGTGTGTTTATGCTCTCGTCGCTCGGGGCTGTTTTATTTCCTCGCGTGGTCCTCTGCATGGCCAGAAAAGACTGAATACTCTGGACCTCACTAGAGAAAGAGCTGTCAGCCAGGGTCTTTCCCTTAGACGCCAAACGGCATGCGGCCATCCATTTGCTGTACTGCTGCTCCTGCACAGAGATACACAACAATGACGATAATCACAGAGCTGTCCCATGTAGGTATTATAAGAACTGGAAAGGGTCCTTAGCATTAGCAGGTTTGCTCCCTGCTAATAAGTAGGCTCCTGGTAGCTTCCATATTTAGTTAACATTTCCCCATAGACAAATGAGCACATTTTCTGCTGACAGATTTTTTTCCCAGCAATATTTTGGTCTGGTTTTATTACAATAATGCCAATACAGCTGTTACTGTTACTTACTAATAGTGGCATCAGAGTTGTTAACATGTCTTATACCACATTGATGTTGTATTGTCAAATCAGATTTGTTCTGAGAGTGTTGATTAGTTTGTTTTTTTTTATAATCACAGTTCTGGCAGTAGTACAGCTGCAAGCAAATCTAATAACAAATTAGATCAATACCAGTCCGCAATATAATACATCTATCTATCTATCTATCTATCTATCTATCTATCTATCTATCTATCTATCTATCTATCTATCTATCTGTCTGTCTGTCTGTCTGTTTATCTGTCTATTTGGACATTATCTAGGACTAATAATAAACAAATAAAAAAAATACTGTTGTAATTTAACAAAGAAAAACATATCATTGCTGATATGGTGAAGTTTTCTGTAAGGAGACGTTTATTTAAAATTTATGGAAAGAATATCCAGGGTCAGTGCTTTGTAACGGTCAGTAAGTTTGTTCAAGACTGAAGACTTTGAGATTTCTGGTTTTGTAGTAAATGACAAGCAGCATTTTTTCCCCCTAATTAACTTCAAGAGAAAGAAAAAAAAAAGATTCTGGTGAGGGACCAGCTGTTTACAGCTGATAACAGTGATAACAGGAACTAACTTCTTTTGCGGCCGTTCCACCACATTAAAGGTAATGATAAATGGATTAAAAAAAATACATGATGTCCCTTACTTATTTAAAAAGCAATGTAATTGCTGGAAAATTGCTGTGACACATGAGGATTTCTCGAATGGTGTGTCACATGGCAAAGACTTAGGAAATATGCTCCCAAGGACCAAAGTGATTTGCACTTCCTCATGACAAAGCAACAGTAAACAAACCCCACTGAAATGAGCTCTCTCTAGATTGTGTAATACATTCGTGAATACTATTAGTACTAATGTTAGCATCAGATTTTACAGATATAGCCTTATTATGAATAGCTATACATTTCAACCAATTTACAAAGACATTTATGTACTGAATTGTTCCACTTATGGGGATTAATACTTTTTTAGCAGTAATGTTATGAGCATTTATCTCTGGCTACGACATTTTAATTTGCAGATTTTCTAGCACACTCACATTATCACAGCGTAGATAGACCTCATTCATGCCGTCTGGTTCAGGAATCAGCAGTTTGATACAGAACTTTTGGGCAGCTACGCTCACATCAGGAGCCACCTCGCAGCCTAAGCAAGAAGCTTTATTAGTGTGCACGTTTCCTACAAAAGTCACTGTCATTGGTCTTGTAGATATCTGTGTGCATACTCTGTGTGTATTTGTGTTTTATATCTATGAGGGTACACTGCAGTGTGACTATATGTATCGTGTGTGTGTGTGTGTGTGTGTGTGTGTGTGTGTGTGTGTGTGCGTCTACAGTCACAAACACTGTTACCTTTAAGGTTCATCTGCTGTATTGGCTCTTTACAGCTCTCCTCCTTACTCTTATAGTACAAAATTGACGTGTCTTTGAAGGTGAACCAGAACTGCTTGTACTTCTTTAGCGTCTGCTTCTTTGGTCTAGAAGGAAATGAACACTGCATGATATGATATAATAGGCAAGGCTTGATTTTAAGGTGGAAAAAAAAAAGATGCCCCCCATTTGGCCGCTTGGACCAGACTTACATTCGTCTCATCCGTAACTACGCACCTTTCCTATTAGTTTTACTGGAGTTACTGAATAATTAATAATAGTAACTGAATAATATGCTTTTGAGTAAATAAACTGAACAACAATTAGACAATTATTGTCATCTAAAATGTCTATTATCTATATTTTAACATTTTCACAGTGCATGTATCATCATTATTAATATAATTAATAATATAATTAATAACTATATAGTTAATAAGCATATAACCGTTAAAAGAATTACTCTATGACCTGCTGTTTTGGCTAATACATGGTTCCCCCATTCTGAAAATGTGTTTGGTGGCTTTATCTCACCTGAAAATCTTTAGATAGTCATGCAGCTCTGGCGCGGTCATAGTATCCTGCATTGACGCAAAGATTTGAAACAGTGATAAATAAGGTGACTCACTTGAAAACTACACACTCATAGTGTTACATTCTTCAGGCTCTTTAAGGAGTTATATACTGCAAAATGCAGTGTTCATAAGGCTACATAAAGACTGGGTTTAGTTGACATAACACTTGAGTGACACAAGGCTTTCTATCCAAGCATTACATGAAAAATGTCATGACAACTTACACAGGAAGTATTGTTAATTAAAAAATAAACTACTGTCCATGGCACTAGGTGGTAACATTGACAAGAAAACTTGCTTTATAATTCTGTTATACAGCAAATATTTTAGTAGGGACAATCATTACACATATCCATATACATAATTATAGCAGTTATATACATGTTCGAAATAATCATTTCACATTTTTGCATGAGATTTTTTCATAAAACATATGACAATGTCAGTTTTGGTTTTGATGTTTGACACATCTTCACCAGTATGTAAATATAACACAAAGTCAGCTGTTATAATGTTCTAACACAAATCAGCCCGGAAAGCGTCCTAACCACTAATGTCAAAAAAATAAAACAAAACCCTGCCACATGACTCAGGTGTTATATTAAAGCTACTTGTGTATATTAAACTACAACATGATTTTTGAGTTAGGGGACAATACCATATAATATACAGTGTATATATATACAGTCAGGTCCATAAATATTGGGACATCGACACAATTCTAACATTTTTGGCTCTATACACCACC
>CM075029.1:5448643-5507672 GCA_037576675.1 Pangasius sanitwongsei | reverse complement strand
ACCTTGAGAGGAACCGGACTCAACAGAGAACCCATCCTCATATGGGTTAACAGGAGTGTGTGTGTGTGTGTGTGTGTTACACAAAGTTCCTGGTGTCCCACAGCGTATTAAGAACATCCAGATAAACTTGGATATAAGCAAGAATTTAATCCATGCACAGAACTGAACTGAGGCTTCTGGGATTTGAACACACAACCTTTCAGCCACAAACACAGAAGTATAAAATATCATGATTATTCACACTCTGAGTGGGATTATTTGGTGAATAATTCTGAGAACCAGTTGAAGTGGCTCTGTCTGCAATGGGTTTTAGAAAACGTATAATGCTCATATACAGTTAACACCAGAATTATTGGCACCTTTCAAGAGAATGGACAAAAATGATTCCATGAAATAAAAAGTACACAATATACAACTGTAAAGGGTACTCACTGTTTAAAAAACAAAACAAAAAAAACAACTGTTTTCTTTTTAAACAGTAACATTTTCACTCAAAAATGTATGTGATACAATTACTGGCACTCCTAAAGAATATTCAAAATAAATGCAGACATGTGCTGGGATATTACTTGCCTCCTTGCACATTACCGACTAACTACTACATGCACCTTCTATATTTACACTGAGCTGGTCTCTACTTTCTCTAACAGATATATATACACCTCATATCTCTGTACAATGCACCTTCTATATTTGTACACCTTGTCATTTGCACTTAGCTGGTCTCCACTTTCTCTACCTCATACATATATATATATAGACATATTGTTATTTGCACTTCTGGTTAGATGCTAGACTGCATTTCCTTTGCTCTGTACTCGTACTCTGCACAATGACAATAAAGTTGAATCTAGTCTAATCTGATTTTAAGTGCTATTATATGTGCTCATTTTCATAGGAGGGTGCTAATAATTCTGCAGCTGACTGTACATCTACAATATTATGGTCAGAAATTAAAAGGACAATAAAAAAACAAAAAAAATCAATTAAAAACTAGTGAGGTTTTCAAAGCACGTAGCAGATATAGTACAATCATGACATAGAACCAACAACTCATATTTCGGTTTCAAAAACTTGTTTTTAAAAAATTCTTACGTGTTTTTTCCACGATTTTAAGGATGACACCTCCGATATGGAGGTCAGATGTGACGCTGACTTTAAGAGGTGGAGCTTCTGGTCCCAGTTCCTCTACAGTGATGGACAGATCCCACACTGCCATGCTGAGAGGCATCACCATACAAGAAAAACACGTACACACACAGAGTGAAGTGAAAGTGGAATGTGTAAGGAATAAAGCACAATGGGGCTTGCTGTTATAGGAAACTTTTCAACAATGCGGTGGTGTGATGCACTCTGATATTGTGGAACATCCTCGAAACACATTAGTTTCAATTATTATTACATTACAGCAACTACAAACAGCTGTTCCTTCACCAGCCTCTCTGTTTGTCTCTCACTTGGAAGTTAATAAGACAAAAAAAACAAAAAAAAACAAAAAAAAAACAAAAAAACCATAAAATGCAAATTCGTCAGTCTTCAGTGGCAGAAAACCTAAAGGAACAACTTTACCTCTGGCTGTTACAAAGCACTGACACTGAAGACTCTTTCCATAAATGTTAAATAAACATTGCAGAAAACTTCTCCCTATCAGTGATTCTATGTTTTGTTATATAACATACACACACACACACACACATATATATTTGATTTATTTTTAGACTGTCACTATAGAAACATTAATGTATTAGAATGAGCACATTAATACATAGCTGTGACTTTACAGAAAGTCAGATGTGATGATTTACCAGAACTGTAGTACAATTTGTTATATAATCTCTGTTAGTATGTAATTACTTACAATATTCAAAAACCATTTAAGAGCACACCTTAATAATATGTCAGAAGCAAAGCTGTTATAGAACCTAAACTTATTTTTATTTGTTATATTCTGAGGAATAGCATTCAAGACCACAAAATCAACACTTTCACAGCTTTTATACAGCATCAATCAGAGAGCCTGGTCAAAATCTCTTACTTTTCTAAGCTCACGGAAATGAACCCCCATGTGACTTGTACTAAGACAGTGTGCTTGGCCATGAGGTAATCGAGGCCTAACTAATTTTCCACTTGACAGTACCGAACACACACACACACACACACACACACACACACACAAACTGCATGCTCTCCCTCCCTCCTGATACTATTTTCTCTTTCTTACCTTGTTTGTGGTACTCAGCAGTCGTATTTAACAGACTACGCCCTTGGTCTTTGTCACTCTCTCTTCCACAGTTTGACTTTTCTGTCACTTCCTCCTGTGTCTCTGTCATTCGCTTTCCTATACTGTGACACACACACACACATACACACACACACATCAGTTGAGGTCTGACAGAGCGCAGACTGTTCCTCTTTTAGTTTATTTCTTAAGCGCCCTTTTCATACAGCAGGGTTTCTTTTCCTGTTTTGTTCACAGATTTGAGAAGCAATAAAACAAAAAAGATAAAAAATTGCACAAACTTGGTTACACATAAAGCAAGACTGAAACACTGTAAAATAAGAGCTAATGCAGTCAGCAAACTGATATTTAATTAAAAAAAAAAAAAAAAAAAAAGAACACAAGAACACTGCTGCTGCTATAATGAAATAATGACAGGATTTTATCTTTAAATAATTTGTTGTAACACACAAGTGCACTATGAGATCAAGTGTTTTCAAGCGGTGCATAAAATCTATTAAGAATCGAAGGTGTGGGATCAGATTAGAGGCAAGAAATTTAACTGGCAATGCCCCCTACTGGACAAAGTTTGAACTACCACACAAATAAATCAGAGTGTGCACCACTACTAATTCTCTGTTGATAGCTTGTATGGAGGATGGATAAGACTTTCCCCCGACCATGTCAGCATGTTTCTGCACTGATCTGTATTATCATCAGCTAAGGTCCAGGCAATTAGGAGCCATCCTCTGTGCCCTGTTGGGGAAAAAAAAAAAAAAAGTAGAAGCCATCACAGAAATTCTAATGGTTTCCACTACAAATACCACTACAACAATCAGCTAACCATTAAAACCATTACCATGCCACCAATAGAAGGCAACAAATTACCAGTAGAGAGCCACAGGGACCATTACAGTTTCCATTAAAACCAATACAATTCCTATTACAACCATTGTGACGGGCTGCATACCTGCCTGCTGTGTTGGTTTTGTTTATTCTTGTGTTTCAGTGGTTCGGGGCTGCAGTCCGAGTGCGGATGGAGGACACCTGGGCCCGGAGTCTTTCCTCGTTATAAAAGCTTCCCACCTTTCCCCTGTTGGGGTGTGTGTGTGGGGTGTGTGTTTCCCTCCCGCGCGTCTCTCTTTTACGGTTTTTTTTTTTTTTTTTTTGCCGGCATTTGTGTTCCAGTGCTATTTCGTTTGTTAAATAAATGTTATATTTCGCTTAAATCCCTGCTTCCCTCTTTTGTCATAATCCTTGAGCCGGGTTATGACAAATGGGGGCTCGTCCGTTTGTTTTTGGTTTATTTATGCGCTACGTATTAAGTCGTGCGTTTGCGGGACAATATTTGTGAATGAAGTGTCGCTGGAGTGACGTCACACGCCCGTGGTATTGGACCGCGTGGTGCAGGTGTAGGTTGTTAAGGAAGTTTGCGCGGTGATTGTTTGCGTGAACGTGATTTTTGACCGATGGGTGTGAAAATCTAGGTAAGTATTTTAAATTAAACTTGTTTTTTTAATAAGGTGCTTCTCTGTTAGGTTCAGTGGCGTTACCCCTTTGGGTTTCGCCTGGTTTGTTTATGTAGTGTTGCGGTGAAAGTGGACAGAGCAGTTGTCTCGGGGGAACTTCCGTGGTTTTAGGAGAGTCGCCAGTTTCTGGTTGCTTTTCCTTCCCAACGGGTTTTGCGCATAATGGAACCACCATCAGTAGCCGCATGAAGACTAGGGTTGAGTTTATGTAGGTAGGTTGAGGGAGAGAGGCGCATCTTATTGTTTCTTTGTGGTATAGTTTATGCAGTAACTTGATTGCTACTGTGTTTGCTGAGATTTCACGAACACGGTTAAAATGCCTACAGTAGAGGAATTTATAGCGTCTCCTTCGGAAGAATTGTTGGATCTCTGCACAAAGGAGCAGCTTCTTAAAATGGCTGAACATTGATATTGATGTCAGCAATAATATGCTTAAAGAACGTACGCGGGAACTTTTTACACGTTTGGCGGAGGCAAAGCTCACGGTCAGCCTCGCAAAGTGTGAGTCTGCGAGGGCGACCGTGACCTATCTTGGCCGTGTAGTCGGACAAGGGCAGGTGCGTCCGGTTAATGTGAAAATACAGGCGGTGGAGCAGTTTCCAGTTCCAACAACTGAAGAGTTGATGCGTTTTCTAGGCCTCGTAGGTTATTATAGAGCATTCTGCAGACATTTCTCTAGTGTTGTGGCGCCTCTCACTGATTTTGTTGAGGGATAAAGTGAAATTCGTTTGGTCTCCTGTTTGTCAAAGTGCTTTCAGCATGTTAAAACGCTCCTTTGTACGGCTCCTGTTTTGGCGGCGCCGCGCTTGAATAGATCGTTCAGATTGTATGTGGACGCTAGCCAGGTAGGCGCTGGGGCAGTCCTCATGCAGGAGGATGACCTTGGCATTGAGAGGCCGGTTAGTTTCTTTTCAAAGAAATTCAATCCTTGTCAGCTGAATTATTCAGTGATTGAAAGAGACGTTGGCTTTGATTATGGCTCTAAAACATTTTGATGTTTGGCAGTGCTCCTATGGTGGTCTTTACTGACCATAATCCCCTTACCTTCTTAAACTCCTTGCAGCGTCCGAACCAAAGATTGATTTGGTGGTAGTTATTTTTGCAGTCTTATTGCTTGGATGTTCGCTATGTGAAGGGAGTTGACAACATAATTGCAGATGCCCTGTCTAGAGCGCCTCTAGTGTAACTGCTTTTGTCCTCTGTGTATTCTGCCTCTTCTGGATTCTTAAACTGCTTCCTAGGTGCACCGGTTGCTGAGCCAGAAGCAGGAATGGGAGATGTTGAGGGTTGGAACAGTGGTGGCTAAGGTTAAGTAGTTTCTTCCTTCAAACAAGGGAAGTGGGCTGTTTGAATGTTTGTAATGGGGATAATTGTTTTGAATTTAGTTTTGAGTGAGTTGTTTGTTGCCGGGTTTCCCTTTGGGACCCCGGTGTGTGTGTGTGTGTGTGTGTGTGTGTGTGTGTGTGACGGGCTGCATACCTGCCTGCTGTGTTGGTTTTGTTTATTTTTGTGTTTCAGTGGTTCGGGGCTGCAGTCCGAGTGCGGATGGAGGACACCTGGGCCCGGAGTCTTTCCTCATTATAAAAGCTTCCCACCTTTCCCCTGTTGGGGTGTGCGCGTCAGTGTTTTTTTTTAATTTTTATTTATTTTTTTTGCCGGCATTTGTGTTCCAGTACCATTTCGTTTAAATAAATTTGTTATATTTTGATTAAATCCCTGCTTCTCTCTTTTTGTCAATCCTTGAGCCGGGTTACTGCTGTTCATGCTGCTGTTTAACAGACTTAAATGTATATCCGGGGTAGAAGGGTGTTAGTTTACAGTGGGATATATCCAAAGGTAGAAAATACTTGGGTAATTGTACTTTGTTATTATAGATTAAGTGTGCTAAGGCTTATGACCTCACAAACATGTGTACTCTGCTATCCGCCATTTTGACTCCCTGCACATCTGTGTGTGGTATTTTAAAAGGTAAATATGCCAATTTGTGGTATATTTGGATGTTCTAATTGACCCGGTGGACAAAACAAGTTAAGATTATGAAAGTTATTATGAATCAGGGCCCTGTGACACTAAAGAAAGGCATAGATTATGGGAGGCTTCTGGTAATCACAAGGAACTGAGAAGTTGGATTGAGTGATCTGTGAAACATGAGCAGCTCTTTCGAGATATATATATATATATATATATATATATATATATATTTTTTTTTACTCTCATGACAAATTTAAATGTCAATACGAATTTACGTGGTAAATTTTGAACTACCAATTCTTGAATACACGTCACCCAGCTTAAGGTTCATTATAGTAAAATGCACTGTTTAACTCAATTCATCCTCACAACTCTATAGATATAGTGGATTAATCAAACTTTGATATGAAATGCACGATGTAATTAGACAATCTTTAAAAAAAATTCTCAACAATATTTACATACAGCAAAGATCTTCCGTCTATTTTGTTGCTATGTAAGTATGTGCAGTTAAATTGTCACCTAAATGCGTTGACTGTAGGACATTGTATATTTCATGTTTTTTAACAAACTGGAGAGATATTTATAAAAGAAATTAAAATATATTGAATTTCAGGCAAGAAGGCCTATCCACATTACAGGACCAATGCATTTGGTATTTAGCTAGAGAAGCAAAATGGCCGCATAGTTACAAACCCATTGCATTGTGGATAAGTGTAGAGCGCAGTGATGTCGGTGAAAACAACCCATACTATATTTTTAGTAATATTTTCTAGGGCTTAGCCTAATAAAATGTGGATAATGTAGGAGTTGATAATTATGTGATATGGGAGCCACTAAAAGCTGTAAATGTTCCTCCACACTGAGGAACCAAATAAGAAACCTGGCCCCATACTCAGATATTCCATAATTTAAGAAACACTGACATTAAACACAGTTTGGTTGACCATTTTTAGGACTGACAAGGAATTGACTTTTACATTGACCCTCCAATTCCTTGAGGTCAACTGCATTGAGTCTTTATATTTCAAAGGTCATGAGATTGTCTGGATAGAAGAATGCATTTGGTTCCTTTGCAATCTGCTCTCAAATCTCAAATAGTATTGGAAACTTTCTCAGCACACACGATATATTTAAGGCTGATGGTAAATGCTATGTCTATGATCTCATGGTGCTGACCATAAAAGTAAGGTGACTTTCAGCAAGCATTTTTGCTTATGTTATCTAGTATTACAGACAGGGTAATAAAATAGTGTCTGTTTAATGTGCCATGGTCCATAAGCACTGCATTCTGTTTTTAGATAATATGAGTGAAGTTTGGGATGCAGATCTAAAACAGACAAAAACCACAGACTGATTTAGAAACACATTCACATATATTTTTCAGAACAGTTATGACACATTGACATTTTAGTTTAAGTGTCATGTCTTTTCCAGAACAGATACATTATGAGCAAAAGCATTTGCAGTTCCATTGTTTTACCACAACACTCACTTGCTTAAATAATTAAAATATGACTCTGGTTTGTTAAGTGCTGTCTATCTACATATCCTAAAACTAGTTTATGCATATGTATTACAACATACAGGCCTATTTTAGGACTTGGTCAGAGGTTTCTAAGTTGAGTGGCAGCCATTTATGCCCTGCTTTATCAACAGTGTAAGGAGCAACTCAACTGGATGCATTCAAGATGGTGTGGTATGTATCAGAGTTTATTGAAGTGGAAAATACACTGAGCATGAAAGCAGCCAAAGACATCCACATGTCGGATTATGCCCTGTATTGAAGCACAGATGAGACTGACAACAGCGACAGTTTTGCAGACTTGCAGGCACCAAGACCTTGAGGTTGCATTTGTATGCAATGAAGACTCAATGGCACAATGTAAACTGGTGCCAAAATTTGAAATTCTTAAAACACTGCAGCGACCAGCCAGCCTTGTATACGGTACAAACATCATCAAGGCTGATTCATGGCTGAATATGAACATTTGGGATTGCAGCTATACAACGTTAAGAGTGCCAATCTAAGATCAGGTTTTGCTTTTACAATCAGTTTAATCTCTTACATATTGCATTGCTAAAAATTTAAGAAAGGACAGCATTTTTTGAGAAACAAGCACTTTTAATTGTGTTACATCAAATACTTAGATATACTGCAAGTGGATTTGATAGGAGTCAAACTGTTCTCCATTAGAAAAGAATGTGTGCCATTTCACAGTGAGTTTCAACCACATCCAGACAACCAGAGCAAGAACCAGAACTCGTCTCGTCACAACTCCAACTGAGCATTCATTTCCCTGTAAATATAAGGAGCTGATCATAGATAAGCACTCTCACCCAGACTTGTCAGTTAAAAACTACTGAAATCTGTGACAAGTAGGGACCACTTTTGTCAAATATTCTTCTACAGAGATACCAAAAGCTACGGTTTAGCTTTAGCATTTATACTTTCTGACCGCTTGCTATGGTGATATTGGAGATACTTTCTGGCTTTTTCAACTAAAACTGTTTTCAGTCAATGTGAAATTCTGGCAGAAAATCCAAAGCTCTATTGGAATACAAATACTATAATTTGCAAAATTCGGACCTGTGACTTAATACAAAACTAGAGGGTGAGGATATGGTCTCTGGTCAGCGCAAAAGTGCAGAGTAGAATGTGCTGTTTTTCCTTTATGCTGCTAGTATGCAACCGGCTCAACCACAGACACATGCTAGTAATTTTGCTGTAAAATTCAGATTTTTTCCTCTTTACCTGCTACAATTTCCTTGTTAGCAATGTTGGCACCTCACTGCAAAAAAAAAGAATTTTAGCAAGTTAAAATATCTTAAACACTTTTTTTTTTTAAACACTAATTTCAAGCTTGAAAGTCTTGTTCTATTGGCAGATAATTTTGCTAATTTGAACCGTTTATTTCTAGAAAGAAGCAAAAAGAGGATTTGAAGCTTGAAATTAGTGAAAATGTCTAGAGATAGGTTTACCAATCTTATATTTGGTTTATTGTAAACTTATAATAGAAAATAGATAAATTTGACTATATTCAAGATATTTTACTTGCTAAAATCTCATGTTTTTCAGTGCTCTGCATCCATAGGCAACAAAACTTACACACGATATGATGATATGAATCTCAGAATGGTTGCACCGTTTTGTACTGAATCCATAAAGGTTATTAAAATATGCCATTCTGAGACAGATGAGACTTATAATGATTAGAGGCTGCTGACTAGATGATGTTAGACAAACATCACTGGTACTGGAGTGCTAAGAAGCAAATGTAGCATTGCATGTTATGTTTCACATAACATTTAATGAAAAACTAAGGCCTTACACTTAAATAAAATGCTATTGACAAAACGAGGGTGACCGCACAATTTGGTGAGCAAAAATGTTTTTTTTTGGAATGGAGTCTTCTTTCCTCTGAGGTCTTGTGGTGGTGATCTGGATGGTGGTAGCCCTGGTTCTCTTCTGCTCTCTTGACGATCACCGGATGGCTATGAGTCCGACGTCTATGAGTTTCTGAATCTTCTGAGCGATAACTGGGTTCTTCAGATGGCTGCCGTGAGGGAGAGACAGGAGACAAGAATAATCAAGGTTTGAAAGTAGTGCAAAGAATGTGTTACAAGTAAACCTGACATGTCATACTATCAATATACACATACAGTGAGATGAAATATTGACCCTACAGGAACAGGATGCAAAATATGACCTACAAGCCTTATGTAGTACACACAGCCTACACTTTATATACAGAACAGCAGAAAGCAGAAGGACTGGTCAGGTAATACTGACTGTGGGTTTTACAAACAAGTAACTACTAGAGATGGGAAAAAATTATTCTTAGGTGCATCATGAGTCCCTTGAACAATTCTGCATCGAAGCACATATTGTAAAAATTGCTTTGAGGAAATGAAACTGCATCAACATGACCAGGCATTTCTGATAAAACATTAGACTAGGGCTATCCAATTACTACAAATCTGCACTTGAGTTTTAATTACTCAAGATTTGCTATTCAAATGAGACTCAGACTGAATACTAGAAGTATGTGCTACACTATGCACTCATACTGCATAAAAAAACAACAACATAAGACACCAATCCTGTGCTGTCCCGAATTCCCCTGCTGTTAGGATTCTTAAATATGTAAAATTCTGCTGTAAAAGTCCACTACTTGTACTTCAGGAATAATTTAAATAGACTTTATTCCAAATTGCCTTCATATTTACTATACATGCTCATGACTTAGCATGTAACATAATGGTTTTGCTGATCCTACATAAATAGATGCACTACATGCTTAACACAATCTGGTTGTACAGGAATGAATGGGGAAACCCAGGAGCTTAAAATTCAGTTTGTTCAGTTGAAACTGAAGTGTGTACGTGTATTCATGTGTTTGTATGTCTTACTCGCTGAGGGCCTGTGGGTCTTTCTGCATCTGCTCCAGGATCATGCGCATGGCAGGGTCACTCATGATCTGCTGCACCTCCGGATCAGCCATGGCCCGCCGCTTCACGTCCTCTGGGTTATCATTCCTCATGGTCTGACTCACCATGCAGCGCTGCATCCCTTCTGTGGCCTCCTGCATGCGTATACACACACACACACACACACACACACACACACACACAAATCAGAAATTAAAACATAGAATAACTGCCTGCTCCAAATAAGCAGTTACCGAGCTGGTCTTTCCAGAACATCAATCCTGATACAGTCAAGTTGAAATTCTAAATATAAATGGAGTCTCATTCAAGAGGTAAATGCAGCTACACATTTATCAGCAGCCCCTTCTAGTGTGATTTTGTCTGCCTTCCCTTGTAATTCCAGGGGACTGTCTTTGTTGGTTTTGGGTTACATACTGAAACTGCTATAGTCTATAGCCAAGAAGCCACTCTTACCAGTGAAAGAATGTGAAGTGACTATTTCCCCCCCCTTTTTTTTTTAAATAACTTCTTAAAAATAACATTTTTCTGATTTTGTACCTTGGAGTTTGCATCCAGCTCCAAAGCCTTCTGATAGGCGTCCATGGCTTTGGAGTAGTCCTTCATTGCCTCCAGTGCTGCTGCCTTACGTGTGTATCCTTTAACTATATACAAACAGAAATGAATGTCCATCCAAAAAAAAAAATTCTATGAGATTAAAATGAGAGACAAATTTGGCTTGAGGAGGGGGGAAGAAGTAATACAAAGATTCTGGGGGTGTTGTTAAAGGAACACGAAGGCCTAACATGAAGCGGAGCTAGTGGGTCCACCCCAAAGTTGATTATTTTTCTATCACAGAGAGTCCTGAAATGATTCATTCCTCTTGTAGGGCAGCAATTTGTCAGTTACATTATTAACTTACTAATCATCAATATATTTTATCTGATTATAGCTATATTTAATGTTGTGAAACAACTTTGGTTCCTGTTGTCATTGTAAACACTGAAACATGTCTGAGGATATAGACTTACTGAAGGTGGGTTCCAGTCTGATGCAGTCCTCACAATCCTGCAAAAGACAAACCAGAACTTCATGTCTCTAAAGATCTAAATGTGTGCATATGTGTGATTGGTGAAAAGAGTTAGCCTGAGCATTAGTGCGTTATCCTGTAATGCACCTTGAGGGCCAGTTGGAACTCCAGTAATTTGGTGTAGCAGGCTGCTCTGTTGCTGAAGAGCTTGGCATCATTAGGGTTTCTCTTTATGGCCTCTGTGTAGTGCTTCATAGCCAGGGGGTAGTCACCTACACAACACACATGACAGACAACATAGGGATATAGAATTTTAATCTCAAATCCCAAAACAGAAGCTTTCTAATCAGAATTTATAGCAGGTTTATTTATTTCATATACATTTTTACTTAAAATCAGGATGCTTTACCAGTGAAAGTAAATTCAGAGCCATCTAAATGGACATACGCCTTCATAAGGTTAAATTTTTAAAAAATAAACTGCAATAATTCAAGCTCCTGTATGCACACACCTTTCTGAAAAGCCTCATTGCCCTTGTTCTTCTCCTCCAGTGCCAGCTCTGGGTTGATATATGCCAGTTTCTCCTGCTCCTTCACTATCTTCTCTGCCTGTTGAGGTAGGATGCAATCAATTCTTTTAATTAATGACTCTTTTCTTTTTTTTTTCCTTTCTCAGATGGTCCTGAAAAAATGTTCCCCATTACAAGGCTCTTTTTGAGTAAGTCCTAGCGGTATTCTCTGGATGTGTATTCACACTGCAAACCCACCTGCTGACACTTCTTCAGCACCTCAGGGGTGCGATGCTCTGTCAGACTTTTGTTAAAGAACTGAATGGACTCCTTATACCTCTCCTGTTTGAAGTAGGAGTTTCCAATCCTGGCATAGGCCCTGAGAGATGACAGTCAGATAACGGTGACAAAATTTAAAATACATGTACAATTGTGCGTAGGAATCGTGTAATTTACTGCCAGTATAACCTGAGTGGTCAATTTAGCTTTCTCAAAATATAGATCTAACATCAGTAGGCTATTGTTGATGAGACATATCCGTGTGGGCAGAACATGAATGTGTGTATGAAATAACACTGGAATTATATAACTGCTCAACTCACTCTAATTTAGCATTGGAGTTCAAGAAAAACACAATGTAAACACATTTACTTGGCGATTTGTCTGTAGTCCTCACGATTTTCACGTCCCACCTCGATGGCTTTCTCACAGAGCTCTCTACACTTGTCAAACTCTCCCTTCTCAAAGAACACAGCTGAAATAAAAAGAAGAGAAAAAGAAAACAAGCTCTGGGTTAATGTACGTAAACGTAAGAGAAATTCCGACAAACTTGTAATTAATTAGGTCATATTAACTGTTTATAAAAAAGATCTAATAAAAGCTTGTTTTTAAAGGTTAATACCACAGCTGTAGATTTTATAAATTACAACAACAATAATAATAATAATAATAATAATAATAATAATAATAACAACAACAATAACAACAACAACAACAACCACCCACCACCACTATATAGAGTTCAAAAGTTTCCATTTTCTCAGGTCTCCTTCTCGACCCTTCCTTGACAAAGTCACATTCTGAGTTTGCATAAAGTGTCTCTGGGTATTGGGACAAATTAGAAAGCCTCAATTTTTTCAAGACATGAATGTTTTTTTTTTTTTCCTGACACAACATATTTCCAATTAAAATATATGGCTGGACTACATTTACATTATGGTTTTATACAGTCAAGTGCGTGGAAAATTCTGTGATATAATTAGTTAATTTTTTCTGTGGTTGTGCATGCATCTTAATAAAATCAACTATCCGGAGATGGTGGGCAAAAGTGATGGAATACTACTTTTTAAGGCATCTATTGTAAGCATTACTTAGTCCCCCTTATAACCTCTTGCTCAATCCTGATTGTGTGCAGTAAGCAGAGAGAAATACTGTAGGAGTTTATAATATAAATACAATTACATAAACACCATTGTTGACCTGTTTAGCCCCATGCAATTTGCTAAACAACTCCACTATCACAGCCACATAAAGATTTAATCATACTTCTCCTGCTGTGTAGCAAAATAGATAAATTAGCCTGACCATGGAATTTACATATAGTCATTTGAAAAATGCTCATATCGACTTATGACTGAGATATAATCCAATAACAGAGCTCAACAGTGGAGAGATAAGAACCTTGCTCAAGGGCTCTAGAAAACCTCACAACCTTACCCACTGAGTCATGACTGCCTACATCTGTGAAATTCCACATACAGCAGCGTTAAAATTCCTAATTAGGTTTTTTTTTTTTTTTTTTTTTAAGAATTAGAGCATGCTCTCTTGAATAACTAAATAAAACAATCTGCTTGACTGGGCCAGGAAAATAATGGTCATGCTGCAGCATATATTATGTGTAAGTGTCTAAGTGTATGTTGTAAGGATAAGAACAATTCATTGACAAGAGGAGAAAGACGGGTGTGTGTGTGTGTGTGTGTGTGTGTGTGTGTGTGTGTGTGTGTGCGCGCGCGTGTGTGCGCGCGTGTGTGCGCGCGTGTGTGTGCGTGTGTGCACTTCTCATACCAGCCTGATTGGACAGATAGGTCATATTGGTGGGGTCATGCTTGCATGCCTCTTCATAGTGTTTGAGTGCAGTCTCAAAGTCCTTCTTTTTGTATGCTGCATTGCCAAGTTCCTTCTCCTTCAACGCCTGTAAGAGAGATCAAGGCTCCATCAGACATTACCTCTATCAAAGCTACACCCAATGGGATGTTCCAGATGACAAATGACATGTTTTTGCCTGACCACAGTGTGCAGATCAGACAGTTAAGAAATAGTGCACGTCACCGTAGCAACCACAGCAAAACAGTCAAACTTGAAACGCACTAGTGTGTTACTTTTTCCCCCTGTAGCAATCCAACAAATATCTTCTGCTGGATATTTGTCTCCAGTTTTTCTCAATCTGGATTCTCAAGTCAAAGGTGCCCATAGTGCTAACCAGAAAATCCTAGCAGGCAGAGTGAAAAAATGGCTTTTGACCACAAAAACCATAGTGTGTGTTGGTGAATGAGATGTCTTTATTACTTTTAGATGTGTGCTAAGCAACAGTGAGAAAACAGTAAGGCAAAGGTCTGGTGTGAATGATACTTGGCAGCTGCTCCATTTTTCTCTCCCAACATAGTCCCGCCTACTTGGCTTCTATTGGCTAATAAGACCAAGTCTTGTGAATTCACAGTTCAATATCCACTTTGTCAGTACTACACGAAAGTAACCGCTACCAAAAGAAAATGTACATCTTTCATGTCTTATGTTACTGGGGTTTCCATTCGGCAAATTTTATTTGTGTGTGGTCTAATCACTGCTTTAACAAAGCAAACAAATAGAAAAGCGTAGTTTTCCGGTGTCTCCCAAGGGGTCAAAAATTGTAAAATGCTACACCTAAACCTTAGATGTTGGCACCTGTGTGTTCAATAGTGAGAAATGAGTGAGTAAAAAACTGCTAGCCAACAGCACAGGTAGCGGAAATAATCACTGCGCAAGAGGCAGAATTTGTTGGAATTACAATGGGGGGGAATCTGTATACACAAAAACAGTTACTCATTACATTTTACATAATATTTAGAGTTTGTACCAATCTCTTGTTCTCTGGCAGATCTTCCTCTTTGGGAGGGGGTGGGGCTGTCTCTTTGGGTTTAGGTGGAGGGGGCGGAGTCGGCTCCTCCTCTTCCTCCATGCCAGCCAGGTCGAATCCAAGCAGCACTGAAAGGGTTGTCATCACACGTGGGTCCTGCAACTTTCTACAGAGAAATATATATAAAGAGAGGACAAAAAAATGATCCTGTCACACAGAGACAGAAGTCAGAGGCAGAGAATGATGGATGAAAATTGGAATGGACAGCGTGTAGAAAAGTTAAAGGGAAGTGAGTGGATGTGCTAGACAGGCAGTGAGGACTGAATGTGTAGCAAGAAAAGAGAGAGTAATTAAGGAGGATAGCATCAAAGTGTAGGCTTGTGGGATTGACAGCTAGACAGATAGCAGTGTGGGAAGAGAAAAAAAAAAGAAAGAGTCAGGAGTAAAAGGACTTAAAGGGGAAAAGAAAGAAAGAAAGAGTTTTCACGGTTTCTTGTAGCCTGAAGAGCTGTGAAGACAGACAGCTAGCGCGATCTGGCAGATCAAACTTGTCAGAGGGAGATATTAAAACAGAGCGAGTGAACACTTACGTGCCGAGTTCAGACGGTTTCTGGCGGAGCTGTTCGAGCAGCTCTCTGTAGCTGGGGTCAGACAGCAGGGCTCGGGTTCGGGGGTCCCCCTCTAACTTTTCATACAAGTTGGGGATGGCGAAGGGATTCATCATCTTCTTCTCTATAATGCGGGGACACATCAAAAACAGATTATTGAGGAGAGAAGCAACATCAAAAAGATAGAGGACAAATATACAGCTTGTTAAAATGCAATAACTTTCAGATAGATCAGAGTGCAAGAGGTGATGCTTTTTTTTGTATTTCTCAGTATGGTTCATTAAAGTTGGGCTAGTTGTCGTTGCTAGTGTAGCATAAGTATAGTCATTCATTCTTAGTAATTTGCTCATCTGAGGGAAATGTTGATATTCTTCATGGTTTTGTCTCCCATAATCCCTACGCCTTGAGTGTCCATTTAAAAAAAAAAAACAGCTGCCAGCAAAATGATTAGCCTTATTGAGCATTCATACCTCCCAGTTGCCTAGCAACAATGTTCTCACGACCTTATTCACTTGAGCCATGAGAGTGTTGTGCTAACCTTTCCATGTCAAAATCACAACTGTGAACAGACCATAAAATCATAAAATCCACAGATTTGGATTTCAAATCTGTCATTCATTGTAAAGTGGGATGTAATTAAAGCACTCTGTTATTACAATCCCGTAAGAGTGTTTACCTGCTAGTCGCGCCTCGATGTTCTGAAGCCCATCTTTTAGCTGCTGGTTGGACGGCTCTTGCCGGAGACCCTCCTGATAGGTTAATTTGGCATCCTCAAGCTTTCCCAGAAACTCCAAGGCTGCAGCCTTTCGTGAGTAACCCTGAAATAAACACATCAGAGAAATCAAATATGTTAAGGTTCTCTGTTCTGCTAAAAGCACAAACGTTGGTGATTTAATATTTTATCATTATAACCTTCAAGGTTAGTGTGCTGTGAAGACAAGTTCGAGATTAAGGAAATCAATTTCAGACACAGAATTTAAAAAAAAAAATAAAAAATCATCACAGTCAATATCATCTCAGCATTCCCTACCCGACCTGCAAAGGGTTTTGAACATGTAGAGGGTTTATTACAGTTTACCCACTACTGGCAATTTAATAAGGAAAGAATTAAGCAAACAACATATCAAATGCCTAAACCTTTGTATTTAAGGAAGGCATCACTGTCCACTCTCAGACTTTAATGGGACTCTAAATTAGTTCTTTATTAAAAGTGTGCATGCTGTGTGCTACAACGTGTCTAATTAAAGTGATCCAGACCAGATTTTTTCAGATGTTTTACCAAGAAATTAAACAGTCACTTAGTTCTTATTACATTTTCTTTCTTTCTTTTTTTATTTTTCTTGACATTTAACCAAAAATGGTAAAACAGGAAGGTCAAAAACTTTTGATTGGCAGTGTATTACAAAACACAAACCAGTAAAACCAGCAAGTGTGTGTGTTTTTAATATGTTGTTAGTTTGTGTGTATTGTGTTTGCACATTGTTGAACAGTTGGTAGTGGACTGGCGACCAATCTAAAACACCATTAAGGTTAGTAAGAGACTATAAGGTCTTAAACCTTTAGGGTCAGCCCATTAATGAGCCACAGGCTTCCTCTCTATTCAGCTTGCTAATGGACCACTGGAGGTCAGTTGTGTTGGAAAACAGGAATTACGCAACTATACTCAGGAAAACAACAACGAAGCTGTTGTGCTTTTCCATCACTGGGCTCTCAGAGCTGATATAACAGAGTGCTAAAGAGCCCTCAAAAGCACTAATAGCATCATTTACCTTGCCCCAGTCTGGCTTGATCTTAATGGTCTGGCACGCATCCTTCAGGGCGTTCTCGTAGTCACCCTTCTTGGCGTAGGCAGCAGATCGGTTGCTGAAGAGGACATGGTTGTTTGGGTCCAATGCCAGAGCCTCGGTGTAGCAGCGCACTGCTTCATCAATCTTCCCTGCGCTCAGCGCCTTATTACCCTGGTCTTTCAGCTGAGATACCTGAGAGTAGAAAGGCACACGTATAGTATCACATTTCTAAAACAAGTAAAGATTAACTGTGAGTGCAGTGCATTCTGTGGGTGATTTATAAGTATGCCTTCCAAAATATTTCAACTATGGGGACAAATACTAAAAAATAGCAATCATGCTCCAAGCGAAACAGGCAAAATGTGACTACTCTGTTGTAAGATGATGGTTCATTTGTGTTATAGTTTAGCATGGAAATAAACCTGAAACATGGGAACTGATGATGATTACCTGTGTATTAACATTAAGTAAGGAATAAAACATGTGGGGGCGTGCTGTTGTAGGAAAATAATCAGCGACAGGGTGGTGTAATGCAGCCCAACGTGAAGCGGGGTTACATATGTAAAAAAAAAACATGACAAGTAGAAACAGGTGCTGTGACACTAAAAAACACTGAGCTATTTTCTACAAATGCAATTTTCCAAGCAGGTGAGAATGCTTCAAGTATCTAGTGTTTCTTGGAATTTATAAAACTGAATGGGCCAAGGTCAACAGGAGGATAAAATTTAGATACAAACTGAAGTTTGTTCCAACACTTCTACCAAGCTCCATGTTAAAGCCAACATGAAGAGTACGATGGCAGAATCTCCTGCACTGCAATTTAAACAGGTCAGATACAGAGCGCTCTGCCTGTAGACCTTACAGTGCGTGAAACACACTGACCAAACGAGCTTCACTTTCAGCTTCTTTCACAGGTCTCTACTGGAATGTGCTTTAATGTAGCTCTTCCATAATGGGTTATAAAATAAAGATTGGGGGCTGTCACATTTTGGTAACACTTTACTGTAAGGTTCCCTTGACTGACAATATTTAGCACACTAATGGTAAATTTCAGAAGTGTGGATGAAAAGCATGTATTAATATTTACACCTGGAGGCCAGTAGGAGTTCAGTAAATTCTCAACATTTAGGAACATGCAGTAGTTTAATTTTTGCTAATTTATGTGGATTTTTTTTGTTTAGTAATGGTTTGAATCAACATTGGTCAATGCGGGTGTGTTTCATTAACATTTTAACAATTATCAGTTACACGGGTTAATGTGATATAATGCACTAGATGTTGTTAGGTAATGAAACCTTAAAACATGTTTGTGTGAAATGGTGTTTTATCTTTTTTTTGGAGTCAAAGTTGTCTTTTCATTTTCAGCCCAAAATTTTCAGTGGCCAATGTTTCACTGCATCTTTAATAAAAATGAATTGATGTTAACTATATACTTGTCTAATGCCAGCCACGCTGAATATCCAATGATTTTATTTCATGTGAATGAATGCAAAATATTCCACCTTTATCTTCACAGAAAGCAAGGACGGCACATCAGCACATCTTTCAAGTTGGAAGAGAAGTGTCTAAAATATTGTAGCGTGGGCTGGGGCTGTTTCTTTGCCCCCTCCCCTGTGTTATTGTATTAATATATTAATGTATTCATGTTACTTGCACACTCATTGGTCGAGCCAGATCACCCAGTTATATTAACAAACACAAGGGAGGGAGCCAAGAAACAGCCCCAAACCCACGCTACACTATTACCAACATTTTAGCTGATGGTAATGGAGGAAGGTCGGGGCTTCCAGGGGTGTAGGTTAATATCAGAGAGTCCAAAATGCCTTGTCAATTGTCAATTGTTACAGATTCATATATCGAGTGGCTCATCTGCCATTTTTTTGGGGTGTTGAGGGGACCTCATACCAGCGTACTCTGATGTTAAAATGTGACGCTCCTACACCAAATGTGGGAAAGTTGGCAGGTCTACTGTTAAATAAATATAAGACAATATAACAATGCATATAGAGCTTCATTGGTTTGCTATCTATGGTGACAGGAGAACAAGGGGGTGTTCCCAATGTGCATATTCATGAATATTCATATATCTGGCAATTTTAATGAGTGCATCCATGGTGAAGTTCTTGGGCCATTTTAGTACTTTAAACTTTAAACATCAATCAATGTATTGTTCTATAGAGACTGTTTTAAGATACATGGAGGCTTTCACCAAACAAACTGTAATGAGTGCAAACTCTTTATTTTGAGTGTCAGGTGCAGGACTACACCTGTTCCTCCATGTGTGTGAAAAATGCCTCTGACAGCTGATCACTGACAGCAGCCACATTCTAGCAAGCAAGCTGAATAAAACAGAAGTCTAGATAACAAGAGAAGCAAAATCTTTTCCTTCTCTTAAAGCCTGCAATTGTCAAGTTTATACTATTCCATCCCTGTCTTGATAAATTACTGCAGATAGTTAATTTAAGTAAACTAGTTAGCTAGGAGCTCCAATGATTATCTAGTTATCAAACTGTACACCGTTAATAAACCTTTAAAAAACAGTTATTTTAGCCTCACGAGACTTCTTTAAGCTCTCATGAAGATAACAGGAGATGCTGTTGATCCACTCCTGAAGATGACCTCCAGAACAAACTCAGCAACTGGACCATCTAGAAAGTTCCAGATGAATCGAGCAGCTAGCTAGCCTGGCATATTCGTGGGTAATTGTTTTGTTTTGGAGAAATTCACACATGTGCATACACTGTAAGCTGCAGTGACACTTCTGAGTTTTCTCAGTCCTGTACATCTCGGTAAACGCGCTAGCGAGTTAGCTAACCTAGGCTCTTATGGGCTTAGCTATGAAGGTGATACTATGTACTATTACACGCTAGGTTAGTTGCTCATTATTATTCGCGATAATAAATTGACTATGCGAAATTAAAGAAACTAGCAAGCCAATTTGGCAGTTTTACATCTCCTTTAAGCTTGTATCCTAGCTAGCTAGTAAGCTAGCATCGTGGCTAACAATGAGCACTACTGCAGTGCCGGTGTTTTACAGACAAGTCATTTCACACAAGACACGAATAATTAACCAGTATAAAATAATTTAGCACATGGATATAAGCTGTACAGCATTTTATTAATAATGCGTATTTATTTGAGAAAATAAGGCTAATTCGCGATACTTACTTTCTCCATGGTGTAACCATGAGGTTCCAGAAACTACTGTGAGACGACAGTGGTGAGGCCCCGCCCTCTCATAATATCAGCGCTGCCGAAGAACCGGGTTGCCATGTTCACGTCAAATACCCCTCTTACATCTTCAAGCCTGTCACTTTATGTCTGTCAGGTTATTTAAAAAAGAAACAAAATAGTCTTTGATTTTAATTATTTTATTCTCAAAATAAAACATATTGCACTTTCTATGATGAAACTGCAGTCTGAAGTTGGGGTTTACACAGAAACTAACGTGACGAATTTCTTGTGCCAACACCATGGCAACCCACTCACCTCATACAGGAAAGTAAACCGCCTCATCAGCAAGTGTTCACTTTTCTCATCGCTTATGACGCGCACTCTTCTCTCATTGGTCATTCGACGGCACGTGGTGACGTTTCAACGAATCAAAAGTCAGTACGCTGCCGCTGAGGAGAGAAATGTGTAAGAAAGTGCCAGAAACATTGAGTATGCTCTTAGGAAGGGATCCTCAACTGTTTACAGCCAGATATAACTTTCAACAGTGATAAATTAAAATAAAAAAAAAAAAAACACTCACAGCCACTCAGTAGAGATTTTTTTAAAATTTATTTATAAAAACACATAAAAATACATTGGTTAAGTAATCAAATATTAGTCTCATTATTTAAATATGTACAACAATATTCTGGAACACATTTTTATTAAAATGATCATTAGATTATGTCATTATTCAACACAAGTCCTACTTGTTTTTGTGTTATTCAATTCAAGTGACCAGTCATTTATGGAAGTAACTAAAGAACAATAATATAATAATAAATATATTTATCAATAATAAATATAATAACTTGGGGAACCCAGACCCCACGGTTAAAACCATGACTCTAAGGCTCGACACGCTTCAAGAAATGGATAAATTCGTTGTGGATGAGAAAGTGCAAACTGTCTATAATTTCAAATTACTGGAACTAAATTATTATTAGTTATTTTTTAATAATAATAATTATCATCATCATGACACTCTGGAGATTTTACATTCCCAGCCGAAAATCTCTAAAGTCAGTTGTTTACATAAGATTGTTTAGGCCCATGGTTTCCACACTGGGGTCCAGGGTTCCCCAGCGGTCCATGAAGCATATCCGGGGAGCCAAATAAATAAAATATAATAACACATATTTGCGTAATGTGCTTAATATTTGAATAGCTGTATAATATTCATAAAATAAACCTATGCTGTGATAAATAAAGGGGTCTGCTGAATCACTGGAAGGGTTGTAGCAAACTCTGTACACACTATATAGCCAAAAGTATGTGGACACCTGACCATCACACTCACATGTGCTTGCTGAACATCCCATTCCAGATTTAGTCCCCCTTTGTGGTTATAATAACATCCACTTTCCACGTTATTATTCCACTCGTGGAAAGCCTTCTGGGAAGCCTTCTTGGAAGGATTTCTACTAGATTTTGGAGTGTGGCTGTGGGGATTTGTGCTCATTCCAATGACCAGACTGGTTTGAGCTGACAGGAACTCAATAGTAACTCAAATAAGTACTCTTAACAACTATGGTGAACAGAAAAGCACCTCAGAATGCACAACACATCATACCTTGACGTGGATGAGCTACAACAGTAGAAGACCACATCAAGTTTCACTTCTGTCAGCCAAGAACAAGAATCTGAGGTTATCATGGGCGCAGACTCACCCAAACTCACCCCAAAAAAATCCACTTTCAGTAACCCTGTGCCTCAGATAGCCTCAGATTCCTGCTCTTGGCTGACAGGAGTGGAACCTGATGTGGTCTTCTGCTGTTGTAGCCCATCCACCTCAAGGTTAGATGTTTTGTGCATGCAGAGATGCTTTCCTGCTCACCACATTTGTAAAGAGTGATTATTTGAGTTACTATATCCTTCCTGGAAGCTCAAACCAATCTGGCCATTTTCCTCTGATCTCTTTTATCAATAAGGCATTTCCACCCACAGAACTGTCACTCACTCAGCATTTTTTGTTTATCGCACCATTCTGTGTAAAATATAGAGAATGATCTGTGTGAAATTCCCTGGAGATCAGCAGTTTATGATGTACTTCAACGTGCCCTTCTGGCACCAACAACCATGCCACAATCAAAGTCACAGAGGTCAAATTCTTTGTTTGATGTGAACATTAACTGAAGCTCTTGACCTGTATCTATGTGATTTTATGCGTTGTGCTACTGCCACATGATTGATTGACTGGATAACTGAATAAATGTGCAGGTGTCCAGGTGTTCCTATTAAAGTAGACAGTGAGTGTATATTCTTTATGGCGCTTGCTTTCTTGGCTCAATCCGTAAGTCACAGATAGGCATATGGACTCAATCTAGAAACACAGGCAATACCCAAACTCTTCAAATTCTGTTTCAGAGAGCAATTTTATCTTTGCAAAATCTTTGCAGTGGGTTTGAGGGCATTGCTTCAGCTAAGAGCACAGATTTTATCCTTCTTATTCCACTCACATTTTCATACTGCTGTGTCTGGCCTCACTGATTACAATTACTGATTCTCTGTCTTATCTCTCTCTCTCTCTCACACACACACACACACACAACCACACTGTGCTGTAGCTGTTAAGTCGGTCTGATTGAGAAGCAGCTCTCACTCAAAAGCTCTCACACTTCACGAAACAGCGCCAGCTGCAATCAATATCACACTCACTTGCCAAAATCCCTGCCATCTCTCTCTCTCTCTCTCTCTCTCTCAATCTGTTCTGTCTGAGATTCATATTACATAAAAGTTAGGGTCAAATATATTAAAGTAATGTGATTAAATTACACCTTTGTGCCATATAGCCTAAAAGAGACAAAGTGACACAGTACTAGTGGAGATTTTTGTATTGTAATTAATTGTTTATAATGAATTATTTGTAACCACATTTTCAGTTAGTCCCAGATTTCTATAAATGACCTTTTGTTCTGTAAATTCTCTCAGCCAGGCAGTAAAGTTGGCTGATCTGAACAACCGTTCATTCATTCACATGCCTTGCCTCTCATTGATTCCTTCATTAATTCATTCATACATTCATTGTAGTTTCCTTCATCATACAGATGAGGGCAATGTTTGCCTGCATACTGGAAGTTGTGTTACATTTTAATTCACGACACCTATTGTAGAATTGATTTCTTTTGTCTGACAGTCTATTTAAGCACATGTGTGCTTTTGGTGGATGTATTCGTCATGTTTTCAGGGCTAAATAGCTTCATGATGAGAATACATGGCAATTTTGGCATGGTAGCCATGAAGAAACATACAGTGATTAAAAGAGCCAAATGATTTCCTTTTGTATATTGAGGTTAAGGCTATAGTAACACACAAGACAATTGACAAATTAAAAAACAAAAAACAAAACCCTGATTCTGGTGGCATATTGCTAGCATGGTTTGGGCCCATTTTTCCCCTCAGAGGGAGCGCCACTGTGAATCAATACAAATTTCTTCTGATGAAGCACTTCTGTCCTCTTCCTGTCCCCATCCACAGGGCAAAAGGCTCATTGAATGGGTCGATGATTAAAATGATGTAAATCATATGCTATGGCCTTCAGACGTCACCGGACTTCAAACTAATTGAACACCTATGCGAGATTGTGGAGTTGCATGTTAGTTAGCAGTGTCCACCACCATCATCAAAACACCAGTTGAGGGAATATCTTTTGGAAGAATGGTGTTCATCACTCCAGTACAGTTCTTGACAGACTTGTAGAATCAATGTCAAGGGCATTGAAGCTGTTCTGGTGGCTTGTCATGGCTCACTACCTTACTAACACACTTTATGTTTTTTTCGTTTAATTTGTCACCAAAAAAAATCACACAGAGAGAGTAATACAAGATTTATCTTGAGTGTGTGTGTATGTGTGTGTGCATGTGTGTGTGTGAGTGTGCACATGAGTCACTTGGCTTGACATCTTTCATTATGATGTATACCTCTGCAGTACATGTAATGTATGGCTGTGTATATTCATAGTCTGTCATGCTTCAGCCATTTCATGTGCAATAAAAAATCCAGCTGAATGCATTCTGAATCATAACCAAATCATGCTGATGTGATACTGAGACTGTTTAAGTAATTATTTACAATTTTCTTTATTAATTATCAATTTACATTCTCAGGATCAGGCTTTAACTACATAATGATAATAGCACTTATCTACAGGTCAATGCAGTATGGCATGGTACATTTACTAATCTGAATCATGAACTATCCATGCCCTGGGTGAGTACCTGTTCCCTGAAGGTTGTGCATTGGTGACATCATTTCTCATGTGATGCTACTAAACACTAAGCAGAAATGGAAAAGCTTTAAGGACGGTAGCTCTGCAGACAGAGACAGTCGAATGAGTGTGTGTTCCTCATATGCTTCTTCGGTACTGTAATTAAATTTCTGATTGCTTCATTTAATACTGGAATTTTTAATACCTGCGCGTTTTGCACTATGGCCCCATTCCCCTAGGAAAGGTTCCAGTTGTATGGTTTTTTTGTACCTGTTCCAGATTGGTGTCTGTACTTGGGGTATGGCCAGTAGCGCTGTTTTTTGCGCTATACCCGTTGGTTATACATACAGTGGGGTCCAAAAGTCTGAGACCACATTGAAAATCTGGGATTTTTTTTTTTCATTTAAAATTGGAAATAAATGGAAGGTTTTGGAATTTTGAAATACTTAAAACGAAGAAAGTAAATGTTAACTGCTTTTTGTGCAAAAGGTCAGATTTTCCTCATGCCTAATCTCTTCTATTTAAATATGTATTCAGATGACACTGATGGAATTGATCTAAAATGGATCAGAAGGATCAGAGTCCATGCGAGCTCAAGTGCACACTGCCATTAAAGCAAAAAGGAGACATACCAAATACTAAGAAATTCATGTAAAAATTTCAAAGATTTTACTTTTCACTCAAGTTGTTGTCGATAAAATAATTTGTAATGAAAATGTTTGTAATAAATTAGAAAAGAATGCAAAATAGAAGCATTTTCACTAGTAGTCTCAGACTTTTGGACCCCACTGTATGAAGTTAAACAACATGAAACACCATACACACAGACAAAGTCAATAAAAACTCACAGGGAAAAAAAAACAACAGAACAGTCTGCTTCATTTGTTCTGTGAAAAGAAATGCTATGCTATTAGTACCACCACAGCGGCAAATGCATTGATTTTTATGGCACAAATGCACAAACTAACTGAAATATGTTCACTTTCTGATATCAAAATTTAAATTTTGTGCAAATTTTCAGAAATTTTCAAAATTTTTCAGCAAAGTCGTGCTGTTATAAGAAAATAATC
Source organism: Pangasius sanitwongsei (assembly GCA_037576675.1). Lineage (NCBI taxonomy): Eukaryota > Metazoa > Chordata > Actinopteri > Siluriformes > Pangasiidae > Pangasius > Pangasius sanitwongsei. The sequence continues at coordinate 5,481,991 of CM075029.1, read as the reverse complement.
AACAGTGAGGTTGTGTGATGCGGCCTGATGCAAGGTGTAGTTACTGTTGAAGTTATTATATTATTTTCCAATAATAGCACATCCCAAAGGGTTTTACTCCTCCTATACCACATCAGTTTGCCAATTATTACAATTTCTAATTTATTAATGGACAAAATGTACTTTTTATCCATTTCTAGTTCCATTTAATGTTGTGGAAAGCTTGCGAGACAGTTCTTGAAATTACTTATATTTTAGTAGCTATAGACAGTCATTCCCTCTCTTTTTACTCTCTTGAAGTTAAGAAGACAAAAAATGCATCCTGTCTTGTTACCATCCAAGTTAGAAGACTCTCCCATGCTAGAAAATGTACTGTTATAAAGCACTGACACTGGAGACTCCTTCCATAAATGTTATATAAACGTCTCCTTACAGAAAGCTTCACCATGTTAACAAACAGCCTTTTCTTTGTTAAATAACAACATGTTTTTTAATTTATTATTTATTAACCTTAGATTATGTGGAGCATCTGCCATTCAAGTCCCTGTTTAATATTATTATAGAAATTATAACATTAGAATGAGCACATTAATATAAACCTGTGATTTGAATTACAGCTGGCTGTGAAAAGTAATCAGCACCCTCTGACCAATCAGTTTTGAGAATTCAGCAGTGCTGAGGTATATATGCTGGTTAACTAAATGGTTAACAGCTGAATTATTGCACAGCATGATTATAACTCATTTGCTTTAACTGTCATCATGGTGACCATTCTAGTCCATTCTCTAAAGAATTTCAAGTATCATTGGTTCCTGTTTAGGCCAGTCCTTGTTTTTGAATTTGCAGTAGAAAATAGCGTTTGAGTGTTTGCAATGCCACCTCTCCACTCTGCTTTGCCTCAAACTGACAGTTCCAGGATCGCAGCACTGGGAACCCGAGGAGTGTTGAGGGAAAACAAGGAGTGTAGGGAGCTCCGATCTGTCTGTCCCATCACCAGTCATTAAAATCAACACTAGCATGCCAGTGTAACCCTAATGAGTCCACCAACTGTTTTGACAAACACACTGATGGTTATGTAAAAAGCTCTTTAAGGCATGAGTAGGTGCCTGTGTGTATTTATGAATGGTTGTAATACTGAGTGACAAGCTACTGCACTGCTAAAACCTACTGCACTGCTAAAACTCAAAAAAAGGTGTGCAGCTTCCATCACTTCTCAGCTTTGGTTTGTGTAATACCTGCTGTAGAGACGACAAATCTGTAGAAAAAGCAGTCAGTAGCAAGTGATATTTCATCAGCAAACCTATACTTATATCTGCAAAGTGGCTTCTGTTCTTAAAGCGTGTGAGAGAGAAAGACAGTTTGATAATGTGTATGACTTCTGTGCTCATTCACAGTGTTGGACAGGGTGTGTGTGTATGAGTGTGAGAGAAAGAGGGAGTCTTTCACAGCCCAGTGCACAGCTAGATTGCCTGCAGAAGAAGCGACAGCATGAGGAGAAAAATGAGGAAGGTAGTGCCAAAACGAGAGCGAGAGCCACACGCAGAAGAGGGCACGGGGAAAGAGGGGTGGAGCAGGTGAACGATAAACGAGTAAAGACTGGGGGAGGAAGGTGGGGTGGCACTGGAAAAATTGTAAAATAGAAACAGAGAGGGATGGACGACGAGTTGTTCTCCCAACAGGGAAAGAGAGGAAGCCACACAGGAGGGATGAAGAGAAAGCAATGAAACTGGCAAATGAGATAAAGAGAGAGAGTGAGCACAGTTACGGAGGAGAGAGAATGAGGGATTTCAAAATGAAAAGAGAGGAAAGCAGATGATTATGAGGCACCATTTAGGCTATTATTCAAACTTAATCTCTTATATACATGCAAAATGCTTTCACACAATCAGCACTTCACCTCCCACATAAGCACAAAATCCTCTCAGATTCACCATTTTACCAGCTTCAACTGCATTTATATTCACAAATTTATAACTCTCATGAGCATAAAATCCTAAAATCATCTCATATTTACTATTTTATTCCTTCCATAGACACAAACTTCTTTTAAATTCACCAACATATCTATTGTGTAAGGGAAAAAAATTACATTGACCATTGTATCATTGTACAAGAGTAATATTTTTAGAAAGTATTTGGATCAGTTTGTATAAAAGCATTATATAAAAGATTTTAACAGATTATGTGAATATCAAAAACACGTTTCCAGCATAGTTATGCCTGTACCTTTAATATTTACCATTTCACTTACTGCATAAATGCTTTTACGTTAACAATTTTACCTCTCGCATGAAAATAAAATACTCTGACAATCACCATTTTACCTCACACATGAAAATATAATGCTCTTACATTGACCATTTTCATCTCACATGCAAATAAAATGCTCTTACGTTCACTATTTTACCTCTCACATAAAAATACAATGGTCTTACATTCACCATATTACTTTCGCACAAAACTACCATCTTACGTCTCACACAAAATAAAATGCTCTTACATTCACCATTTTAACTCACATAAAAACAAAATCACCTTAAGTTTACCTCTCGCATGAGAAAATAAAATGAAATAAAATGTTCTTACATGTTCATAAATGTTTTACCTCTTGCGTGAAAATAAAATGTTCTAACATTCACCATTTTACCCCTCGGAAGTAAATCAAACATTCTTACATTTAGCATTTTACCTCTCACACTAAAATAAAATGCTCTTACATTTGCCTTTTTCCCTCTTGCATGAGAAGTTCACCATTTTACCTCTCACATGAAATTAAAATGCTCTGACGTTGTCCATTTTTGTCTCATACAAAAATAAAATGCAGTTACACTCACCTTTTTACCTTCCATATAACCGTAAACTGCCTTCACTTTGCCACCCCCATGAAAATAAATTGCTTTAATATTTACCATTTTACTTCTCGCATTCGTATCTTTAGAGTGTTATGTGTATGTTACAAGTAAAACTAGTGTGTTCAAGGTAAAACAAGTGTATGCAAGAGAATTTTGTGTGTAAAAGGGAATACCAGCCTTAATGGCACCTCACAAGTAAGAGATGGACAGCAGTAGAGATTAGGAACACAGACAGAGAGAGAAAAAGGAAGCATATGAGAAAGCAACAGGGAGAGAAATGAAGGCTAGAGACAGGGAGGAAAGACGACAGAGTGTATATTGGTGTGGCAGGCCATCGATTGATTTATTCTGGCTGCATTGATCAGAGGACAGCACTGGCTGTGTGGGGAGTGTGTGTGTGAGGATTAAACCAGTGGCTTGTGTAATGAATAGTCCACGTGCACCAGGGATAGAGTGAACAGTATATCAAAGCTCTGTGTGTGTGTGTGTGTATGTGTGTGTGCATGTGTGTGTGTGTGTATGAGAGAGAAAGAGAGAGAGAGGTAAGGTGCGAAGCTGGGAAACATTAGTGCTAGAAAACTCTGATAGCTTTCACAAAACAGAGACAGGAAGCAGTGTTTGAGTGTGTGTTTGTGTGTGTGTGTGTGTGTGTGTGTGAAGAGTATAGGCTTATAGGACTTGGGAATCGACATCACACCACACTGCATTACGGAATTGATCTGCTATGTTGCTAACACAGTGTTAAATTTACTTTTTTTTTTCATTAAAAACAGACTTTCTCAGTATATCTGTATGAAACTGATTCAAAGAGCAGCACATACGAGCTGAACATATACTAGACTTAATGTCTCTAAATAAGCTCCAGTCACATCTGATATTGGAGGTTGATCCAGTACTCTCAGTGACATTCAGCCACAGAACTTGCAGGCTAAACTAACTAGCTAGCAAACGTAGTTAATTTTAGGTTTCTATGGTGTATTCTGACGGGTTTAGCTACTGTTAAATATATCACTGAGAATATAATCATACACTGAAATCAACCTGTGACACATATCACATAACATATTAGCAGTTAGCTAGCCAACTAGCTTCTAGGGATGGCATGAGGACATGGGATTATTTTTCAAGCTGTGTGCTGCATAATACACATATTATACAATTTAGTATTCTACAGATTTTATATTAATGGGTTCAAATGAAATGTTTAGGGGAACTTTAAAGGACACCAAAGTGATGTTTTTTTGTTGTTGAGAGAACCAGTCTAATTAACAGTACTAACCCATATAAACAAGCAAATATGAACTACCTATCTCTTCTTTTTCATATATATACTTTTCTATTTTGTGTGTGGCATTTCAACTTGAACCTCATAGACAATCACAAATGGCTGAACACAGAACTTGAGGATTTACTTACATACCAGTGGACCCGTAACAGCCATTCCAACAAAGTTATGTTAGCTTAGTCATGTCGTTTAGCTTAAGCTTGCTAGTTGCATTATTTAGCTTGCTGGGTACATTTTTCTCACTCCTTTCGGTCAAGCTGTAATCTGACTTTAGCTAAACTGTTAAAGGTTTCATCACCTTCTTAGACTAAGTAAATATGATTAACTTTGTAATGACGTCAGCAAAGACAGAAAAAGAGAGCGATACAGGGATGCAAAGTATAATGAGCATGCTAAGTTAATGAACCAATGACATGCTGCAAAAAGTAATGATTTTATATCTTACTGCTAAAACCTAAGCCATTCTACATCATTCTGTTGCCTTGATATCTCTCGAATTAAAAACTGTAGCTTTGTTAGTAGAAAGTAAAGCTTCTATGAAATTAAGTAAATTATGAAATTATAGGACAAATTATTACATATCACACTGTACATGTGTTCTCCATGTCAGATTATATAATGAAGATCCTCTAACGATAGACCTGTGAGTCAAGAAAATTACTCAATTCTGCTCACATCATCAGTCAGTGAGATCTCATGCACAAAATGGACTCCCATAAACAAATAATTTTCAAAGTGAGCTTGCGGTAATAATGAGTTCTTTTGTCTGTTAGCATGTTTTCTTTACAATTTGCCATTTCCACTATCATATTTGTAGTTACCTGTGAGTTTTGCTTCATCCAATGCCGCCTTCCTATTGGCGAGTGTCGTAGCAAAGGCCACACTGAGATTTTAATCTAAAATTTCTGACACTGCCAGTACTTTGTTTTCTGCCTCCTTTAGTCACAATGGAAATAAATTGGCCACTGTTGAGCATGTCAAAGTGCAACTAGCCATCTTGCTTTGATACCAATTTACCACAGGTCATATTGTCAAACTGTATATGCTTTGCATATGTGTGTGTATGTGTGTGTGTTTTGATGATAGATTAGTTTAGATTTTCCTCTGCCTCCTGTGCATCTTGCTGTCCTGTCCTGTTCTGGCCCAGTGCAGAGTGCCGCATTGGTCACTTCAATTTTCTAATTTTCTCTCTAAACAGCACAGCAAAATGCTACTGACCTCATCATGCAGCCAAGCACTCTCACACACACACACACAGATGTACACACACAGAGAGAGAGAGAGAGAGAGAGAGAGAGAGCGCCCTATTTGCTACGGTTAGGAACTTGCACCTTATTTTGCTGGCCCTAACTCTGGTTCTCCACACCTAATCAGTGACTTTGAAATGCACTAATCAAATAATACGACGTCTCATTATTCAATCCTTTATCTTAATAAGATTTGAATGGAGATTAAGCACAATGTTCCTTTGTCTTTCTCTCTGTCTGTCTCACCCTCCCCCTCTCCTTATCGCTCACTGCATTTTGCAGGGCGTCGCTTCAGGCAGCCATGCTCACACCGGCTCCCGACACAAAAATTGGATTGATTGATTGATTTACGAGTGTCGAATGAAGGACATGCGGGCAGACAGGGAGAGAGTGGATGGAGGGAATGGTGATGGAGATGGGGGATGGGCAATGGAGACAGAGACAAATGGAAGACCAATGAACGAGGGGTGGAAAAAAGTCAGACGCATGACTAGTGACCTCGACTGCACTTAAGGCTAATCAATAACTTGTATGGGGGTGTAAATGGAGTATGCGTGTGGGGAGCTTGAGTAAACCCCAATATAGACATAAAAAGAAAAAACAGGACTTAACATAGTCACCTGCTATCCTGTTTCCTTCCTCCTCATATTTTCTTCTTTTTTACTTCTTTTTCACCTATCCTCTCATCTCTACATTCCAGGTACACTCCCTGCCAAAGCATAATAACATAAAATGCATAATAAAGCATAATGGACAGTGCTGTAGGGAATCAGTCTGGTAACCAAGTGTAGGTTTTATGGTACGAGTTTGCAAACAGGCCAGCACCAGTCTAAAAAAATACTTGAAATTATATTCATTTTAATGGAAGTCATTGCATCAGGCAAATCACATCCCAGTCATCCAGTATCATAATGAGTATAATAAAATTTTGCATATGACATTTGGTTCAAGTTTAATTTTGATGTATTTGGACATGCAACAACAAAGAAGCTTTGAATACATCAGTGGACTACCACTGGGAATTTGAAGCAGCTATATTTTGTCATTTTTCTTTACAGCCAAGCCTATGCTTTTTATTTTTGACAGTGAAATTTCACAAGCAAGCAGATTAAGTTTCATGAGTGAAACTTCACATCAATTTTAACACAACTGAAATCTAACAGGGGAATTTGCATTGTTAACCAGTTGCACAATTGCTTTGGTGGCATTAACGTTTAAAAGGGAGGTCCTATGGATTACAGCACAGTAATGATTATTATTATTATTATTATTATTATTATTATTTGGAAAGGCGATCATTTTTGCAGCATGCCGGCTTTGGGATTTCATATTTCACCTAATTTAACTACAAATGATTCCATAAAGGAAAGGCATCAGGGTACACAGTCAGTTAAGAGGCTTGATAAGTTGATATAACCAATATGTTGATATAAGTAACTGGCCTTTGTGTTTTTTACTGTTTCTGATTGGTGAGTTAGCTAGCTTGCTAGCAACCACCACAGACAGGTTAAGAGCAAAGCAGATAAACTCCCAATGTACAAAACTTTATTTGTGAAATTCCCAAGCTCCCTCGCTTAAACCAAGAATAGCTTCAAGCCAAAACCTTTTCTCCTCATTCTATTCTACTAATACTCTTCTCTGTTTCATCATTCCAACCATGATATTGCTAGCTACAGCCTGTCTTGTGAACTACACCTGTATAGAGGACTTTTTCCGTCTCTAATCTTCCAATGTATCACAAGGATATGCAAAATAAACATTCATGTTGTGATTAAGGCTTTACATTTTTTTGCACATCTGGCAAACCAACCATTTGGTAAGACATAATCTCTTCCAGTGTTTGTCTCATTTCTTTAAGACTATGTATATCTACTGCTGATATACTGATATACTGCTGAAATGCTAATCTACTGAGAATATTAGCTATGTCCTTTTTTTTTGTAAAAATGTTGTAAGTTGTAAGAATATAGCATGAGGTACAGAAAACTGAAATAGTTGTAAAGTTGTCAAGCTATCATACCATGAATTTTTAACACAATTCATCCAAATTCTACATATTTTGTTATGCCTTTTGTTGGCTTTTGTTGTCTTGTTGTATCTTTAGTCTCAAATGATCCATATAGGCTACACATACTGCATGGTTGAACACTCTGCCTTCAGACACATCACCTCACACTGAAAGTCAAATCCATAGATCCACTCAGTGCATGAGAAAGTGAGTATACGGTCCAGATGAGTGTGTGTGTGTGTGTGTTTTGGTGATAGAAACCAGACAAGAATGACTGGTTTGCATATGTATTTACACTTTAAAGATGCATTTTAAACAGTCATATTTGGTATTTACACATCCAAGTGGCTGAGTTCAGGAAGGAATACCGTATCGGGCCTAAACTAGAGATAGAGAATGAGGCAGTCTGGCATTAAAACATGAGAGATTGTGTGGAAACAATGATGCGAACTTTTCCTCCGCTGAGGTGAGAAACACATTTCTGAACAGCCAAATGTGTCGACTAAAAGAATTATTTTTCAGCAGATTATTTCCCTATGGACCACAAGGCTGTTGACTCAGAATAATAATTCTCTTGCTCTCTCTCTTTCTCTCTCCGTCCTTCTGTTCAGAGAGAACCCAGGTGCACAGATAGACAGAAACATCGCTCTTACCAGCCTAAAGTGATGCTTGATGTAAGCGAAACCTGTTTTTTTGTTCTGTGTTGGTTTTTTAGCCATCGTCCACAGCAACTCTCACCTCTCTCTCTCTCCCCCCACATGCAGCAATCAGCAAAGGGAGCTGTAAGAGCAGAAATTGGAATGAGAATACATGGTGAAGGTAGTGTACAATATGTGGCAGCTAGAGAGAGACTGAATGTGTGTGAGTTCGTGGGCGGCCATGTTTTTATATATTGATGGGGACCACATGTCTCCAAAAGAATAGAAATATCTGACAGTCTTGAATTTATTTAAAAAGTAAAAGGTTTCCTGTCGCTTAGTGAGGTTAAGATTAGTGTTAGATTTGTGTAGGCATAGGATTAATTAGCAGCAGTAATAATTATGTTAATGGAAGGTCCTTACAAGCATAGTAAGACAAACCTGTGTTTGTGTGTGAGCTATAGGGTGAGTCAGATGAAGATGAATATGTGAAGATGAAAGATGAATTCTAAATGTGTCTTGACATGCAGGTTATTATATACCCATTTACCTCATTTTTTAACAGGATTTTTAATTTCATATTTCAAATATTGTGGCACTGTGTTCCATGACATGGTAATGATAAATAATTTAAAACACTTTTAAATCTTTTATTCTTTGTATCAGTCATCACTCTGTATTGTGTGTTGGTGGCAGTGTGTAACAGAGAACAGAGTATGTATGAATTGTGTGTGGAAGAGAAAGAGACATAAGCATACAAAATAAAACAAAAAGAAAGAAAAGAAAGAAAAAGAAAGCATTTAAAACACTCCAAATGTATGAACAACCACACACCCTCTAAAGTTATGTTTTCAAGGACATCACAAAAAAGCAGAGCCAGTTTCAGTACATCTCTTTTTAATCACATAGAAAAAAACATACTTTATACAAAATAGTCTTTTTTTTCCCTTCTCTGTGAGTCATAAATCAGCCAGTCCAACAGAGGAAAAAGAAGAAAGCCCTGTTTTCAAAAGCAGCAATGTACAAAAAGAATGGTAGAGGGGAATCTATATATATATATTTTTTATTACTTATCTCTTTCTTTCTGGCAAGGTAGACAAAAAAAAAATCCCATTACAGTGTTGCATTGTATCTTTAGGAATGGGGCAAAAAAACTAAAATAACAGGTACATCATATCCTCCAGGACTTTTTGTTTTCTGTTTTGGGACTAGTAGTAGCATACATTTTGCTGTGTCCAGCCATTCTGCAAAGACAGTGATGAGACAGTAGTTCTTAAAGCCTCCCACAGGACATGCCACGTATAGAAAACCTAGTGACAGCAGAGGACCAGTTCATCAAGCCTCAACATACTGGCCTTGTGAAAACCTAGGATTTATTCGTTATCTAACAAAGGGGCAGTGGGAATTGAATAGGGTGTAACACAATGACACTATCTGTATCACCCTAAGTGGAAGTGACCTAAAATTTATGGGTCTTTTTTTTTTTTTTTAATTAAATTTGAACCAGCACTATACCCCTGAAAAAACAGGAAACCACTCTCAACCTCTCAACCTCAGCTATCACACTATTTCATAATTGATTCCAACTAGAGATGTGCACACTACTGTTTTTCTTAAAACTGTATTAATTTTGTAGTTATTAATTTTGTTTGCAGCTGTCCATGATATTTTATAATTAATCTAGTTCTATATCCCAAAATATAGACAAACTAGCAGCGTACATTAAACTACCATGACCCTGACCAGGCAGTGACTAAGGATGAATGAACTCAGCAAATGTATTCACATTAATGAAGATGTCTTTGTTTGTCCTGTAAGCTTCATATCTGACTGCTTGTTTGTACCCACATGAATATAAGTCCCTCCCACTTATGTGGCTCTTTTATTTTGCGTTCTGCAGGATCCTAGTAAAAAAAAAAAAAAAAAAACCCATCCTATTCATATGTGTATTTAAACACATTATCTGTTCATTAAAAAAAATGCACTTGTATCTGGTTACATGTATTTTGGTTAGTGTTTAAGATTCTAAAACAGTACTAGAAGGTTTTGAATTCAAATCCCATGACTACAATGGAGGCCACTGGACTGCTGCTTTTATCCAACACAACTTACAACTGAGCTGAGCAGTTGAGGGTTAAGCACTTTGCTTAAGGGTAGCAGTGGCAGCTTGGCATTGCTGGGATTTGAAGTCATAACCTCACAATGAGTAGCCTAGAGCCTTAAGAGCTAAGCCACCACTCACATGCCCAGCTATGAACTTTCTTTGAATTGGACTCTGCCTCAATTGTAGGTCAGTTTGGATAAACATATTGATAAAAGTCAACATATATAATGTGTTTACGCTAAGACTGCTCCTCAGTTAAGTTGTGTCACTTGGTCAGTCATTTATAGCATGAAAAAATTTATTTTTTTGAGAGAAGACACCCTAATACTTCTTTTTGCTGTACTGCCGAGACACTCACTGACTGACCCATATTGTTGAAATGTTCACCAGGTGTTAGCATACACCTAGGACTTGGACTAGCAATCCATCCATAATATTAGAAAACAAGAAGCTACAGTTGGAAAATGGAGATAGATATCCAGTAATAGAGATTTGTCAGAATATGGGTCAGGAAAAATAAATAGCACATGTATCTCTGATGCTTCTCAAGTTCCACTGTTTGCTATGGTTGCTACAGTGAATGATTTCTTAAATGTCCAATGGAAGACTATGGTCCGGCAAAAAGCAATCTTGCCTAGTCTTGTTTCCCAAATGATGGGTTTCATTTCATTGCCTTTAACGATTATGGTTTTGTTATACTGGCAGACGGCATTGCATCTTTGCTCCTTATGTCCCTGTGATGGACTGCATTCTTTGCACAAAATGGAGTTGTATTACAGAGTAGCTACTTTGACTAAACAGCTGCTCTGCAGGTTTGATAGAACGGCACCTTCATCATGCAAGCACACTTTGGTATCACTGCTGATGCTGGGTAAAATAGTCTTGGAGCCATACTGCGTGGTTGTTTTACAGCCAGATTGACTCTAGTGGCTGTAAAATGGTTCTGTACCAGTGCGAATTAAACCAGACCTTGAAGCATGTGATATGACGTCCTTATGATGGCCCGTCAAGCTCTGCTTAAGTGCTGTAGCCTCCATAGGTATGATGTCATTACAGACAGACTACATCACTTAGACAGATTGAAAGCGCTATAACTCTTCATCCACAAGGCTGAGAGAGTGTGATGATTATAGCTCTGAAGAGATGATGATCAGAACAAGCTGATGGCAGCACCTGAGGGAATGTTCCGGAAACAGAGACAAAGTGATAAAAACAAAGAAAAATAAAAGGGCATGGAGAGACAGAAGGAAAATAGAAACCTCAACTAAACCCCTTTGCAATGCAGTGTAACAGTGGCATTATATCATGAGCGTAAACAAAGAAAATAGTGTTATTTTTAGAGAGTATGGAAGTGAGGCCCTCATCTCAGGAGTGAGACAGTAGCAGTATGAATGTGCGTGGCTGTAGCTGAGTTTGGCAATGTGTGTATTTATGTGTGTGTGTGTGTGTGTGTGTGTGTAGGGAGACATCTGTGCAAATGGGCTGCAGGTGGAACAACTGCTGGTCCGTGTCGGCAGGAGGTGCAGAATCTGCAGATGGTTTAAAAAAAAAAAGACAAAAGAAAAACCATGACTGACCCCATATGCTTCAAACACCTCGACCCCACATAGACACAACATACAATATGTGTCCTCACATATTCACAAAACAAACATATGAAAACATGCCCACACCCTTGTGCCACATTCTGCAGTGTCAAAGGGAAGCTATGGTAATACATCAAAGGGAATTTCAAATATAAGACAGTGTGTGAGGAAGAAAAGGTGAGATATTTCAGTGGTGTCTTTTTCATGTACCAGGCAAGTTCTCTGCAATAAGGATTTTAGTCAGAACTGAAGCTTGTTGTACTACTCTCACCTATGGGATTGCTAAGTCTTTGAATATCTTTATTTTATACTGCACTTAACTACTTAGTATATTGTTATAATAGTAATCATTAAAAAATCTTGAGCAGTCTTTTGTTAAATAAAGGTGTGGGTTTTTTTTAAATAGGAGGCAAGAATGGTATTAGTAGTAACCACACATATTATGATCTGACAAAGAACATGAACAGCAACTTGAAAATAGTTAGATCATGGCTGTAAATATTAAAGGCCATGTCCAATTTCCACTGTCTGCAAAAAAGACCCACTATTCTACTATGTTGTAAAATACAATCACAGACAAGCCAGATATACTTGACGGGCTAATTTAATTTGCTTCCATCTTTTAAACATTAAAAGTTAAAATCCTTTTCTTGACAGGAGTAGAGGAAGGAATCAAAGGATAGAAAAGAAAAGAAAAGAAAAGACAGCAGAAAGGAAAGGAAAAGAAAGAAAAGGGACAGAGAAGAAAAGAAAAGAAAAGAAAAGGGACAGAGCAGAAAGGAAAGGAAAAGAAAGAAAAGGGACAGAAAGGAAAGGAAAGGAAAGGAAAGGAAAGTGTGATGTGTGTTATTGTAGACATATAGGCGGCAAATAACACTTCTATGTGTGTCTGAACAAAACCTGTTTGAATATGCAAAAATGAATATCTTCCACTCGTGCATTTCCTATTTCCCTTACAAAAATGTGTAGGAAAGAAAACAGAAAAGAAAGAAAGGAAAAAATAAATAACAAATACATCTGTCTCTCAGAGTCATGCAACAAGTGCTCTGTTCTCCCACAGTGTAGGTCCACAGTGTTACGGTTTGTATGTCTTCTCTTTGCTATCTTTCTTTTCATTCAACACTACCTCTAATTTACAGCTATATCTATTTGGAGTAGATAGCAGCCTTATCTAATACAGCTGGGTTTGGGGAGCCAAATGAATTATAGTGAGTAATCACACAGCAAAGTGTCAGCTTGATGTCCTGCCCACGTGCCCACCAGACATTGAATGGAATCCATTTCCAAGAGAAAGGTTAGAGGTGGCTCTTTTGTGCTGAGATAGAACCAGCTTCCCTTCACCAATATTAAATACATTAAAACTGTCCACAGATCAGGAGAATAGTTAAGAGTTTGGGGTCATCATAGTGCTTTTTCATTAACAGGAATATTATCAATACTAATTTCTTTTTGGGGTAGAGTGAAGGAGTCACACTGGCAGATTTTGGGGAGGATCTGTCTAGAAAAATAGTAAAGTTTGGGGTATAACTGCTCAGGTGGAGAGTTCATTGTGATATAATGACAATTAATTTAACACAAAATAATCCTTAATCATTACATGAGTTACAGGGCTAGGCAAAACCACAGTGTTTTTAATGTCACCAGCAGCAGGACTGACCGAGTTCTATCTAAACATATTATTTAAACCATAGAACAGATATAAACTAAAAAGACAGCAGTATGGGATAAATAAACTTACAGAAAAAATACATAACAATTCTGGAACACAATATGTTTCACACTTTCACTTCCAAAAGTCTTTGTGTTGGATTCAAATATCTACACACCTTGCCTGTGTTTAACATTTATAATAGTGTTGCAATTTTCTTTTTAAAAAAAACAAAAAAACAGTGAGTCTAATTGAACCTTATAGATCACATTTCCCCTCAGCTCCATGTTAAAAGGAACCAGATGAACCAAACTTGGTACTATATGAAGATCATTTTGAGGTGTTTAAAACTAGTGTGCATCACTATTCACGACCACTGTTTGTAACTCCATATACTCTCCTATAAAATCCTACACCAGATGTCCAAGTCCAAAGTTGCTTATGAAAACTGGAACCAAAATGTTAGCCCATGTTTTCTCCAGCAAGCTTTTAGTCCCAGATGAGCTGCATTGCCAAGACATCTTTTGATTCCCTGTACAACAATGGATTTTGGGAAATCCTTATCCAACATGGTGTACTCTCTCTTTCTAGCCACTCTATCCAGTACTGTACTTCTCCACATCATGTCAGGAGCAACACTATGAAGCAGTTGGGCAGATAACAATCAGAGTCACAGGAGATGAAGGTTTACATACAAATTTGTTCTTTTTTCAGTAAGTGCCTTTTATCCATATCACATATGATTTGAGCTCTAAATAGAATGAATCTCTGTGTAAAATTCAGTTTGTACTGCCCTTGAATCCACCTCACTGAGGGAGCCAGGGATAAAGCAGTGATGCTGAGGACACGCCAGGTTACACTTGGGAGAGTGAAAATGCCAGTTGGAATCACTGCTTAAAATGGTATAGCCACTTCCTGGTGCCAAACACAGAAAATGGTTTCTTAGTAGCCATTTGGGCCAATTTAGAGCTTCCTTGGTGCCATGAACAGCAGGCTAGGTTGGAATGGTGACAGAAGGCACAACGGGGTTCTGTAGACCCCATTCAGATAAAAAAATGTGCATCTATCCAGTACCATATTTTTTTTAATAGTTTTCACTAAATCAGGCTTATCACGTGTAAGAGTAATCTATATCTGGAATACCTCCTTCTCTATAGCCACGGTTTGTGCCATAGCCTGCATTAGTTGTGTGATGGGGTGGTTTGTATAGACCTGTGCCATTGGAAGGGAAGATTGTGTGTATTATGTAGTCTTCCTGTACTGGCTTGGGCTGCAGTGTCTCTCTGGCAGCCATTGGTGTCATCTGGAATCCAGGTCCTCGGATCTCCAGGATGGTGGTATCTTTTTTAGTGCCTGATTCAATGTAGTCATCATAATGCTTGCTTTTGCGTGAGCTACTGCGGCTGTAGTGATCCCTTGAGGAGAAGCGCCTGGAGCGATGGCCATACCAGCAGAATATTCCAAGAATGAGTGTTAGAGAGACTATCGCAGTGGCACCACCAATAATGCCAGCAAGTGGAAGTGAGGTGAGGTGCTCCGAGCCCCGATCCTCCCCTTGGTCAACATCAGACGGGTTGGGATCGGATGTCTCCGCCTTTGCACACACTGGAGCCTCATCCGTGTCTGTGTTCCCTCCAGACATGCCGCCTTTGTTCCCAGTGCCAGAGACTAGGGGCACCATACAGATGATGTAGCTGGATGCCGGTTGGAGGGCAGTAAGGAGATACTCTCTTCGGTCACCCCTCACTAGAGTCTCAGTAATGGAACCCATTGCAGCACTAGTCCCCAGACGGAGCCAACTAAGCCTGAAAGAAGAAGACGTTTGAGCCACACTCCATGTGACCCTGATGCTATCATGGGATAGTGGCTTTACATTCAGGGCCAGGTTCTTGCCCACGCCACTGCTGCCAAGTGTGTAGTCTAAGCCTTTGTCTGGAAGCCCCAGACCCGGTCGCTTGGACCGCAGAGTGAACAGGGATCCTTGTGGAGGGGACAGAGTTGTGGAACTGACTCCTACTCCACCCATTCTATTGCCAGTAGTACCTCCCCCACCTGGTGAACCCACTCCACCTATCCCCCCACCTCCAGCAGCTGCCAATTCACAGTCATCCATTTGGCTAGTAAGGTCCCTTAGTGGCATGTCACGCACTCGCTCTGGAGATTGGCAAGTTAGTCCTCGGACTGTAATAGTGTTCCCTTTGGCTTCTAGCCAGTCATACAGCCAGCGCAGGTTGCACCCACAGTGCCAAGGGTTGCCACGCACAAGCAACTGCCCCAGGCTCTCCAAGTCCCGGAACAAACCTCTGGGAAGTGTGGTCAGGTTGTTTCCGGAAAGGTCCAGCCTCTGAAGACTACGCATTCCATCAAGGGAGCCCCTTGGCATGTGGATCAGGGCATTGTCCTGGAGAGAGAGTCTTTGCAGGTGTGCACTAGGTAAATTAAGAGGTGGAGTCTGAAGGGAGTTCCGTACCAAAGACAGTTCAGTGAGGTTTGAAAGGCGTGAGAAGGTGTCATCTGCAATGCGCTGATTGGCCAGAAGGTTACCGTCTAAGACAAGACGGCGCAGAGAAGATAAACCTCGGAAGGCATGTGTGGGAATTGTTGAGATACGATTATCATCTAAGCGGAGCTCCTCTAGTGAGGCTGGAAGCCCTGAGGGAATGCTGGAAAGGTGATTTCTGGAAAGGAAGAGCAGACGAAGACGAGGATTGTCAGCAAAAGCCTGGTCTTCTATACTAACTGTGGACACAGAGTTGTCATCCAAATGCAACTTCTCCAGGAGAGGCAACCTGGCTAATGCAGCCCGTGGTAACACCCGGATGTTGTTGTCTTGGAGATGAAGTTCCCGTAATGATGGCGGTAGGTGCATGGGAAAGTCATCCAGCTCATTATCATAGAGATATATAACCTCCACAGTAGTGAGGTACTCCAAGGATGTGGGAAGTCCTGCATTATCTATATGATTGTTTTGAAGATAAAGAATGGAGGCAGATGGGGGGAGAGGTGGGATAGCACTCAAACCACGATCATTGCAGTAAATAAAGTCTTCGTCACAGCGGCACACAGAGGGACACGCTACATCCCCCTCGGCATCCACTCTCTGTGATGCAGTTGCAGCACA
Source organism: Pangasius sanitwongsei (assembly GCA_037576675.1). Lineage (NCBI taxonomy): Eukaryota > Metazoa > Chordata > Actinopteri > Siluriformes > Pangasiidae > Pangasius > Pangasius sanitwongsei. The sequence goes on along the minus strand of CM075029.1, from coordinate 5,465,523 downwards.
CTGCAGCACCTCGGCCAACAGTGTGAGGCACAGCAGGAGGAGAAAGAGCCAATCACGAAGCTCAGCCATGACTTCAGGAGCCATGATTCCAATTTCTAACCTTTCGTCTTCTTGTTTTCTTGATGATGTGCCCTTCTCTTCTGTGTAGCTACTTCACAGATACCCAGTAGGTCTTCTGTTAAGCCGCAGAGCAGTTTAGTGCTGAGCCACAGTAGGGCTAAGGCAGCCAGCCTGAGGAAAGAGAGAGAAATAAGCTTGAATTAATAACTAAAGTACTCAAGATCTCTCTGATTTTCCAATTAAAACCTAAAATGCTACATTCTGTATAGGGTTATTAAATTACATGTCCAAACAGATCTAAAACAGTTATGCATCAACAACTCTACTGAAGAGGCAGATACCAGTCATCATGCTATGTAAAGACACTTTGAGGGAGATCAAGAAAAATGGGCCGAAACAACTTTATGACATCTTTCCCATCTGAGTAATCAAGATGCTGAGTTTACTGAACGGAACACAATTTGATGCCATTAAAAAGCAGTGATGTCAACTTTGTAGGTAACAAATGACTGTGATTGAACCACACATTCCAAATGGTGGTGCGGAACATTTGCATCCCTTTCACTCTGAAGTGTGTGCACACAGCATCCAAGTGTGTGTCCAAGCATCACAAATATTTTCATACATGACCATCCTTCACTTCCTTCCCTTTACAGCCTCAGTTTGTTGACAATACATTAGAGTCAGCTCATGTGTACTTGTGTAGTTTTGCACCTGTGTGTGTGTTTGTGTGTATTTGAGAACCAGTTTGTTTCTGTCAGGGAAAGTTGGTTTAGGGTAGGCCATAAAGGCATGTTTGAGACTAAACAGCTGGTCAAATGAATCTGTTGACAAGCATGGTGTATTTGGGTCACTTCTCTGATATACAACTGAAAAGATTCTAGACAGAGAGAGGTAAAGAGAGAGTGATTGACGTGTGTGGGATCACAGAGCATATGGAGTTGTGAGTGTAATGATTAAGCAGGTGCTCAAGAGAAGACTATTAAAAAAAACAATAAAAAAATATTAAAACTATTAAAAATATAACATAGCTTAAATAGATATGATTTAATTTTGTTGACATATACTGACGTGGTCAATAACCAAAGCGTTGTGTAAAATATACAACTTTGTTATGTGAACTATAAGAACTTACTGGTATAAACGAGTTTGCATGGCTAAGCCTTCCCTCTATTTTATAACAAACATGCTATACATAAAAGTAAGGATCAATTTTTGACATCCATATCATTTTATTTGCTGTAAACAAATAGCTTCAAGTGGATTATTTTTACAGCACCACCAATAGTTGTAAGAAAAATATATAGAATTCATGCAGCCTATTATTAAATCATGTCAAATGATTACACTTGGTAAAACTAGATAAAAAAAAGATATGTTTTAAAACCTAAAGTAAGGTAAACCTAAAGGTGGATTGCTTTCTCGATCACTGATTTTTTCAAAATGCCTACAAACTACAAGTCAGTAGACTATGCAAACAAATTATACTCAGGGATGGCACAACTATTATGTGGTTTGAATGAAAGAACTGTCTAATGGCAAGTGACAGCTTCTCTATTTACCATGCTTGCTATTCAGAAGAGACACGACATAATTACGGACTTGAAAACACTTCCCTTTAAAAAAAAAATAGCAATCACAAATGGTGCTGCCTGTCTTTAAATGAGTGTGTTTCTATGTGTAGGTGTAATAGTTTTATGCATGTGAGACCTTGAGTTATAAGGCTTAACCATAATGGATTCATAATAGTAAAGCTGAGTTACTGATAGGTAGTAAAATGTTTTAGCCTTCCCATTAATTATCATGACCAGCCTTCACTGACAGTTACACTCTAACAATAATGGTATTGTAGCAAGACATGAGAAAAAGTTATCTCTATGTAATTTTGTATAATTTTCCAACAATAGTTCAATACAGTAAAAAAACAAATTCAGTTTATTATTTTCCAATTGGTTTTATGGTGGTCACGCACCTTCAGACCTTTACAACTATGCTAGTATAAAAAAGTTGCCTCATGAACAAAGTATACAAATTTAGAGCATAATTTAAAATTTAATTTGACTGAAGAATTGATGACATTCTACAAAAATATGTTTTGAATAAGCAACTGCCTCTGTAACTACCCCTGGATCTTCTCATAGTAAGTGCACATATTGTATACTACAGTTGTGTTTGTTGTGTGTGATGTTCCAGTTACATCTACAAATAAAAATCTTTGTGCATTTGATGAAGTGTTAGTCATGTTGGCAGAAAATACATTTGTATACTTTGCAACACAACACTGATGAACTGGTCTTGGTCACTTGAGGAACCTCACATATGTATTTTTGTGTGTGGATGCATGAGTCCATTTAAGTGCGTGTGTGTGTGGTCCCTTAACATTTGTGTGTGTATGTGTGTGAGAAATACTCATGAATCACTAGGGGACAGGCTGAAATGGGGCTGTCCAGACGGCATGTCGCCTTAGCGCCCCCACCACGCCACACTCCTCCAATATTCCAGGCAGTGTGAGGGCAGCTTGGGACTATATCAATTTACATCCAGGGACCCTGGGACAGGCCTGAGCAAGAGAGACAGAGCATATCCACAGCTCTGTTATCACTCCCTCATAAAACTCACCGCATTACAATAAAACCATATCTGGTGCTGCCAGGTGTCACGCGTGAGTGTACGAAATAAAAATAACGGTTTATCGGAAGGGGAACAGTGGCGCATGGGAAGATATGGCCATATTCAATGGTGAGCAGAGGATAAAGCCAGGTAGACTGCTATCTGCTGATGCATGTCCATAAATAACAACTTTTTATATGTGCAAATTGCAATGGAGAATGAAGAGATGCAGGCTGATCAAAACACATGAGGGGGTGATGTACAAAAGAGATGGATGAGAAAAAAAAAGTGATATGATGAGAATAAGAGAGAGATGGTGGGAGGGAACAGGAAAGGAAGCATGAACATAGGGGAGAAAGTTAATGGTCATTCTCGGATGAATCATCTATCCATCCATCTGCCCATCCGTCTGTCTGTCTCTTCATTGCTTTTCATTTTCTGCCTAATAAGGTTATTTGGTTGTCATCCAGGCATTGCATAATTCAAGTCAATGAAGCTTGACTGTGACGCATGACTGCAAGAATTTTATTTTTGTCAGAACAGAAGGTGTCTTAAAATTGCCCTGAATATGTCATTTGAAGCCATTAAATATAATTTATGTAGAATATTAAACTGTTTAATATGCCAGGAATAAAACACAATGGGACATGCTGTTATAGGAAAATCATCAAGGATGGGGTGGCCCAGTAGGAGAGTTACTCTTACCACCCCTAAGGTGAAGATTTTCCAATAACAGCACAAGTGTTTTATTCCAGTTATTCAAGTTAGTTCCTGTTATCACTTAGGTTATAGAAGCTATAAACAGTCATTCCCTCAAAAGCTTTTTTTTTTTTTTTTTGTGTAGAAATTTCTTTGTCCAAACCGAAATGAAACAAAGATTCAAGTACAAAGAAAATTCCATATAGCACTTTTTTTTTGGTTTCTTCCAATGGGGGAACCCTAAAGGTTCTATGTAGAACCCTACAACAGAGGGTTTTCCTTTCCAAAAAGCTTCCTAGTAGAACCTCTTTAGAAAGCTACAAATGTTACACAAATCCAAATCCAAAGAGTCTTTTCCAATATACGTTACAAATATTTTTGGAAACTATTGCTGCTCTCAAAGACATTTCTCAAAATTATGAAGCAACAAGCACACTTTTTCTTCAAAATGAAAATACTACACCTGCCAGCCAGGGTTCAGCTAAAGAGCTTTTAAACAGTAAACAGTAATAAAAGTTACTAACTCTCTATTGCTCCCTCGTTCCTGCTTTCCTTCCTCCCTCTCCCTGTCCAGCATTTACTAACCAAATCCCTGTTGGTCCATTGAGGAGCCTGTTCTGCACATCAAAACCTGTTGCCATGGAATTCATTTGAATCAATGTCCCTCCTCAACAAATTGAAGATTAAATATTAATCCTTAAAGCATGAACGACCAGACAGCGCCGACTCCTGATCCCCCAATCCACAGCAAAATTACAGTCGGCCACCCAGAAACAAAAAACAAACAAACAAACAAACAAACAAAAAATATATTACTATATATGAAAATATTCAAATAGAGGAATGAGACAAGGAACACATACTTGGTGCAACATGATGCAATTCATGAAGTCTAGTTCTGTTCTTGAAATGAAAAGTTCTCAGCTCCAATCCTGTTGCCCCACTGACCTGTAATTCGACAACTTAAAATAGCGAATTAAAAGCATAATAAAATAGCCTAAATCCTGCACACACATTACAATTTCATGACCTCGACTTAATATCTTGTGGCTTCATTAACTTGTGCATGAGCAGCTGTCTGGACATGATATTAAAAAAAATACATGCAAAATAATAGGATGTACAGTGCTATTTTGTAAGATGGCAAATAATGAGGGTGGAAGCCATATTGTTAAATGAAACCAAATTTGTAGTGATTAATGTTACACATTACATTTAAGACTATTCATGAAGCAATATACAGCAATGTTAATATACAAGACTTATATGTATTTCAATGCTCGCCACATTCGTATTCATCTATCATTGTATTAGGCTGTTTTATTTATTCATATCATACTATATTTGACAGCAGAGAAAAAAATTGATTTTCTTTTTCAGTCCATATTTTCTATCCCTGAATTTTTTTAAGGGTTTAAAGGCTAGTGCTTGTGTTTAAAGGTGATAGGCTTGATGCTATAAAAACACTGACTCAGATGCCTCTACTCAAGAATAATCTGGCAACTTTAGAACCGTGAGCTACATGCTTGCATCTGTATGGGGGAGCTTAATAAACTGCATAACCAGACTGAATACATGTAACTTTCCTCATGTAAATATTAATGTAACTTTTGGACTAATGCTGCAGTCCAATGTACTCAGAACAGAAATTTCCAAGTCGATTTTCCTTGAAGTCGAGTTCCGATCTAAACACTTTCCAGTGCTTTGTCTTGGAAAAATATGGATGCCAAGAGCAAGATCATATTTGTATGTCTAGTCTCTGAATTTGATAAACATATAAAGAAGATCTACATGAATTATTTCTGTGTGATTAGCAATGAGACACATGAGAAACATTGGGCTAGTAAATCAACAGAATTACTTTACAAATTTAAACTTTTAAAGCTGTTAAAACATCATTTCACAACACAAAAAAGTGTAGGTTGTGACATCAGGTGTGTTTAAGTCAGAGAAATCAGGCTTGGTGGATCTTGTGTGAGCTGCTGGCTGAGTTGAATGGCCACTCCATTGCACTTTTCCATGTCGGAGGTTGGTTTTTCCAAGGTCCAAGTACAATGGATTTCAGCATTAAGTCGCCAAGTCTCAATATGGCCCAGTACTGGGAGTATTTGTGCAGTTCCTTGTATCACCTTCTACCCACAGTCACTTGCTATTTTTCATCTGTGGCATCTACTCTCATACAATTACAGACTGTAGTTCATCTGTCACTTTGCACAGTCCATCAGTGGAGACGGTCCATGACAGGATCGCAACTGACTAGGTCTGATTTGGGTGGTGGACATTCTCAGCACAGTAGTGACACACTGTAGTGTGTGTTTAGTTGTGTGTGAGTGTGTTGGGGGTATATTTGGCACTCAGATGCAGGACCCACATTCCATTATTGTCATCACAGCCAAGTGACGTATACCGTAACTAAATACCAAATACGGACGAAATAATGCAGACCATTAATTAGTCAAACTGTCACAGAATCGTCACATTCCTCAATCAGTCAATTGGTTGAGTCAGAAAACCAACATCTAAATAAAAATACACATATACATGTTGTGTATGTAAAGGGTTATAAATGGTTTGTCCTTCTGAGGTTGACGGTCCCTTAAAGGTTCTATGCAGAACCCTCCAACAGAGGGTTTCCCTTACAACTAGGTTACAAGTCGATCTCCTCTAGAGAGCTAGGAGCATAACCTATTTTCATTCTGGAATATTACTTTTTCTTTTCTCAGCAAATAAATATTCATTCATGATGTGGATCCTATACTTTAATGGACTGTATGGTTTCTGCTCTCAGGATGTAACTGCAGTGTCCTCAAATGCTGCATCAGTCTCGAATGTGATTAATCTGTCACTGTCATTAAGTAGGGCGACTCCGACAGTCATGCAGCATGCAAGCAAATTATACACATCTCTGCTCATCTTTCCTCGGTTCTTCCTTCCCTCTGCATCTCTTAATCATGTTGCTTTAGCCTTTCTTTCAAACAACTTTGGGTTCAGAGCTGACAGCTGGCTACGTATTTAATTCGGGAGTCAGGGTTCTTTAGCATTCTACAGTTTTGTGATAAGAATTTTTCTTAATAGGATTAGTTTTTTTTTTTTTGCAAGCTAGGCAAATGAATTTCTTAACTTTATTCAATTCATTTATCTAGACTCATTACTTGCTTCAAATTTAAATCAGCACAAATGAACAAATTCACATAAACACACACTTCCAGTGGTGTGCAGGACCCAAGGCAATATTTTTGTTGCAGAGCCTAGGATGAGGGAATATGACTTGTGTATAGCGTGCGCATACAAATAAATGATAGAACGTAACCAGAGTACAAATGACACCATAGGAAATTAAGCAGTTTTTAAACACTTAAGGACTTGAATTTCCATAGCTGTTTCATGTCAAAATATAAATCCTAAAAATACCATTAAAATTAAATAATGGAATACAAATATACCTCACATACAACAGAGCAGCCAGCACGAGATTATTGATTATTTCTTTCTAGCATAAACTCATGCTCTATGATCAATAATACAATAATTTCTCACACATTCTCTAACAGATCTCTAACAGTCGCTGCTTTCTGCCATGGGCAAAATATATTTCCATCCCTCGCAACCTGTCAGAACTTCTCACTGCTAACTGAGCAATGTTGTTTAATTACTCATATGACAAAGTGCACTCTGAGTAACATTAGTTTGTGATCTACAGTTTCCTAAAAATAATGTTTCAAAAGAAAACATTTAGTTAGAGTTCTCGGTAGCTGCTTTGCTGATTGCAGAAATATCTCAACATCCATTTCTTGCTATAATCTTAGCTGATAGTGAGTTCAGGGCTTTGATCGACTGCCCCTTTCGCCTACCCTTTGAGACGGCTCTGATTGTTCATTCACTTAATCACAGGCTAAATTAAAGTCCCAGGGAAGCAAAATCTGTGATTTCTTTCTAATGGCATTGATGTTGGTCACAGTCTGCAGCATAAGGGTGACTTTTCTTCATCTACATATCCTTTTACAGAACTTTCTGCTTTTCAGGTAGTTAATCTCACAGAAAGTTCACCCTCACCAATCACAAGGCTGATGTTCAGGGCTTAAAAATACCACTCACCAAATGAGGGTAAAATCTGGCACTGGCGGGGAACTCTGTTAATTTACCAGACACTTGGGTGCTCCTCATAATAAGTGTGAGTGTTATATGGTCAATAACTGTAGATTGTCTCCTTGTGCACACACTTTCTTACAATTTGGCTTTGGTATGACCCAGCTAATGATATGTTGCACACACACACACACACACACACAAAACATGGCAATGTTTTGACTAATAGAAATACTATTGGGCTATTACTATTACTATTATTAGCTACAGTGGCTGGGGATCTAGAAAGTTATTTTCAAGCCCTAATGATGAGGCTAACCTAATGAGCAAAAAATGAAACTAGCAAATAAAAGCTAACTTAGCAGATAAAAACTAAACTAATGAGTAAAAGCTAACCTAGTGAGCAAAAAAAAAGCGGCAGCACTTTATTTTTAGGAGCACATATTAGGGTGTAATTAAGGTCTTGTTCTTTGTTTGATAAAATCTAAACTAAACACTTGTAAATGGTTTATTCACTATGAATTAGACTTCATTCATAAACACTCATATTGGTTCATAATTGGGGATATGTTGTTTGAAAATGACTAATAAATGCATTATTAGTTGTAATAAATTATTAAATGCCCTCATTATGCAAACAACTGAGCAAATTCATAGCTTATTAGTGTAAAATTACCAACATATGTTATGTTGGCTTACCAACATGTTCTGGTGGCTTCAAGTGACTTCTGCAGACTTCTGAAGGCACTAATTAGATTAGATTAGATTCAACTTTATTGTCATTATTCAAAGTACATGTACTAAGCCAATGAAATGCAGTTTCATTTAACCAGAAGTGCATAAGTGGCATATTTACAATAAATTACAAATAAGGATATACAGCTATGAGGGTGATATGTATAAGGAATGAGCTAGATTGATTGACAGCCTGTCTGAGACTGCCAGCCTGCTACGCCATTCAAGAACTAAATATGTTCTTAAATACAACAGTGCAAGTGGAGAGAATCTGGATTTTTCAGCTTCACATTCACCAGAGTTTTAAAAGATTTTAAACTGATAAACTGCAAGTCACTTGATGCTCCCTAAAATCTACAGGTATAATGTGTATCATACACTAAAAAAAAGATGAATTTAGATTATTCATTTATGTGCCATAATTTTCACAACAATGATTAAGAGCACTGAAGAAGGCTCTGGGCTGTAACGTCTGCTCATTGGCCTGTTTTAACTCAATGATCTTTGCACTTTTTTCACTATGCAAATAAAATCTAAAATAATAACTATATATTTTGATTGACCTTCGTGGTCTGGTTTTCATTCAGTCTGCAGACAGCCTCTGCCTTGGATTTTGAACATTTTCTTGCTTCACGCACATATTTGTCTCATTTGAGCGCAACTATCCTTCTTCCTTACACAGCAATGATTAACAAAACATTAATTCCATATTATCACAACTGATAATGCATTTATTAGTAATTTTCACACAGCAGATCTCAAATTGTGAATTAATACAAGTGTTTCTGAATAAAGATTAATTCACAGTGAATAAACTCTTTACAAGTGTCTAATTAGGGCTTTATGAAACAAATAACAAGGCCTTCATTAGCCGTAAATATGTGTTCCTTAAAATAAAGTATTACCAAAAAAGCTAACCTAGAAAGCACAAGCTAAACTACTAAGCAAAAGCCACCCTAGGGAGCAAAAGATAACCTAGCAAGAACGGCCTACTGTGATAACTCTAAACTCTGGTGAATGTAAAGCTGAAAAATCCAGATTCTCTCCACTTGCACTGTTGTATTTAAGAACATATTTAGTTCTTGAATGGCGTAGCAGGCTGGCAGTCTCAGACAGGCTGTCAATCAATCTAGCTCATTACAATATCATTACACCCACACTCTGCTACACTGTGATTTTATGCCTCAGGTTTTGTGTTTGCATTGTGATCACGAAAATAGTGGCCCATAATATCAGATACTTTAAAACCTTTACTTGAGTAGTTTTCTAAACATGTTGCTTTAACTTGGCTTGTTTATCCAGAAATCTATCTTTACTTTTGCTTATATACAGTATAGTATACTTTATACATCAATGCTAGTAATCTAGTGTGCTAGCATCTTAGGTGGGGCCTGCATTGTTATAAGTGAGGAATACAACACAATGTGGCATGTTGTTATAGCAAATTATCAACAAGTATACATATTTCTTTGTTAAATAACAACACATTTTTAACTATTTTATTATTAGTCATAGCTTATGTATAGCATCTACCATACAAGTCCCTATGAATGAGTTGTAACTATAGAAATGATAATGTACTAGAACAAGTGCATTAAGAGAAACCTGTGATTTGAAATACAGCCAGCACTACTGTCACAGTTGTGACACAATGTTCTGTAACTGCTGTTACAGAAAATTAATCAACACCTTCTGATCAATCCATGAGAATCCATGAGTGATGTGGTATGATGCTTACTATGTGTAATGGTGTGCTATTACCTACACAGTGTTTGCCTTAAAAATGTGCTTTAATGTGCTAAAATGCTAGTATGTGTTTTGTTTTTAGTGTGCCAGGGACTATAGTATATGTTTTAGTCTCATAGAGTAACAGTCAGCTAGCATCCTAGCTAGTGTGTTTTAGTGTTTTAGAGCTGTAGTGTTAAACTGTGCTTTGGAGTGTTCGTACTCTGCTACCTTTAGAGGCAGAAGCTTTCGCAGACTTTTATAGTGTGCTAGGGGATTTTAACGAGCTACTGTTCTTTATGCAGTGCAGCGCAGTGAAAAGGTGACGGCTTTATTTGTACCAGCGTGTTAAAATGTATTATTGTGATCTGCTAATCTTTTTTTTATTGAGTCGCTGTGTTGGATTTTCTGAAATGGATGCAGGGATGCAAGCGTCAGTCACTTGCTAACATCTTGTATTCAATTTATGAAGTTTCTTTTCCCCCCACTTCTGTCAAATGTAAATTGTCAACTCTGTGAGTGTGTGTATATATGTATTCCCCTATGTAGGGGCAAAAAAACTTTCAGGCTGTATCTGTGTGTGTGTGTGTGTGCTTAGGCTCTAGTGCTTAGTATGTCTGAGTATTGCATTTGTATGCAATCCATCATCTTTGGTTAGATAAAAAGATGGCAGTGTGTTTAAATTCAAATTGAACAACCTCTATCTCTCCCTTCATCTCGGTCTGCCTCTCCCTCACTCCCTTGCGCTCTCTCTTTTTCTCGTCCGTTATAGTCCATATCTGAACGTGCTCTGAATAAGAAACAAGGTGGCTGATTGAGTCGCAATTTCTCTCTGCTGCTTTCATGCAAACCCTTCTGTTTCATCATGCCCCTTTTTTCAGCCTGTCTTTTTCCTTCTCTCTCTCTCTCTCTCTCACACACACACACAAACATACACACATGCACAAACACACACTCATAATCTAGCTCTTCCTCCTGTCCATAAACCCCTTTCATTTCCCCCTCCTCTAAATTCGTTTGCCTTTGATTCTCTCATTTCATCTGTCTTTTTTTGCTGCCTCTTTCCTTCTTTCATGAGCAAAAAAAAAATCCTTTTCTCATTTCGTCTTCTCTGTCTTCTTCCACTCCATTCCTTTAATCCTTTCTTGTTCTGCCCTTTTTTCTTACAGCTGATGAAAATCCTCACCCACGCAAAAAACAATCCAGTGACGCCCCTCTTCCCACATACGGCCGTAATCGGATTGCAATAACACCAGTCTCATTCAGCATCATCCTCTAACATGCATGTTCCTGTTCCACACCAATCGATCCCATCATGTCATGATGTGAAGCTATATACCGGTGTTCTGTTGGACAGAAAATAGTTTCTGCTGCTGGATTATCATCACTGGCACTGCCTCAGAAAATCTATTTTCTTCACAGTGTTGCTATTACATTTGCAGAATTGCTAGTTTTATACAGTCCATATGTGTTTTCTGCTAGTCAGGATGCTCAGCAATAATTTCCTCCTCATGGGTATATAAAGTTCATCATGCTTGATTTAAAATGTGTCTCAAATATACGCATATACGCTAGATTTTATTTGAGCATACATATCATATGACCACAATAAATTTCTTAATTGGTAAATTATATTGAGGATTTTTATGAGGATTTTTTTAAAAAAGAGAATCGGGGGAAAAAAGAGACAGCTTGCATAATTTTCCTAATATCTGGTGTTTGAGCTGAAAAAAAAATCATAAAGGTTAATCCATTCTATTTTGTCAAAATATAGAAATGTTATTTCATCTGGTTGAGATGACAATAGCCCTAATTCACTATGACATTTTAATGGAGGAAATTATCTGCATTCGTGCCATACCACTGTACAAATGATTTTTGAATAGATTAATAGCTGATGACCTTTGGACAGTTGAATATTTTGTAACAGAAGATTTATTTTTACTGCAAGTACATAAAAAAAAGAAAATATTCTTTTTCATAGAAAATATGGAAAATAAGTAAGACATACTCATTCTCAAAGTGAAACAGAACTTTTGTTATTATGGTATTAATTTGTACCATAGCTGAATACACAAAAAATTGATAAAGTAATACAAAAAAAATCTTATTATTCTCTTGCATAGAGCTAATACTAACTAGATAGTGTCAAATCTGAAAACTAAGACTAGGCAGTAGTCGCAGTTGTTGCAATAAATGTCAAATAAATTATTAATCATAACTGTAGAAAGCTTTCAGCCTCCTACACAGGTTGTAAGATATTCTAACGAATCCCTGGATATACAATATGCAGATTCATTAACTGCTTCACAGTACACTGTGTGACCAAAAATCTCCTAAAATAGCATTATAACAGGAAAACTGTCAGCTACCAGCACAAAGTATTAAGCAGTAATATGACATTAGCAGATGAAACAACTCTAAATGTATGCTGAGAATAAAATATTTAAATGTCTTACTGAATAACCATTGGTAGTATATACTGTATTCTAACGCTATATCATTTAGAATAACCCACAGCCTGTGTATTTTTCATAGTAGAATGGGCAGTAGTCCCACTATGTGCAGGTAATTAAATGAATTACAGCCTAATGCCACTGAATATTTATGATTAATTATCAGCGAATAGATAGATAATCACAGCTAGGCAATTAAGCAACACCTGGTTTTTAAGTTATCAAAGAAGATAAAGTCATAGCAAGCTAAGTGGCTATAGTACCTAAGGTAGTCATTATTTCAATAGGTTTTTCTTTTCTTTCTTTCTTTCTTTCTTTCTTTTTTTTTTTTTTTTTTAAGAAAACGTCCTACTAATATTATCATTATGACCTCTTAATATGTAAAATTCCACACAAGCCAATCCATATGAAACGTTAGGAGCATCTAATAATGAACGTCTGAATGCTGTAGTATTGGTTTGGGTCTGAGTTTGAAAGTTGTATCCAAACAGCGTTTCTCCATTAAATAGCGTGGCTCACCAGTTTGGCAATAAATGCGAACCCAGGAGGACTATTCATATCCTGGCTGAGTGTGTGTCGCTCTCCTGTTGTATAATTATAACCGTGAAAGTAGGAGGAGCATCTCTGGAGGTTATTGGGTGGCAAGAGTATTAAAATCTACTCATGATTAAAATTTATGTGGCATTGCCGCATTACTCTCTCATAGAGTGAAAGCTAGCACATGATAGAGCAAGTATGTTTTAATGGCAGTGTGCAAATATAACAACGCTTTAAATGCTTCAAGAAAATAAGCAGGAGCAAACTTTCACTTAATGGCTGTCCAAATACAGCCAAGTAAGCTAATACTTTAATCTTTAGTGAAAATACAGAGGAGTTTGAGCGTGAAACTTGTCAAATGATGTCAAACACACAAGCAGTCATGTATTTTCTGTGCTGAAACTCAAATATCTTCCTATGCTATTAATGCGGGCACTAGGTAGGATGCTCAGCCCCCTTATGTTATATCCTATATAGAGCTCAAACAAAGTAAATAGGAAGCCATTAGAAATTTGCCCCAACTAGAAGGTGGCAGCTCTTATTTTGATAAGAAAATGTGATAAGAAAACATTACTGTGGGTAAATAAATCTAAATAAATCTGACATATTAAATTGCTGTTTACCACTTATTTAAATTCCTCACCTCTTAAATTCTCCTGAAAAAAAGGAGTTTTGGAAAGAATGAAAGACTTTGGAAGACAATACATCACACTACTGAAGATGTGTGTGCCAGTAAAGTGTTTCCAGAAGTGTTTCCAGTCAGACATATTAGTCTGTACTATTCCCAGCTCCACCCTTATGTCCTGTTATGGCTCATATGGTACCTGGGCAAGAATGGTCACCAAATTCAGCATGGGTAATTAATTATAGTACAGGTTGTTTGGTGATGGAGTGACAACATGGTGGATTATGGGTAATTTGCAAGGGTGGAAAGTTACAAACTACATGCACTCTCATTATAGTACATGGTTCACTGGACCAGTACATTTTTGAGCTCAATTAAATAATAGTACTTTTACTTGAGCTTTTTTTCTTTCAAATAAAATATTCAACTTTGCTATATTTATTTTTGATCACCATTACATAGTAAAAATTAATGCATTCACCCCCATAAGACTGTGATGTGCAATTTAAAAAAATAATAATAATAATTAAACTTTGAGTCCCAATTAAAATAAAGCAGTTTCCTTTCGAAGGTCTAGACTTTAAATGCTTACTCAGGAGCAGCAATGTCTGAGACAATGGATAGAGTTGAGCATCCTTGGCCCAATTTATAAGGTATCTATAGTTTTAAATGCTTAAAAGAAAACTACCTGATAATCTTGTACATATTATGTGAGCCAAAACCTGTGTAGATATCACTATTTCACAGCTGACATTTCACAGGTTAAAAAAAAACTTGATAAGCCATTAGCTAGCTAAGTGAGCTAGTCTAGCTAGCCAAAAGCTCTGTATTAAAATTAAGATGTCACTTTGATGTTCAGTAGTGACTGCCTGTTGTGTTAAATATTGTGCTTCTACAGAATATAGTTAATGCTCAGGATAATGCCTAAGGGGTATCTTTACTATAGCTAAGTATGTAGCTGGAAACATGCATGAATTAATATGAGCTAATGAACAAAGCAAGCTACTGAAGCAAGCTAGGCAAAGTTAATTAGCCAACTAAGGTTCCCTTTCTTTACATACTATTGAGAATTAACATGGTGTTCACTTCAGCATGGCTCACTTGGTAAGTTAAAATAATTGTTCAAAAATGCATAGAACATTTTGGGACAAGTTGTATCAATTGTGAATAGTTTTCTACTAGACGACTTATTTATTCTTACTTAAGTAACTTTCTTGATCGCTACTTTTATTAAGTGAATTATTACTACAGTAGCAGTACTTTTACTCAAGCCAGTGTGTTTTGTAGTCATTCCACCACTGGTAATTTGCTGAGCCAAGCCGGACTGTCTGGTGGAAAACCTCTAATAATCTGAGGCTCAGCGGGGACCACAACTCTGGAATCTTAAAGACGCACTGACGTGTATATCAATCACAAATGCTAATTTAATATAAGCAGCTAATGATTATGCAATCAACCCTATAATCAGGTGACTTGTTTGTAAACCAGGCGAAACACATACGTATATTTGAAGTGATGGTGTCCTAAAGATAGAAAAAACATCACCTTTGATTGTGAGGATTGTGAGGCTGCTTCCCTCTGGGTAAAGCCTGAGTACCACTTCACTGCCTTAAAAGATCAGCATCCAAACTGAAGTGGTTGTGTCCTTCTCCATGTATGTTCTGGAGTTTCCCACACAGTCACAGGTTTGAAGAAGGGTTTTTAGAGATATCCGTGTATTTATTCCAAAAAAACACCAGACTGGAGTTCAGGGGTGTGGGGTGTCATCAGGAAATCCCAAACTGAAGAAAGACAACATGGGATGGACATAATGGAGGTCCGATTCATTTTTTTTTTTTTATAAGATAATCCGTTAGGTGATCAAAGCATCACCTTTATTCTGGATCTTTCTCACTGAGCACGGCCTTGCTGGTCATAACTCAGATGGATTGTCTCACTCACAAATGTCCTGCATCATGGACTAAACGCTTCTTGTGTTTTTGCTCACCATGCTTGATCTTTTCCCACCATCCCTGGCGTGCTGTAACTTTTCTTTAAGCTGGCGTTTGTTTTCACATTGAGGAAAGGAAATGCTCTTGGACGTCACCGGTAATTCAATTGAAATCCCTTGTGCTTGCCAGTGATGGTCAGAGAGAAGGAGGGACCATTGATCTTGGTTTAGACCAGAAGGGTCCTTGTTCTGCTGAGAAAACAAATGGAGGCTTTTATTAAAGATAAAGTTATATTAGCTGATACAAAAGCAAGGGGTTTTAACAGTAATTTCTCCTTTTTGAGAATGAAACAGATCCAATGGTAGTGTACCTTTTTCAAGCCGGAATGGTTGATTAGGCTCTTTCAGAAATAATGTGAGTGGATTATAATGGGATTAGAATTGTTTGAATCTTGGGCCAGAATCTTGGGTTGTTTTTGGTACAGGTTTTTATTGGAAATGCAAGGGTTCCATTTCCTGGTCTCAATCCAATACCCAAGTCTGGTCTTAGACTCGATCCCAGTCTCAAGATGTTTTCTGTATTGACTTGGACTCTCAGAATTATTTGCATTTGTACTTGGACTTGTTCTTGCTAAATATGGTCTTGGTCTTGACCAAGAGTTTGTAAAAAATATACTGTTTGTATGGTTTTCGCATGCACAAAGTTTGACAAGAAGTAATTCCTTCTTCTAGAAAACAGCCTAATCAACAGTCTAATCAATATATGAATGAAGCCAACTAGTTGAAGTGGTGGCTTGCCTTTGAAAAGGATATGATGGTTTTCAGCCTCACTTTCATTGGGAGTTGAACTTGATTTGGCACCTATGATGTGGTCTTGACTCTCAGTTAGTCCTTGTCTTGGACTTACATCAGGCGGTCTTGACTACAGCCCTAGTATCATTTACTGTTTTGTTGATGAAAACGAACGCAAAAATGTTCATCAATGACCTTTATGTCATGACATAAAATAAACTAACTACACAATAATTCACACTTCCACTCCAAATATATGATAGAATGGAATGATATCTAAAGTTAAGGAATAAAAACAAAAATGTCAAACAGACAAAGGTGAGCAGTATATATACAACATAAATAAATGTGCTTATTAGAGTAATTAGAGTACTAAATTTGGTCCTACGAAGGAGCTGGTGCATGTTGGAGACAGTAGTAGCTGTATGATAGTTTCAGCCACTCTCATTTAGCAAATGCACTGCAAAAAATGTGGAGAAAGGCTTTAGTATGCTTGTAATTAGAATGTCCATTTATAAAATGACCTGACATTCCATTTAAGAAGAATTAACTAAAGAGCGCTTGACTAAAGAGCTAATAACAAAATGATTATATATATATATATATATATATATATATATATATA
>CM075029.1:5437041-5447164 GCA_037576675.1 Pangasius sanitwongsei | reverse complement strand
AATCCATTGTGGTGATGTATAAAGGCAAAATCACAAAAACTCTGTCATTGTCCAAATACTTCCGGACCTGACTGTATGTTACAGATGTATATACAATATATATCTTACAGATGTATATACAGTATATATACTTGAATCTCACAAAAATAAGACCAAACATGGACCAACAGGAACATCTGACAGATTGTTTGAGATTGTTGGGATGCACAAGGAAACCTTTTTTTTTTTTTTTTAAACATAAAAAAACTGCAGCTTTTATTTAAAATACTAAAAGAGCCTAAAGGTTTCCTGAGGGTTGCCAAGGTTAGATGTATGCATAGCATTAAGATGTAGCCTAGCATTTATTAACTGCATTGATAATTATGTCAGTGAAAGGTCTTCACAAGGATAGTCAGACAAATGTGTGTGAATATATGTATGTGTCTGATAACATGAGAGTGAGAATGTGAAGGAGATTTGGGACAAATAAATTACTGCCTGTGCTGACAGCACAAATGAAAGCAAATAACAGGTCGAGATGTCCTCTGATTCGCACACACCCACACAAGCATTGCAAAGGTTAATGTCTGAGCTTAGCAGCTAAAGCAGTTTGTCAGCTAGTTCTCGGTACAAGCACTGCAATATGTACCAAATGTGCTGCCAGATTCAGACAGTGTTAAATGAATGGTTTGGCAATAAATCAGATTTAGACAATGTCCCCTATACTCCAAATGTAGTCAATCAATCAAGACATGTTTTGGTCTCTGAGGTGTTTGGCTAGTTTTGCACTGGAGATATGAAGCTAGTTAATAAGTAAAGATGATTTCAGCCAAAACCTATTTTTGTAAATTTGTTTTAACCCTTACAGAAAAGGCACACAAACTTTACATGTGAAATTTACACATGTGGTTTTTAGACCTTTCACAGGGTATTTTTCACATGTGAATTTTACACATTATTTCAAATTCAAATTCAAATTTTATTTGTCACACAAACAAAACCATACACAGTACAATGTTCAATGAAATGCTTTTTCTGACTGTCCGTGATATAAAACAGAATTTACGTAAACCTAAGGTAGAAAAGGAAAAATATAAAAATGTGACTATATGAATATATGACCATATTTGTAACAAAGTGCAGATATGTGCAGTTGTTTGTGCAATATAATGCTGTGCAACTTCAGGCTGAGGTAGTTGTAGTGAAATTGCCAACATATATAATATATATATATATATATATATATATATATATATATATATATATATATATATAAAATAAATAAATGGGTTTATTAACAGGAATGTAGGTGGTGTGGGTGTTGTTCATGTTTTGTTTTGTTTTTTTACAGACTTACAGTATTTATTTTCATACGTGGTTTCACATAATCACATATGAAATATGTGATTTTTCCATAAGTTAAAGCACTTTAGCATATTTTAAGTGTTCTATAAGTGCATTATATAGCCTCCATATGGAATATTCTTCAAAAAGTATACTTAAATTTTACTATTTTTACTCTGTACTACCCATGCAGTGGTTCTGTACTTACTTTAGACTCTTTTTTTTATGTAAACAGTTGTAAATGTAATAGTTGTAAATGAGCTTGTTGCATGTTTACTCTGAAGAATACTTTGAGTATACTACAAAACATTAGTCTTACAGTCAACTTCAGAATTATTGACACCCTTGGTAAACATAGGTAAAAATGTCTTTGTGGTTAAATAGTTTATTCTTACAATGAAAAATCAGAATAACTGTTTTGAAAACCAGAATAAGTTTTTTTTTTTTTTTTGGTAATGACATTTGGTATTATTCTGTAGAATTAGCCGGGAGGCAAGTTATTGATATTCATAACACAACATCTCAAATCTGTTTGAAAGCTGAACTGTAGTGGAGTTGACTAATTGTTTTTCATGTAGCTTAATGATGAAGGAGGTACATTAAGATTTGGACATGCATTTACAAAGATGATTTTGTAGACTTATTTGTTAGCTACATAAACCTCATAGCTCCAGGGCAAAACAGGACACAAACACCTTCTCATTAATTTTCATGAATCATTCATTTAATATAACCAAGCCAAGCAAAAAGCTCTATATTTATTTGTTAAGAATTCTGTAGCTTAGAGCTAAATACAGACTTCTTAAAGCAGAAAATGGTGAAAGCAGCTATGCTATTTGTCCATTTATTGCCATTATATTTTAAAATTACACTGATCAGATTTCACATTATTTAGCTATTAAACATCACAAATGTTCCTTGAACTAATATAAATGGAATACAAAGTATAAAGGCCTATTTCTGACTGCATTGCATTGCAAAGTGAATGCTCACTATTTAAATCAATTGTGGGATGGATGCCATGAAGCACTTACATTATAATTGTATTAATGGATAATATATAAACCTCAGGTTTGTTTAAGCCAGAACAGACTGCATCTCTAAGTCAAAGAACATGTAGGTATGAAGTGATAGAGAAATGGATTTAGATTCAGAAAGACAGTGAAAGAGATTTAACCAACCCATACTGTACTTTCACACCTGTTCTGGATTTATATGCACATCACTTTACTTTATAGAAAATGCATTGTATCCGTAAATCCAACCCTTTCACATTTGAAAATCTGTCCCAACTCATTCCGTTCATTGCATGTGTCTCTTTCCTACTAAATCTTCCATCCCCAGCCGCCTGGGTCCGAGTGCTAATGGAATTTGAATTGTGTTGACTTGGGAGCGATGGGCAGAATTTACAGATTAGCTTTTCAAATTCATACAAAACACAGCATGTCTTTTGCAGACTGCTGTGTCTGGAGAGTGGAAAAAAAACCCCAGTCCCTCTTTTTAAAACCATATGCTTCCATCCAATTCTGATCTGATGTACAAATCCACTGTACTTCAAGGAGCACCGTGTGTGCGTGTTTGAATTCTAGGAAAATGATTGTGTATTTATGCACCTTATTTGCTTAATCTGTGCATGTCAGAGTGCTTAGTGTGTGTGTGTGTGTGTGTGTGTGTGTACCTGCTTAACTATTCAGCACACAGCAGCACCTTATTTTTTCCTCACAATTCATCATTTGACAGAAAGAGGGGGAAGGGGGTCATGAACTCATTGGAGAATAAGTTGGAGGCTAGCATTACTGTCAGGATGAGGAAGGCTTCCATTAATTTGACGTTGAACCAATTCACTGGTGAGGGCATGGCAAAAATGTCCATATACATGTGTGTGTGTGTGTGTTTTGGGGAGAAATGCAAACAGCGTGACACAATGATGAATGTTCTTCTGCGAGCATAGCTTTAACATTAATGGCTGTGTTAATGTTTGCGAGTGAACATGTGTCTATGCCGAACAGCTGCTCTTAGAGTAGACACAACGAGTGCTACAAATGTGAAGATGCATCAGTTTTATGGCTTCATGTTTATTAGCTTACTCCATTATTAAAATAATCTCTCTCGCGCAGCAGCTTTAGCAGATCTCATTTCCCAGCTCTACTGCAGATATATGAGACTCTGGGAGCGGAGTTAACTTTCATAATCACTATGGCAAAAAACATTATATTGTGTATATAGTGGGTTTCCACCAGACAGTGCATTGCAGTAACAAATCCAACATTTATTGCTATTTCCATTCCCAAGTGAGTCGTACATATGGGGAAATAAGAAATAGCGCAGACCACTGATTGGCCAAACACAATTGTCACAAATTCCTCAGGAGTCCTGTTATTTTGAAAAAAAAAAAGAAAGAAAGAAAAGAAAAACACTAGGACTGCATCTCAAATTGCATACCACTGTAGAAAATATCAAGTCACCACCAGTGATGTCACTGCTTCCTTCAAATACTATTTAGGAATTTAGGATGCAGCCTAGCTAATTAAAATATCTGTTCTTCCTGACGATACAGCGCAGCAAGCTTCAGTAGTGTGTAATAACATTTTCAGCGAATACAGTGGAAAATCTGGAAAGCTCTGTTTAGTCACTGCTTTGTGTCTCTTCAGATACATTTCTCTCCCAAGTAAAAGATAAATCAAACCTTGAAGCTCCTTTGGTGCTACACTTAGTTAAAACTAGCATCGTGTGGGAAATGAACCTCCAAAGAACTCCTACTTCCTTGAGTACTGTTAGATGAAAGCAACCTGACACAGAAACTAAAGCACAGTACCGATAGTTCTGGATTCGGATAAGGTCCTTGCAGTGTAATTTTGGCTTTATATCCAACCCAGTCTCACAGAAAAAATATTTGCATGCAACTTATCTGCAGCACCTTCTGCATGTCGAATATCAACGCTCTGGCAGAAGCATATGTGCTGCATTGCAACATATCAAAGTTTCACTTGAATGAGATGTTCTGTATGAAATGTTCTGCACCAATGTATTTTAAAAAGCTAAACTCTACCACTGCGCTATTTGAATACGATCAATATATAATAAATTATTTACTTTTTTTTTTTTAAACATATTGAGTGTAACTCACTTCATGTGTAAAGTTTGTGCTTTTCATGAGATATGATTAGACTTACCAGGCTCATGAAACTTCTCCTCTCTTGAAACACAATCAGGCTTGCAAGTCACGTGGTAACACAATACACTAATGCAGGTATTTTCAAAAGCTTTTAGACTGTAAATCCTTTAGGCTTCTGAGAATCCAGAGATGTTCTGCATTTTGAAAATATCAGAGAAGAGGAGAAGTTTCATGAGCCTGGTAAGTCTAATCATATCTCGTGAAAAACACAAACTTTGCGCATGAAGCGGGCAAAGCTCAGCAGGTTTCGAAAAGAGATTTAAAAAAAAAATATATATATATATATATATATATATATTATACATTGATCTTATACAAATAGTGTGGTGGTAAAGGTTAGCTTGGTTAAAATATGCTGGTCTAGGACGTCTCAAACGGCGCATACGAGTGAATATTTGATACGTTTCTATGCAGCATATGCTTGTGCCAGAGCGTTGATATTTACCATATAGAAGGTGCATCAAATAAATTGCTGTGAGACTGTGTTATTTATATCACAATTCTTGAATCTGATTGGTCAGAAGCTTTTCTTTTTTTCTATAACAGCAGCTCTGACAGTAGTTCCAACTGTAATTCAAACCACAGGTCTGTATTAATGCACTTGTTCTAATATGTTATTGTTTCTATAGTAACAGCTATTGTTAACCAACATGGGAAAATATTCAGATATGACAAGCTGCATCTTTTTTTTTTTTTTTATTATTAACTTTGAGAGGGAAGAAAAGACACTGGTGAAGAATTGACTATTTATAGCTGCTATAACATGAGTGAAACCAAGTGAACTACCTTGTTTCACAGATATTCCACAAGATTAAAAATAACTATCAAAAGTATGATGTGTCATTCTTTCATAAATAACAAAATGTAATTGTTGGCAAATTGCTGTTGTATTAAGAGGAATAAAACTCTTCACTATATGCTATTACAGGAAAATAATCATTTGGAGTATTGTGTTTTATTTCTTACTTAATCACATTTTCATTAAGCATAGTTGGAAATTAAATTCATTTCAATTTTCAGCGTGTTCTCTTTGTAAGAAAATGTTTAATTTTTTTGCCACAAGCGTTTTTGTCACTAATTTTGTTGCAGTCGATATGAGCTGGTCATGACCAAGTTCTGAATTTGGATCCTTTTTGGGCTGGATCTCATCATCTACAAAACACTGTTCTCTCACTTTCCTTCTCCATCTCTATATTCCTACTCCCCCCCTCTCCATCCACAGCTGTTTAAAAGTGCGGGATGAGATGAGCATTGACATGCCATATTCAGCAGAAAGGAGAAGAGTAGAAAAGCCAGCTTGAGGACGGCGTGGGGAGAGAATGAAAAGAGGGAGAACGAGATGAGGTGCTGGCTTTTCACAATGGCACAGTTTACTTGTCTGTGTCTTTCTGTGTGTATGCATGGGGGAAATATTTATTTGCTAATGTCATTAGGTATTAAATAGCCTAGGATGTCTGTAGGAGCGTAGTATCCTTCAAATGATTGAGGAGACACACACACACACACACACACACACAAAAACAGCACACTCACAGAGACACAGTATGATGTGACCGGACTCCTAACAGAGCCAGTATAATAGCCAGTCAGTGAGAGAGAGAGAGAGTTATAACATGACATAAAGTAGTAAGGCGACTTAACCAGGCGCACCTCCACCTCATTTCCTGAGTGTAAGCGAGAGAGAGGGATATATGAGGAGAAAAGGGTAAAGAGGGAGTGAGAAATATGGACAGAATGCTCACATGCTCTCAGTTCTCTTGGCGACTGAGCGATCCTAATAAAGCTTTTAGCTCGGATAATTAAGAGTCACCCATATGCAGAGCTCGATGCTCGATTTACCACTGCTCATTCTCTTCTTTCAATCTCTCTCTCCCTCCCTCTCTCCATCTCCCCCATTCTTCCTAATCTGATTCTGAATCATTCACTGTGACCCTTTCTCTCCTCCCTGCTGAATAAATCCCTCGCTCCATCCCTCGTCTTTTTGGCTCTGCCCTTTGAGACAGTGCCATTTTTTGCACCATTCATACGGTTGCTGTCATTTCCTCTCTCCCCTTCTCTATCTCTCCCTCCTCCGTCTCTGTCTCATTCTGTCTATCTCCCTCCTCTCTTTCTCTCTTCCTTCTCTCTGCCTCTCTCCCCCTCCTTCTGTCTCTCACTCCCCCTCCTTCTCTCTCTCTTTCCCTTTTCTCTCCCACTCCTTGTTGCTCTTATTTCCTCGTCTGTCTCTCACGCTTCTTTTCTATCTCACTCATTCTGTCTCTCCCTCTTCCCTCTGCCTATCTCCCTTTCTCGCTACCTCCTTCTCTTTCTCTTTTTCTCTCCCTCTCTCTCCTTGTCTCTCTCCCTCATTCTTGTTCTCACCTTCTCTCTCTCTGTATCTCTCTCCCTCCTTCTCAGTCTCTCATTCCTCCTTCTCCGTTTCTCTCATTTTCTCTCTCATTCTCCACCTCTATATTCCTACTCCCCCCCTCTCCATCCACAACTGTTTAGAAGTGCGGGATGAGATGAGCATTGACGTGCCATATTCAGCAGAGAGAAGAAGAGTAGAAAAGCCAGTTCAAGGACGGCGTGGGGAGAGAATGAAAAGAGGGAGGAAAAGATGAGGTGCTGGCTTTTCATAATGGCACGGTATCAGTTGAGAGAGAGCAAGAACAAAAGAATATGATGGAGGATGGAAAGACAAGATCTGTGTGCATCTTTGAAGGATGGAGTGTGCTTGGCGAGTTATGAGAAAATAGGTTAAAATAATGCATGAATTATGGATGTATACATCACAAATATGATACATACATACATACATAAATATCCATACATGCATACAGATTCTCTTCCTCTGCATACATTTTCACTGGACATTGATATAACGTCCATTAGAGATGGGAAAAATAATTGATTCTTAGATGTACTGCAATTCTCTTTTGAACTGCACTGATGCACCAAATCAGATTTTTATTAGGCTTATGTGTAAATTGAAAAAATTTAATATTATGCATATGCCTTAAAGTATCCATCACTATAATGTTATATTGCCACAGACACAGCAAGCATTAACAGCAGGGCTACACTATTTGTTTTATTGCATAATCTACTAGGTTTGTCTCCCAAATGTTATGAGTCTAATGAGTCTAAATATGAAACATAAACAAGTATGCATCTTAGAGTCTGATGTTTCAGATTCATTTTTACTTTTTTTTTTACTCACAGAAATGTTGATTTTACATTTCTTAAGCATGGACATCATCTTTATACCACAGTGCTGCTGAATTCTTGAATCTGATTAGTAAGAATGTGTTTATTTAATTTTCTATAGCGTAGCTCTGACACTAGCCTAATTGTAAATATATCAAATCACAGGTTAATAGTAATGAGTTCATCCGAATATGCTATCTTGTATGACAGAAGTTCGACACAAACTAAACCTAAAAATAAACAGATTAAACATGTGTTGTTGTTTTTTTAAATGTACAATCATTGTTGTTGTTTTTTTAAAATCTCTATAAATCGAGATTTATAGATTTCTCTAAGGAGACGTTTAGGTAAATTTATGGAAGGAGTCTCCAGTGTCAGTGTTCTCTAAGAGTATGTTTTCTACCAATGGAAAGTCTTCACTCACTTATTACAGTCTTTCCTATTACAGCACATGTCTCCCTCATGTTTTATTCCTTTCTTAACATGTTGATACACAGTAAATCTGCATTCACACTAGCACTGGCACTTGCAGTTTGTAAGTGTTTACTGGAGACAGTTGTTTGGATATTTCACATTACCATGTCAAACATAATTTACAGTTAAAAAAGAGACACATAGATAAAGATTTTTAAGCCAGTAACTACTTATAGTTACTAGAATAACCTGCTGAACTATAAAACAATATTCAAACAACATACACCATGTTGGCCAAAAGTATGTGGACACCTGACCATCACATCCATATGTGCTTTTTTAACATCCCATTCCAGATTTATTCCCCCCTTTTTGCTGCAATAAAAAGCTCCACTCTTCTGGGAAGGCTTTCCACTATTTTTGGAGTGTGGCTATGGGGATTTGTGTCCATTCAGCCACAAGAGCATTAGTTAGATCAGGCACTAATGTTGGGTGAGGAGGCCTGGGGTGCATAGACATTCTATACAAATGTGTGCTTCCAAATTTGTGGCAACAGTTTGGAGAAGAACCACATATGGGTATGATGGTCAGATGTCCACAAACCTTTGGCCATATAGTGTAACAAACCACACCATAATATATGATTAGATTGCCATTTATCAAATTATCTTTGTAATTATTTCAAGCTCATTCAGTTACAGATTTATCTCAGGCTTTTAGAAGTCAGGATCACTGGTTAAGTTTTGGGTAACACTACTAAGAGAACTGTTCATTTATTTACTAATAGAACTGTTCAATTGAGCATATTTGGCTGTACTGTATCATAATTGATGTCCTTTGTAATACAAATGACTAGTACATGTGTTGTGCAGCTCTTTTTAATCTAGCGAGTGATGCACTGTCACCCACTGCCTCACACAGTTCCTTTTGTTTTTCAAGGTCTTCTCTCTTTTCCGAGGCTTGTTTTTTTTTTTACTAATCACTGAAGGAACAATTAATATTTAGCACTTTGAAAACTGAAGGACAATATGATTCATGTTATAAAACATATGTCCACGTTGAAAAGTCAACTAAACATAACATAGCTTTTAATCAACATTATAGATAGAATTCATGATAATATACTGCAAATACAATGGCATTGTTGAATGTCTAACTAACCCAATTATAATATGCTATGCTCTGAGAACACATTTCAGTGAATATAACTCTGACTGCATAGCCTGCTGCTTTGCTTCATTATTTTTCAATGAACTGTAACACTATACATACAACATGACAACATACATGATTTGGTGTTTGTGGCCGTAACTGTCATTTGCAGCTTTGCTGCATTTCGTTTTGTCCTAATTGCTATATAGGTGTTTACTACATAGGATATGACCTAATTGCATTATAGAATCGATGTAGTGCTCTATATGCCTAATAGAATGCGTTTTGAAATTTAGCCACAGAAAAACAGAAACTGCAACAAGTGCATGATGGAAATTGTTACCTACTTTTAGGATGCACATTTTTTGTTCTTTTTTTTTTTTTTTTTAAACTACTGTTTATAAAATGGAGTCATCATTTATAAAGTAAAAATAAAGAGTGCCATAAATGATATGCATTTATTCAGAACCCAAATATACAGTATACACATGAGAGAGGCTAGAAGGTTAGAGGAGGATGGCCAGAGTGGCTCATGCTGAGAAGTCTCTGGTGACTCAAATAAGCACTCTTTATAACTGTAGTGAGCAGAAAAGCATCTCAAAATGCACCCAAGAACCACCATAGCTGTGAAAATCTCAGGAGATCAGCCATTTCTGAAGTATTCAAATCATCCCAACCATGCCACTGTCAAAGTCACTGAGATCACATTTCTCTGATGTATGATATCAATTTCAATTTTTTCAATTTTATTTGTATAGTGCTTTTAACAATGAACATTGTCTCAAAGCAGCTCTACAGAACATAAGAAACAGAAAAACATGCAAACAGTCCTAGATGTTAGACAAAATTATCCCTAGTGAGCAAGCCTGA
>CM075029.1:5423220-5434287 GCA_037576675.1 Pangasius sanitwongsei | reverse complement strand
TGTTTTTCGTTATAAATCAAACTATTATTCATATGCTCTCACTCTCTCTCACACACACACACACACACACACACACCCTCTCTCGCACACACTGCTGCCTCTACCTCCTGCCTCTGTAAATGATGCGGTGACTGGAAATAAACAGGCAATTTAAGTGCTGGACACCTCACTGCTTTCTCTTCCTCCCTTCACCACACACACACAATGCACACCATCACACACTCGCCTCTCCCCGCTGCTTCTGTCACACTCTGTCACACACAGGTTGAGGGAGGGAGCAAGGTCAATGCCCTGCTAGCAGAATGTGTTCTCGCTGGGTTGTGCTTAAGCACAGCTGAAGATACACTCTGTGCGGCACTGCAGTGAATGCACAATCACGCACACACGTTGTGATCAATAAGACAGGTGTGTGCAGTCATTCTGCGATTTGGGCAGCTGAGGAAATGACGGGAGAGCTCTGTGTGGGTTTAAACGCCCTGACCACTTGTCATGATTAGCTTCTCATTATTATATATAGCATCTGTGGTGAATTTGCTACAGAATGCTAAATAAACAATGTTGGTCTCCTCAGTCCTCTCTCTCACACATTTCCTAATTTCTTTTTTTTCTGACCAGGACTATTTTGTGAGTTAATGACATCAGGTAGCCGAATGCATGGACCGTAATTAGCTCTGTGTTTACATTAGCAACTGACTTTACCTCAGCCACTGAAGCTAAAGTGACTTCCACTCACTCATGATAGAAACTGTGTCTAGCTAGCATTTTTCAGCATTTGTATACACAATTCTTCATGTAGCAGTTTATTCATAGCGAATATGTGTTTAACACGGTGCCTCTATCTGTATCTGACTCTGACAGTAATGATATGCATAAGACTGTATTTAATCCCGCTCACAGGGTTATAATTTTTGTTTGTACCTACTATATTCTAACAAAATTATTATTTTCTATTTTTTGAAATGCATACAAACTAATAACCTAGTTTAAACCACTGCAATCCTGACCAGGCACTTACTAAGGACCTCCAAACTTTCATGTTAAATAATATGGGCTTTATTCGTCCTTCTCACTAGTACCTGCATGAGTGTAATAGCCTCCCGCTGGTGCTACTTCTTTGCATATTCCCATGGGATCATAGTCCTGATGCACACCTTTAGTCTCAACAAATTGCCCAGCACACCTTCCTGACAAGCTTTCTAGAAAAAAGAAAGCGAACAGTGCACCTACTATTTGTATCTGTATTTGTTTAGACCACATCTGTTCAATATGAATAATGTGTTCATATTCAGTTACATCCCTAATAGTCAGCAGTTGCTTGTGTTTGTTAAAAGTTGCTAAAAGAATAAAAATGTGTAGAATGGCTGAAATGGGATGAGAAAACGGTAATCGTCCACAGTCGCCCTAAACCTCTAGACATATTGCTGTGAAAAGTTGATCTCTGGTTAATTAGCCTGCAGCTACCACCATGCCATCAGTGCGAAAGGAGCAGCTAAATGTGAGGAAAGTAAAGCTCATTTTAAACCTGACGTGCTTGCAGTAGAGTGCTATTCTAATCAGAGTAGCTATTTAAAGCAGCTGGAAATGGCAAAGCGGAAATCAAGTATGCTCAAACTACAATCTTATCTTATTTTCCCTGCTTGCCATAAGCACTGTGCCACCAGAAATATGTACAAAATAAACCACATTTTTGACTCATTTCTTTTGTACAAAAAAGAAAGAAAGTAAGTTGTGGAAGTTATGAAATTATCTACTTCGTAATCCTACTTTCTTTTCTAGCACCATGAGTTCTTTGCCAGAATGTTGCCAGGAGGACGTCACTGCCAATCATTGTGTATTGTGAAATGACCATTAAGTTTTTCTGTTGTCATGTTTAAATTGTAAGTAACGTCATACTGTATATTTCCTGAAGCTACCATTGGTACATGCTTATTTAGTGACAGATCCCAAGGATTGCAAAGATTTTATAAAATAGTTACCCCTTTTCCACTCACATAGCGCCATTCACTGAACCAGTGGCCCTTATAAAGGGCTTTTTAAGAACTGTACCATTACATCATCATTTAAGTGTTTCCCAATGCATATTTCCCACTGATATTACTTTCCAAAGTCCAAATCCTTTAGCGTCTATAGGACAGACAACAATTACAAGCAACTGATACATTTTTTATTTTTTTCAAAGGAAACATACAATTAACCCTAGCATTAGCATTAGCAATGCAGCTCCTGTTTAGTTTGTTACTAAAATGGTTGATTTCTCCTTGGTCAACTGATTTAAAGTGACAATATTCAATTTAGCTAATGTTGTAATAATAATAATCTTCAACCCCCCTGCAATGTTCATTTCTGATTTAATATTGGTCTTGAAAATAATTGCTAAAGTTGTTGTCATGGTGACAAAATCATGACACTCCGAAGCCCTTGGCATCAACGGTTCTTGGTTCCAGATCAGTAGCATTTTGATGCTGGAACCAAAAGTGATTTTGCTCATTTGTGGTGGAAAAGTGTGGAACAGTTGCAGGTTAGCTCCTACTCTGAACTCTTGACAACAGTGACAAAAATAAGCCACTAGTTAGTCCATTCAAATTCATTTTTGTGCTTGGAGTAATATTACTCCCTGTTCTGTGTGTGTGAGATATTCTCTCAGATCAGCCTCTTAAAGTCAGTTCTGTTCACAGGCACAGGAGATGAATAGGGGATAGTTGGAGACCCTTTGTGTGTGGGTGTGTGAGCGTGTGTTGGAGTGAATAATAAATAGACTCTAATGATTTTAATGTGCATTCATGTTGACACATCCCACAGGCTTTGTACCACTTGAGCCACTGTTCAGCCCTGCACAGGCTTACTTCTCTTGCAGCTTCCCTTCCATGTATTCTCTTCATGTGTGTGTTGCCCTACAACAACTTTCTCCAACAACATTGCCCCAGTCCACATGCATGTTCCTCCAACAAAATTACAGCTGTACCCCCAACAGCGGTCCCCTAAAACCCAAATATCTCAAACAACATTCCCCAAAGGTTCCATAAAGCATACCCAATCTCACAATTTCCCTAATAACATTCCCCAAGATTACCTACAGTGTCCCCAATAACACCCCCTAACATCTCTCACATTCTATCAATCTATAACATTCTCCCAACTACAGTAAATACCCCAACAACATTTCCAAACATCACTTTAATATCTCCAAAGGCCCCCAATAACATTTCCACAACAGCCTTGGCCAATATACCCAAAACGCATCCAGTGTCCCCAGCATTATTTCCCTTCAGTCCCCAAAAAATTCAATATCACCCCTGTGTAAACACTAAAATTCCCCCACCTTTACCATAATATTCACCAACATTTGTAATAACACTTCCACAGCATTTCTGCAAGACAATCCCTTGTCCCCAGCAACATTCCACCAATGTCACCGACTGTTCCTGAAATGTTCCCAGCACCATTCCTACAATGTCCCCAATAACATCCCCTAATCTTCCTAGCAACATCCCTTAACATCCCTTTAATGTCCCCACTTCTTCACAATATTCTCCAGCATTATCCCAACATCCCAGAACCTTCTTCCCAGTGTCCTCCACAACATCAACCCAGTGTGTCAAAAACTTTCCCCACAACACCCCTGCAACATGCCCCTATGTCCCAAACAACATTCCCCAGAGCTCTTGTAATATATTTCCCACAAAGAATCACTCGACATCCTGGCAATGTTTTTAAAATTTTTGTATCATCCCTGGAACACCTCCAGCATCTGTGCAACATCTTCCAAATACCAAAAAAAAAAAAAAAAATTCCCACTTCAATGTCAGCAACAATGGACCTCTCAAACTCTATAGTACATTTCCCCAGTGCCCCTGCATCTTTCACCCCCAAAGTCTCCAATAACATTCCCTAAACAACTTGTGCAACGTCTGCACAATGTGCCTGTAACTTTCCCCCCAGCATCTAAACAACATCTGGATAGAGCAGATCCAATTTGCTCTTTTTATCCCCAAACAGCAGGAGCAACTGGACTGTGTCCATCTCCATATGGCAGCCTTTGACTTATGAACCCCTATTAAAAAGACCTTTTGTCTTTTACACTTAACAAAATTGAATTTCACGTTAAATAGATGCAGTTTGTGGGAAGCTATTAAAGCAATGTGAGGAAAAAACAACTTTAAATATTGGATTGCCATATGCCTTAAAATTCAGTTTGAATAAACCCACAAAGTGAAAAAAAGAGTAAAGTATTGTCAGTTCACATTATTGTGTTTTGATTATTATGTGTTGTTTGGCTTTGAAAGCCTCTTGGCTTAACATCTAGTTTTGAGAAGTGAATACTTTAAAGTCATACCTTGTGCTAAGGTGCTGATTAGTGTCCTAAGCAAAGCAATGAGCAAAGGGTCTGTTTACTAAAGGTAAACAAACTAATTATATGAGAAAAAAGAAACAACAACTGCATTTGTACTCCATGCCGTTACTATTCCTATCACATCTTATGCCAATGGAGGCAGTTTGCCATCTGCATTGTTATTACTGTTATTATCTTGTTTGCACTGGCTAGAGGGGAGGAGACATTAACTAACAACAGGTACTTCCCAATTCCAATTTCATTCATACAGTCTATCTGCAGGTATCAGCAAGTTCAATTTAATGCCTTTTAAGACCTTTTTAATACCACTTGCTATAGTGTTATATATCAGAGCTCTATACGTGAATGCAAAATCCAGTCGTGATGGGTGACGATACACCACATCACCACCAACAGACCTGGTATCAAGAGCTTTTCAAAAAAAGAAAAAAAAAAAATAATAATAATAATAATTTGTGCTTATTTTAAATGATTTCCTGTAGACTGCACAGTAAGTTTCTATCATCAACAGCACAGAGCCACATCTGAACATTTTGCACTTCCAGCTATTATTCTGAAATGTTGTGAAAATATTCTTTGTGAATATCTTCCTCTGTTTACAGCTAATAGGTGCAATATTATTTTTAGATATCTTGTTATTTAGCTATACTTCCATGTCTTAAGCTAAAAATAGGCATGTGTACAATCTCTACAGAGCTCCAGGGAGCTCAAGAAGTCTGAAGACATTCGAAAGTAATCTAAAGTTGAAGACTAACTAATCTAAAGTTGAAGTGATGCATGGCAGTGTTTTTCCTAGCTAATGGAATTAAATTAAAAACAATTTTTGTTGGAGAAATTGAAAGATAATTATAGTCATGCTGATATCCAGCATGTGTGATATAGCTTATGTTGATTTTTTCCCCCCCCGTCAGAATCAACTGGTAATGATTTGTATAAGTATCAGATTTAAGTAAGGAATAACACACAACTGAACATGCTTCGGATTCATGCTTCATCCTTCGACTGAACATGCTTCGCTTGGCTTCCGCCTCGTGCCACATCACACACACCCCCATGGCGTGCATTATTTTTGTATAACGGCACAGTTTGGAGTGTGTTATTCTGCTTATATCACAGCGATTAGATGATTACAATGTTTAATTTATTAATGAATGACACATTAATGGTTTATAGTTAGATTTACATCTGAGAGACAAGTTAGTTCCTGTTCTCACTTACGTTATAGCCACGATAAACAATCATTCCTTCACCAGCCTCTCTCTCTCTTTCACACACACACACACACACAAAATGCGCAGCCTATCATATTACCCAGAAAACGGAGGAAACAGAAAGTGGTACCACGACCAAGAGTGCTTATAACTGAGACTTTTTCCGTAAATGGTAAATAAATGTCTCGTAATAAGAATCTTCACCACATCAACGATTATAAGAATTACTTTGTTAAACAAAAACCTGTTTTTAAATCAGTTTATTAGTCTTACATTATGTAGAGCGTCCGTCATCCAAGTCTCTGTGTAGGAGCTGTAACTATAAAAACAATCTTAGAACGAGCGTGTTAATATTAATGTTCATGTTACAGCCGGAACTACCTGTGCTGTTAGAAGAAAATAATGCGCACCTTCTGACCGAACAGTTTGGAGCATTCAACCACGCTGTGGTATAAACACATAATATCCAATTTCAATCAAACAATTTTAGTTAAATTACTAAAGTATAGATCAAAATATTTAAGAATACTGCTGTAGATAATGTGTTAGACTTCAGTGCTTTAACAAGTGTTGTCAAATTAGAGACTTTGTTGCTAGACTTGATAACATTTTAGACCACTTTAACTTTATTATAAATAAATTTTTAAAAAAACCTAGCGACTTTTTGAAGCAGATGTTAGCAACTGTCCGGAACTCACTGGCTTGCTTTTCCAGCTCTCCAGCTCAAGTTGAGAGCAGGTTCTGTGGACTCTGACTGAGTTGCGCTTGCGACACCCAGTCACTGATCAGCATTATTCCCAACGTCCAATCTCTGATCACCATAGTTTGTCCCACCCTTGCACTTGTTTGTTCTTTATTTTACACTCTTTCCTGGCTATGTTTACAAGTAATCAAAGCAAGTTATTCCATGCGTAACCATTTCCTTCACGTCTATCTCATGACTACTCACTACCATTGGGTTTTTTGGTCTGTATTCTTGACAGAAGGTATAGTATTTTGTAAATGTGTAAAAGGTAAATTTTTGGTGCCGTGGCCAAATGAGAAATAATTAACAAATTATTGCCAATTTCACTTCAAAATTTCACAATTCCATTTCATAATTCAATTCTGTTCTTTGTGCATCTACTCCTTTATAATAATGACAAAAAAAAGATGGAAAAAATATTATAAGGCACTTCTGCAGTAACACATTTTCCCAAGCTGTTTCAGATAACAAGCTATATTTTTATAATTCCTAAATGTGCAAGAGTTGCTGTTTCACTTTTACTGTGACATTAGACCTAGGGTACACGGTGTGTTCTTTTTACAGTGTGTGTGTATGTGTGTGCGCCGATATTTCCACTGCATGTGAATGCGCTGGAGTAAAACCCTGACTCATTGATCATTTCACATAAATCACAGACCCCACTTGCTCGTGACAGAGTGTGTGTGTGTGTGTGCAAGTCCTACCTCTCACTTCTGTATACCTCACCTGCATCTGATCCAGTCTCCACGGCTATGGGTGCTGTCCTCGGTTTCCTTTCCCTTTGTCACCTCTCTCCTCTCTCTCTCTCTGTCTTTCAGTTCATCTCTCCCTCTCTCTGCCTTTGTTGTTGTCAATGCGATCTGCTAATGTAATCCCATTATGTCCAGCCCTTGTATCTTATCGCATTACGTTGAGCCACCGTGGCCATGTGTGTGCCTCGTAATGCGGTTCATTCGATAAAAACAGATTGATTAGTGTGCATGATTGATCGACTCATTGATTGATTTCAGCCTAGATAGTAGGACAGATAACAATTAAGATTTAGGCAAAAACAAAAAGGCAAAAACAAAAAACAAACCAAAACACTCTGCTGCATTCATGAGCTAAGGTATATTTGGAATTATCCACTGATGTGTATTATAAACATTAGGCTTGTAGTTGTGCCATGGTGTGTGTTTTGACCATCGACCCTTGAAGGATTAAAACGCATTTCCATTAAATCCATTAACATTTCCATGCCATTAAAGTTCCTTAAACAACAGAGCAGCCTACAAATTTCCAATGCATAATTGAGGCTATTATTTTTCCTCAGAAGTAGTTTACTAGCTGTCTTTTTTTAAGGTCATGCAAACCAAACACTTTATTATACACTGCTAGTGCACTTACAAATGTCCCAGAAGGGAGTTATAACTTCACTTATAGATTAAACCTTTTAACCATCCATATAGAGGCGAACCAAATTGTGATTTATGTCTTAAAATGTCCATGTGGTTTATTTTAAGGCGACAAGGACAGCTTTGAAAGCAATAGTTGTTGAATGTAGCAGTGCTATTAGAATTTAGTAGCTGTACATTTTAAAGAATCATACCATAATGTAAAGTTTTTGTTATTTTGGGATTCAGAAAGTACTGTGTACCTATTAGAAAAATTGCAAAGAATTTTGGATTTGCTAATTAGACACTTTCAATGAGATTATCTGATATGAAGCCTTTCATATCACGTAAATGTCTGTTGAGGTTCTGTTACTATATTGGTTTTTATACCACAGCCCTCTTGAATACTCAATTTTGATTTGTCATATATATATATATATATATATATATATATATATATATATATATATATATATATTGTTCTATATTAATAAAAAAAAATTGTTGGGAAATTGCTGTGGTAGGAAAGGAATAAAACATTTGTTGTGAAAGTTATTGGAAATAATCCACTTTGGCATGTTAACAGTAACTCAGATATTTGACACCACTCCATCATTGATTATTTTTCTACAGCAGCATGCCCGGTCATTTTTCTTGCATATTGCTTGCAGTCCTTTTCCAACACTCGCTTGCTTGGTTGCAATGTTATTTTTTGATAACTTGGTTATCATGCCATGAAAGTGCTAAAGCATAAGAACCTCAATTTCCATACGCTTGAAATAGATTGTATCCTGCCAGTGTATCAGCATTTACAAGACATGAACTGAGTAATACAGTTATTTATTCCACTATAAGTGCTGTATCACAGGCTACAAAAATCTGGCATGGCATGATGCTTGTAGGAAATAAGAGATATCCTGATTTTCTTGATTGTTAATTCATTTAGGAGAAAATGTGCTCTCATTCATAAACTAACCCTGTGGCTCTCTTGGCAGTTGAGTGATTATGTGGAACTGTGTGTGTGTGTGTGTACATTTTGTTATTATGAAGCCTGTCACTGCCTCAAGTGGAGCCCTGATACCCTGGCGTATGCTAATCCAATCAAGATTGTTTATCATTAATTAGTGGTGATGACTAAAAATAGCAGAGGCAGTGATAGTGGTCTGATAAGCAGCGCAGGTTTACAGGGACACGCGGCATCTCATGACTTGAACACTCCACAGCCTGCAGCAAAAAACAAGCTCAGTGCAGTACTTCGTTTTTGTTGCATTCTATTGTCCTCAGTTGTCCTTGTACATTCCCCCTGCTCAGAAGTTTGCTTAGCTAGGGCCAAATCTTAGAATTACCTGCAATAAACTGCTCTCAGATCACAATAAAGCATCTAGTAGCACCCTCAAAATCCATCAGCTTTGTCAGTTCGGGCTTTATCTTCATTTCCCACGTTCTCGTGCTTTAATCTTAGTGTGAGTGTGAGTTTGCTGTGTGCTGAAATGCGGACTGTGGGACAACCGCTGCCTCTGCACTATAAACAAGGATTACACACATCCATAAGGTGTGTGTGTGTGTGGGGTAGGGACTGAATTTATACAATTTATAGGTCATTCATCTTCAGTAACCACTTTATCCTGAGCAGCACCATCGTGGATCTGGAGCCTATCCCAGGATCACTGGCGCAAGCTGG
This sequence comes from Pangasius sanitwongsei, assembly GCA_037576675.1. NCBI lineage: Eukaryota > Metazoa > Chordata > Actinopteri > Siluriformes > Pangasiidae > Pangasius > Pangasius sanitwongsei. Next base: position 5,424,926 of record CM075029.1, on the reverse strand, counting down.
ATGTGACGCTATGGGACGCTCACACATTCACACACTCATCCACACCCACTGTGCCACCATACTGCCCATGTATAGGTCAGCATAATTCAAAAAGGTGGAAGTTAAAGGTGCTTAAAGTCACCCAAAAAATTGTTCTGCACACACATGGTTCTACAGCACCCTGGAGAGTCAGGGTGACACCAGTCTGTTTCTGGGACCATTTAGTCTATAATTTTGCTTCCGTAAGCAAGGGAAAAAAAATAATATGCAGAATGAGAGACTGTAGAAATTGGTCACCATTTAGCTATCTATCAAGCAAGATAATCGTTTCCAACTTATACACATTGCAACTAAATATAAAAATAATTAGAAATTGTGTTTTCATTAGTCTTGCCAAAAAACAACTACAGCATGGAGGTGGGAGTAAATTATTATTATTATTGTTATATAAAAAAAAAACCCATCCAAATAATCCAACTACAATTGCAAAACCATCACCTTTTACATTTAGCTTGTGATTAGCTTATATCACATTAATATTAATGACTTACCAGGGACCCAGAAAGGTCTGACCTTCTTGTTCGGCCTACCCTACAGCCACTGTTTTACCAAAATGTCACTAATCACTGGAAAATGAACAGATATTTCAAGACAGCATTTACCCTCATCAAGAAAGCAACCGTATCTATTTAATACACCAATCAGGAACATCCCAAAACCAATACACCCCTTCCTTTGGTAAACTGGAAGAGGACAGGTAATCAATTAACTAACATAAAGCGCCTTAGTAAGGTGTCAGGCCACCACTTCATTGCACATTGGCACAGGTTCTGCAAATCTCTACAACTGTACTGGAGGGATGAACACCATTCTTCCAAAAGACATTCTCTCAACTGGTGTTCTGATGTAGTGGTTAAGAGTGCTAACACAACGTTCCAATCTCCCATAGGTGTTCAACTGGCTGAAGATCTGGTGACTGTAAAAACCGTAGCATATGTTTCACAATATTTTCATCCTTATCAGACTATTCTGTGAGCTCTCGTGCCCTATGGATGAGTTTGGTGAACTGGCTAGCAGGCTGCTATTCAGTCCGAAACTCCTGCACATGCTATTTATATACAGTAATCTTGTCAATTCTATTACACCAGACAAGAATACGCACAGAAAATGGTGCAAAATCCTCGAGTAACATCTTCAAGGCCATTTATGAAGCCACACAAGCTAGAGAGACTGGCTTGTTAACTGATGGTGTAGTCTCTACAATAGTAAAGATGCAAGTCTGGAGATATCACAAATACTGTACTGTTACAATGAGCCAATGATTAGCGTTCAATGTAATTATTTAGTGCAGCAAAGGTTACAAATGAAGAAACAAGTCTGTTGGTTGGGGCATAAAGCATGGCCATAAGATATATAATCTGTGCAGTTTTATAAGGAAATGAGCTGTAAGTTTTACTGAGCGTCTTGCAGAACCAGCCACAGTTCTTCTGGAGGCTTTGACTGTCACACTTGCTTCTTATTTTTGCAGCAAAACACAGCAGCCTTCATTATGTTTTTTTTGTCTGAAAAGTGGTCTATGCTGCTTTCTTTACTGACATATAAACATTTTTCTGTAACATTTAATTTTATGCTGGAAAACTAATGTTTGGAAATCTAAGAAGTTTTTGTACTGAATCAATAATGTAGAAGTCATAAAATAAAAATCTATAACAAAGTTTGTACTAAAA